>CM069533.1:8482500-8962500 GCA_035773235.1 Eospalax fontanierii | reverse complement strand
CACAGAACCATGGGCAGTCGGGGTCTTAACCTGGAAACAGCACATCCCCTCCCATCCGTACTCGCTAGGAAGATGGTAGTGACATGGCAACTCAGCTTCGGAGGTCTGGATTTGTGAACTGTGGGTCTGCATAGACTGTACAATTCAGAGACTTCAGAACACAAGCTGGCGGACAGCTGCAGCTTCTGCCTGAGCTGGTATTTATGACAGAACATTTTATCTAGAATGACAATGGAATTAAAATGGTTTAGAAGTGGGAGTGATGGTGCACGACTTCAATCCTAGCTCTTGAATGGCAGGGGCAGGTGGACCTCTGTGAGGTCAAGGCCAGTCTGGAGACCCTGTCTTTAAAAAAAGATTAGAGACACAGAAGTGAATTGTAGACCAAGCCCACCAGTTTGTTCATTAATGAGTATCTGAAGAAAGCTAGTTGAAAGCTTCCATTCAGTCTGTCCCAGACATTCTTTTTAAAATTTAATTTAATTTTATGTATATGAGTGTTATGCTTGTATGTGCATAAGCGCACCCATATTGTTCAATGTCCATGGAGGACAGAAGAGGGCATTGGATCCCCTGGGACCAGAGTTATGGACAGTCATTAGCTGTCGTGTTTGTGCTGGGATTCAAACCTGGGTCTTCTGAAAGAACAGCCAGTGCTCTTAACCATTAAGCCATCTCTCCAGCCCTGTCCTAGACACTCTTACTAAACTGCTTCAGACACACACTGCCCAGAACACCCACACCATAGTTCAGCCTTTTAGCTTATTGTTTTATGAGACCAGAAAACCTTATGTAGTAGAATATGTACAAATAAAGAATGGAGAAAAGTGTGGGTCAAAATTCAATTATTAGAATTCCCCAACTTCCTCCTAATAGACTTGACAATATATAACATTATCTCTGAGAACTGGAAGATGGAGAGACAGAGACCATGCCCAATCATAGATATGTGCAGGAGACAGAGCATCCAACACCAGATTTCATCAGACCAGAAATAATCTTATGTTTCACCAACTGGTAAAACAAAATTTAAATTCTTTCAATCTTACAAAATGCATTAATTGACATTAATCCATACAAATTGGAAAAACAGAGTTTACATTTTCAAGAATCCAGATATAAACCCAACAACACGGAGTGGAGAGAACCTGCAGCATTTAAGAACACTGACTGCTCTTGCAGAGGCCTGAGGTTCGGGGTCCGGCACCTACATGGCAATTAACAACTGTTGATACCTGCAGTCCAGGGAACCCAACATCCTTTTCTAGTCCCTGTGGTTTTAATCCCAGCACTCGGGAGGCAGAGGCAGGTCGATCTCTGTGAGTTCAAGGTAGCCTGGTTGATGAGATGCTGAAGTTGACTCCATTTTGTTCAGGTGGAGTTTTGCTTCACCCTGTTTCTGCATACCCCCCCTTCACTCCGCCACCTGCTCTAATGGCCATCAGCCAGGCAGACCATCCAGACATGAAGGTTGCCCTACAGTTTCAAGAAGTACATTGTTTCTACAATACTGGGAAACTTACAAGTAACCGGGTAGTAGGTCCTCCAGCCTCCTCCTATACCTGTCTCTCCATGGAGCCCATTGTCTCCGCAGTTCTGAAGAACTTGCTTTTCCTAATTGAAGTTTTTTGTTAACTGAAAGCTTCTTCTGGTCTGGTGTAACTATGTTGATCTTATGTAACTATGGTTATTGGCTTTGCCCCTGGCATAATGTAATTGTTGTTTTAAACTTTATAAACCTCATTCTGCATCTTCTTGGGGTCAAGAGCGCTTTGAGGTGTTAGTCCCCTCCTGACCACTGGCCTTGCTAGGTAATAAAGGGCTCCTAATGTGGCGATCACTATATGGCATTCCTCTGTGCTCCACACTCCATATTACAGTTTACATAGCAAGTTTCAGGCCATCAGGGGCTCCAGGGAGATCCTGTCTCATGAAGAATCCAACAACAGAAAGCATTCATTAACTCATTCAGAAAAGCATTCAGGAAGTAATGTGTATCAGGTGCCTGAAACTGGCCACAGTTCCTATCAAAAAGGTTTCTCTTGCGGCTGGAGAGATTGCTCAGCAGTTAAGGGCACTGGCTGCTCTTGCAGATAACCTCTGGGTTCAATTCCCAGCACATACGTAATGGCTGACAACTGTCCTTAACTCCAGGTCCAGGAGATCCAATGCCCTCTTCTGAAATCTGCAGACACTGAATGACATGAGTACATTTACACACATGCAGGCAATACACTCATATGCACAAAATAAAAATAATACATATTTAAAAACCCAAAGAGAGAGTTTATGATTTAGTCAGAGTTTATTCCTCAGTAAAGTCTGCATGAATGGCCATTTCCTGCGTTGTCTGTGTCTTATGAAGGGTGTCCAAATGAATACAAAGTGTGTGAGCCAGGCAGGAAGATGGCACCTCCCAATTCTACCATTAAGACTCATATTTCAATTGTTATATGAAGCTTAACTTCTTGAATACCTGTTCCTCTGAAAACTGAAAGAATTTTAGATTTCATCTGATAAAACAATATATGTAAAATTAATCATGGAATATATATATTTGTCACCTTTCCAACACTGACAAATATTAATGACAAAAATCAACTTTATTTTTGCTTATTTGTTTAAAAAGGGGCTTGCTATGTAGCTCTGACTGGCCTTTAATGGATAGTTCTCCTGTATCAACCTCTGGGGTGCTGGGATAACCACATGTATCACCATACTCAGCTGAGATAAAAAGCTTTAAAGGAGAAAAGGGTTATTTAGGCTCACAATTTCAGAACTTCCAAACCACAGTCAGTGGCCCTGTGGCTTTTGGGACAATTAGAGGCAATACATCATCAGAGTTGTTGATGCTATGGGAGCCAAGTAGCAGAGAAAGAGACAGGAAGAGGCAGGGTCCCAGTACTGGTTCAAGGGCAGACCCCAGCAACCTAACTTCCTTCTGTTAGGCCTTACTTCTTAAAGAGTCTGCTGCTTCATAGCACCACAAGTTGGCAACCAAGCTTTCAATGGTCCCTATAGCAATATGCAAAGTTAATTTTAAAACTTATTTTAACTATTTATTTTTATTTTATGTGTATCAGTGTTTTTCCTGCATGTATATAAGTTCACCACATGCATGCAATGTCCATGGAGGCCAGAAGAGGATGTCAGATCCTCTGGAACTAGACTTATGAACAGTTGTCACCTGCCATGTGGGTGCTGGGAACCAAACCCAGGTCCTCTGCAAACTCAACTGCTGAGTCATCTCTCCAGTTCCCACAGTTAATTTTCAGTCAATATTTACTATTTAGTTTCCTTTGTTCATTATAGCAATATCATAAACTCTCCATTTATGGGAAAAGTTACTCAGTTTGCTGCTCTCAGTGTTGTTTTTTTTTTAAGAGCTTCACAACCTGATGGGAGAGTACAAGGAATCTATATAACATGAGGCTGCCAATGGAATAAGAACATTTTCCATTTCAGTAATGTATCAATCTACTTTGGTTGTGGTAGCAAACTGCCAAATCAGAAAAGCACTCTATACAATTCTTCTTAAAATGGTGCTTGTTAGAAGCAAAGTAATCAGCTCCATCTGTATTAGCACTACTTCCCAAATATTAATAAATCCCAGAATCAGTCCTCTTAGGGGCATTCCTTAAAAGATTAAACGAGGCCTTAAACTCAGCTGGAAAAAAGTAAATTAATTTTGAGAAAAAAATAGGGCAAAAAGCATTTGGAATCATTCGGGTTCTAAATGGTGATCAGAACTCACCCTGTTCCCCATGTCTCCACAGCTGAGCAATGCCGGTTCTTCCTGTACGTCAGCGTAGAATCATTTGAGGGTGTGTGTGTGCGTGTGCATGCGTGTCCAGAGATCAATGTCAAAGGTCTAGTTCAGTCACTTCCCCATCTATACTTCTTTATATGTATGGATGTTTTCCTCAAATGTATGAAAGTGCACCACATGCATGCCTTGCCCACAGACGCCAGAAAAAGACATGGGATTTCCTGCAATTGGAGCTATGGATGGTTGTTAGCCACCATGTGGCTGCTGGGAACAGCCCTGGTCCTGTGCAAGAACAGCCAGTGCTCTTAATCACTGAGCCATCTCTCCAGCCCCACTCTTTATTTTTATTTTTGGAGACAGGGTCTCTCACTGAATACGAAGCTTACTGTTTCAGCCGGGGTAACATGCCAGCAAGTGACAGGAACCCTCCCATCTCTTGCTCTCCACCACTGGGATTGCAGGTACACCATAGCACCTGGCTTTTACATGGGCTCAAGACATCTGAGCTCAGGTCCTTATGCTTGTGTGGCACATTACCAACTAAGCCAGTCCTCATTTGAATTAATAAGTGTGCCTCAAGGAACGATCGGGAGTGATACCGTATTTCTGTAACATTTCTAACCATTACCATAAAGGTGATGGTTAGTTCAGATGACCATAACCAATTTCTTGGTTGTTTTGTTGTTGTTGTTTCTGTAGGAGCAGAAGAGATGGCTAAGTTGTTAAGAACACTGGCTACTCTTGCAAAGGACCTGAATTCGGTTCCCTTCACCCACATAATGTCTAACAGTAGTCTCTGAAACTTCAGTTCCAGGGGCTCTGTCACCCTCTTTTGGTTTCTGTAGGCATTTCACACATGTGGTGCACTTATACACATTCAGGCAAAACAGTCACACACATAAAAATACATGAATAAATAAATAAATAATTTTAAAAATTATGCATATATGTCTAAGTGTCTGCCACGTACGTGCAGCTGTGGAGGCCAGAAGAGGGTGTCAGATACCCCGGACTGGAATTGCAGGCAGTTGTGAATTGCCTGATAAGGGTGATGGGACTCGAACTCAGGTCCTCTGCAAAAGCAGTACCTTCTCTGCTGAGCCATCTCTACACCCCTATAACCAGTTTCTAAGGTTCATACTGGCAAAGGTGGAAGGGCATGGCTGTGTTGTCAGAAGGTCAGCTTCACCACCTTCTAGCAAAGAAGCCTGAGAAATACTCAGATTTCACAATGCTCATTCTCCAGATCCAGCCTACCTTTTCCAGCAGTTTTATAATAATTTATAGTGATCTTCACCATCATACTTCTAGTGGTCAAGTAGGTCATAGCTATTTTTCTAGCTTTGTTAAGATTAAGCAAATGAAACAGGCAAGAAAAAGTTGTTTTCTGTGGAGTGAGATGAACACGTGGGTAAATATTAATTTAGACCACCTGTCTCAGATCCATGGGCTCTATTAACAGTCATCTGTTAGCAGCGGGCTCTGTCAGCGGTCATCTGTTAGCAGCGGGCTCTGTCAGCGGTCATCTGTTAGCAGCGAGCTCTGTCAGCGGTCATCTGTTAGCAGCAAGCTCTGTCAGCGGTCATCTTGTCAGCAGTCATCTGTCAGCGGTCATCTGTCAGCAGTCATCTGTCAGCGGGCTCTGTCAGGGGTCATCTGTTAGCAGCGAGCTCTGTCAGCGGTCATCTTGTCAGCAGTCATCTGTCAGCGGTCATCTGTCAGCAGTCATCTGTCAGCGGGCTCTGTCAGGGGTCATCTGTTAGCAGCGAGCTCTGTCAGCGGTCATCTTGTCAGCAGTCATCTGTCAGCGGTCATCTGTCAGCAGTCATCTGTCAGCGGGCTCTGTCAGGGGTCATCTGTTAGCAGCGAGCTCTGTCAGCGGTCATCTTGTCAGCAGTCATCTGTCAGTGGTCATCTGTCAGCGGTCATCTGTCAGCAGTCATCTGTCAACGGTCATCTGTCAGCGGTCATCTGTCAGCGGTCATCTGTCAGCGGTCATCTGTCAGCAGTCATCTGTTAGCATCATCTATTAGCAGCGGTCATGTATCAGCAGTCATCTGTCAGCAGGCTCTGTCAGCGGTCATCTGTTAGCAGTGGGCTCTGTCAGCGGTCATCTGTCAGCAGTCATCTGTCAGCGGTCATCTGTCAGCGGTCATCTGTCAACGGTCATCTGTTAGCATCATCTGTTAGCAGCAGGCTCTGTCAGCAGTCATCTGTCAGCGGTCATCTGTCAGCGATCATCTGTTAGCAGCAGTCTCTGTTAGAGGTCATCTGTCCGTGGTCATCTGTTAGCAGCAGGCTCTGTCAGCAGTCATCTGTCAGCGATCATCTGTTAGCAGCAGGCTCTGTCAGCGGTCATCTGTCAGCAGTCATCTGTCAGCGGTCATCTGTCAGCAGTCATCTGTTAGCATCATCTATTAGCAGCGGTCATGTATCAGCAGTCATCTGTCAGCAGGCTCTGTCAGCAGTCATCTGTTAGCAGTGGGCTCTGTCAGCGGTCATCTGTCAGCGGGCTCTGTCAGGGTCATCTGTTAGCAGCGAGCTCTGTCAGCGGTCATCTTGTCAGCAGTCATCTGTCAGCAGTCATCTGTCAGCAGTCATCTGTTAGCATCATCTATTAGCAGCGGTCATGTATCAGCAGTCATCTGTCAGCAGGCTCTGTCAGCGGTCATCTGTCAGCAGGCTCTGTCAGCAGTCATCTGTTAGCAGTGGGCTCTGTCAGCGGTCATCTGTCAGCGGGCTCTGTCAGCGGTCATCTGTTAGCAGTGGGCTCTGTCAGCGGTCATCTGTCAGCAGTCATCTGTCAGCGGTCATCTGTCAGCAGTCAGCTGTCAGCGGTCATCTGTCAGCAGTCAGCTGTCAGCGGTCATCTGTCAGCAGTCAGCTGTCAGCAGTTGAAAGGACGTTAGCTAGTATCAGGGAAGAGCACAATACCCAGTGCTAATGTCAGCAGTCATCTGTTAACGGTCATCTGTTAGCATCATTTGTTAGCAGTGGGCTCTGTCACCAGTCATCTGTCAGCGGTCTTCTGTCAGCAGTCAGCTGTCAGCAGTCATCTGTCAAGGATCATCTGTTAGCAGCGGCCTCTGTCACCAGTCATTTGTCAGCGATCATCTGTTAGCAGCAGTCTCTGTCAGCGGTCATCTGTCAGCGGTCATCTGTCAGCGGGCTCTGTCAGTGGTCATCTGTCAGTGGTCATCTGTCAGCGGTCATCTGTCAGCGGTCATCTGTCAGCGGTCATCTGTTAGCAGTGGGCTGTATTAGCGGTCATCTGTCAGCGGTCATCTGTTAGCAGTGGGCTGTATTAGCGGTCATCTGTCAGCGGTCATCTGTTAGCAGCGGGCTCTGTCAGCGGTCATCTGTTAGCAGCGAGCTCTGTCAGCGGTCATCTGTTAGCAGCAAGCTCTGTCAGCGGTCATCTTGTCAGCAGTCATCTGTCAGCGGTCATCTGTCAGCAGTCATCTGTCAGCGGTCATCTGTCAGCGATCATCTGTTAGCAGCAGTCTCTGTTAGAGGTCATCTGTCCGTGGTCATCTGTTAGCAGCAGGCTCTGTCAGCAGTCATCTGTCAGTGATCATCTGTTAGCAGCAGGCTCTGTCAGCGGTCATCTGTCAGCAGTCATCTGTCAGCGGTCATCTGTCAGCAGTCATCTGTTAGCATCATCTATTAGCAGCGGTCATGTATCAGCAGTCATCTGTCAGCAGGCTCTGTCAGCAGTCATCTGTTAGCAGTGGGCTCTGTCAGCGGTCATCTGTCAGCGGGCTCTGTCAGGGTCATCTGTTAGCAGCGAGCTCTGTCAGCGGTCATCTTGTCAGCAGTCATCTGTCAGCAGTCATCTGTCAGCAGTCATCTGTTAGCATCATCTATTAGCAGCGGTCATGTATCAGCAGTCATCTGTCAGCAGGCTCTGTCAGCGGTCATCTGTCAGCAGGCTCTGTCAGCAGTCATCTGTTAGCAGTGGGCTCTGTCAGCGGTCATCTGTCAGCGGGCTCTGTCAGCGGTCATCTGTTAGCAGTGGGCTCTGTCAGCGGTCATCTGTCAGCAGTCATCTGTCAGCGGTCATCTGTCAGCAGTCAGCTGTCAGCGGTCATCTGTCAGCAGTCAGCTGTCAGCGGTCATCTGTCAGCAGTCAGCTGTCAGCAGTTGAAAGGACGTTAGCTAGTATCAGGGAAGAGCACAATACCCAGTGCTAATGTCAGCAGTCATCTGTTAACGGTCATCTGTTAGCATCATTTGTTAGCAGTGGGCTCTGTCACCAGTCATCTGTCAGCGGTCTTCTGTCAGCAGTCAGCTGTCAGCAGTCATCTGTCAAGGATCATCTGTCAGCAGCGGTCGGGTCTGAACACTCCTGCTGTATTTTTGTTCTCATTTTCAGCCTTCAAAAACATTTAGTCACTAGCTTATTCAACCCATTCAGACTTATCCTGAGCAGGAACTATTGCAATCTATAATATTTGCTGAAAGTGCAAAAGTTATTATTATTTTTGACCCAATATTCATCTCATGGTCTATGCTTTAATGTAACTTTCTTTTTTTAAAAAAAGTTTAATGAATGGATCCATAAAATCATAACTTTAAATTATGGTACTTTGCTCTGCTAGTCTGTAAGGTTTTCCCCGGTTTGGGATTGTAAGCTTTAATACAGTGACATATATATATATGTTCTCCATATGCCATATTTGAAAGAAAACTAGAAACCAACTTCTTAGGTGAAATGCACAACACGATGAATACATCCTTACAAAAAAAAAAATCTTATAAAATACATGCTCCTTGGCATTATCCAGAAACCAAATCCCAGTCCAGGCTTTGTGAAAGTGGGCAGAGTCACAGCATTCCTTAAATGGCATTTTTCTATTACTCTTTCCAAAAAGCATGCAGGAAATTTTCATCAAGCTTAAGAGAAGGATCCAGTAGATGAATTATTTATGCTCCCCTTCATTCTTCATTTTACTTTCTTTCTTTTTGATTAATTAATTTTGTGTATGAGTGTTCTGTCTCCTTCATAAGTGCACCCATGTGTAAAATGTCTGTGGAGGCCAGAAGAGGGCATCGATCCCCTGAACTGGAAAATGGATGTTTATTAGCTGCCATGCGGGTGCTGGAAACCAAACCCAGGTCCTCTGCAAGAGCAGCCAGTGCTAACTGCTGAGTCATCTCTCTATCCCTCAGCCCCTACTCATCCTTCTTGAGCTGATGAGCAGGGGGAATGGACTGCACGGCGTGGTTAGGGAAGGACGGTGGATCAGCTGGTCAGGGGAGGACAGTGGATCAGCTGGTCAGGGGAGGACGGTGGATCAGCTGGTCAGGGGAGGACGGTGGATCAGCTGGTTAGGGGAGGACATGGATCAGCGGCCGCCTTCTGGCTCCCATGTCACTTGCAGCTCTCTGCTCACTGGCCTTGCCTTCTTGATTCTCCACAGATATTCGTGGCATTTGACATTTGGAAGATATCCAATCAGTGTATCTTTCTATATGATTTTGTACCTTTTTCATAAGCATTGCATTGATAATCTGCAAAATACTCTAGAAAGTATGACCCTGTTTCATGAGCATTGTACTCAAGAATACATTCTGATCCCAGTTCCCTTTGCAGAACTGTTGTTTATAAAGCACCATGGCCCAGCCCATCATTTCTTTGTAGGCCACTGGCAAAAGCAATAGGAGCCCACATACAGTACCTTAAATATGACCACTACCTACCTTTTGAGGCTGACCTCAGTCACCCTGGCTTCCTTTCAGCTCTTCAAAAGAGCCAAGCTGCCCCTCCAAGGCTTTGACTTTTCCCTCAGCCCAGAATACTTCTCAATTCCCCAGAACTCAGTGGTTAAGAAATAACGGCTGAAGCATGCTCAGACAAGTGCCTTTGGATTAGTGCTGAGCAAGTGCAGCCCCATTATGTGCTCTTCTAAAACGTTCTATCCATAGTCTAACGTTAGGAGAACATTGCCAGGCTACAAAGGACACATCCATAGTGGCCTTCCCAAAGACAGTCATCTGTAGTCCTGGAGGTGGTCACATTAGTAACCCCACTCTAGGCAGACCATGAGTCATGTGTATTCTCCCCACAGCTTCCAACCAATGGCTGTGCTCACTAGACACAGCCCTAAGTACCCTCCAAGGCCAAGAACATGGCTGGTAGCATTATATAAGAATTATTGTTAGAAATTCTCCCTCTAAGCCAGCTGACTCTTCAGTTCTTGGGCCATTCCTTTTAAGTGTGGTTCCCTTACAATTCCTAATCGGTTTTGGCCATGCATAATTTATGACTTCTATTTTAAAAGTGCAATGAGAAATCAATAAGAATATAAACACTCCCGCTGTTACAAATGTCCTGGAAACAACTGTCATCCTGTGCCATGCTAGCTTTTCACAGAGGTGACTAGAATAATTGGTGTTCTTTTTATGTCACTCAGGTTGAGCTGTAGTTGAAAGGACGTTAGCTAGTATCAGGGAAGAGCACAATACCCAGGAACTGTAAGTTAGGATGAGCCCTTTAAAGCAGAGCTGGAAGGCAGCAGTGCTGTAGGACAGCTGCAGTTCCAACATTCCAAAGAATGTCTACTGAATAGGTTAGCGTGGGATGTCTGCTAGCTAGCGAATTCCTAACGAAATTCCTACCATGCAAATCACATTCTGGTATTTAGTGAAATCATTAACTCTGTTATACGTTTTTGATAAGTCGACAGTACAGTATTATCATTGCTTTGTTTATATATGGCCAAGAACTTCATTAAGTATTTGTTAAATACCTACAATGTGCTAGCCACCATGCTGGATGTTGATTTCAAAGTCTCCCTTCCTGCCTTTAAGATGTATCAGTCTATTCCATCCATGACTAAATTCTTTCCTACTTTCTACAAGATAGGCAAGAGGCCTTGCTCATCTGTGTCCTCAGTGTCCACTGAGTGCACAGCAAGCACACAGTGAAGGCTTGCTGAGTAAATGATAGGCTAATTAATGAATTGAGACAGACGCTACTGAACTAGTATTTAAGGAGCCAGTCAGGTTAGAGGAAACTAGACCAAGAAACCGGATCTCCTTTCTCCCCTCTTCCCTCCCTCCCTCCCTTCCTCCCTCCCTCCCCCCCTCCCTCCCTCCCTCCTTCCCTCCCTCCCTCTCTTCCTTCGTTTGCTTTTTGTTTGTTTGTTTCTTGAGACGGGGCCTCATTATGAAGCCCTAGCTGGCCTGAAACTCACTATGTAGACCAGGCTGGTCTCAAACTCATAGAGATCCACCTACCTCTGCCTCCCAAGCACTGGAATTAAGATATGCATCACCACAGCCAGCACTTTCTTGCTTGCTTTCTTCTTTTCTTTCTCCCCACCCTTCCTCCTCCTGCTCCTCCTGCTCCTCCTCCTCCTCCTGCTCCTCTTCTTCCTGCTCCTCCTCCTCTTTCTCTTCCTCCTCCTCTTTCTCCTCCTCCTTTCCTTCTCCCTCTTCTTTAACCTCATCAAATGCCTTTTCTTTCTTTCTTTTTTTTTTTTTGAGACCGAGTCCTCTTAAGCAGGCCTCAGTCTACTCCCACCTTCTGGGTATCAGGATATACAGATATGCACCTTCAAACCTGGAGTGGTAGGCATTCGTACTGCACTTCTTGGAGGTTAGACCAAATAGATTTACTGTTTGTCACCATTCCTATGGTCGGGTACAAGGCAGCCTTTGGCGTTTGCCATTTTCCCATGGGCATATTATCCCCTGCTCTTTCATTTGTTCTATATGAAAAAATGTCCAGGGTAGCACAAAGATTAGGTGCTTTGGTTTAATAAACACCTAATTAGCTGAGAGTTTGTCCCCTTCTAGCTCCTAAAGCAGGTCATGGGGTCAGTTATTATTTGATTATAATTTAATATTCTTTTAATATATATATTTTTACTTGAATTTATTAGACCATTCTTCAAGGGGCCCAGAAATGGGGCACCTTGTAAACAGTGGAAAGCAGCAAAAAGGTCATTCCATTTCTGTGTCCTGAAGTTCACACTATGTGAGTTCCATTTGAGTGGAGCAACATCAATGTGTGGCGCTCTACTGGCAATGACCCAAGGAGTCACAGTGAGTCAGAATGGGACTTTTTGGTGACTACTCAGCAGGATCCTTAAAGACATTCAGGTCCCTTGTGCCTGATATCACTTCCGTGTAGTTATTCAGCCTAAAATTGTCAAGAAACTGTGTAGAACATTCCAATGAATGAAAAAGAATGGGGATCAGTGAGATGGCTCAGAGGGTAACTGCCAAACCCGACTACCTGAGTTTGAGCTTCAGGAACCACACAGTGGAAAGAGAGAACCAACAGCCACTGGTTACCTGCTGATTCCCGTACATGTATACTCACTCACACACAAAATAAATTTAAAAGAATTACCAACACAGTATCATTTCTCTAAATATGGATTATTAGCCTGGGTACTTTTGTTTCTGGGTTTGAAGCAATCACAACACATAAATCATACTACTTTCAAGACTGTAATTGTATATATCAGAAAAAAAAATCAAGCAACTCTTTAGTAAGAATTTTATTCAACCACTTCACTAAGAACTGATCTACAAAGCGATAGGCAGATATTTAAACATTAAAGCTGCATGTGAACTGATTCTTGTCCTGGAAGCGTTTGCAGTCTGGGGGAGAAAAAGACATGGTGGTGATTTGGAGGGGAATAATTCCAAATGTGCTGAGTGCTGGGGCTTTAGCTAGCCTGCTGTGGGACAAAGGAAAGGCAACTTCCTCTCCTTTCTACAAAGGAGGCTGTTGCAGCTCTGTGGTTAAGAGTGTGTGGAAATTGATTATACAAATAAAAACATTCTTGTCATACCCATCAAAAGAAGAGCCAAGAGGTCATAGAGAAAAACGTTCTCAGGTCACAAATGATTGTTCCAGGAACTATTTCCATTTAACCCCAGCTTAACAGCTCGCCTTATCTTAAAGACTATATTTTTCTTTCTTAACAACTGTCAGAGAAACTGCCAACTCTGACCTTAAAACTAGCTTTACACAGTCACCGCTCTGCTCACCAATGAGAGCTTGCCAGCTCCCTAGAACAATTTGCGTCGATTTCTCTGTCCCGAGGAAGCCCTGGCTTTCCTTTAGTTCCCAGGCATGGAAAGGCCTCTGGCCTGTGTATGTATGTCCAACATTTAGGTTTTTTTTCTCAAATCAAAGCTCTTTATTGGAGACTCTTCTCGGTACTTAGTTGACATGTGTGTATAGTCTAGAGACAGATTCTCTTACTCCTAGCCCTCACTAATTCAAGAACATGTCAACTGTCAGCAGTTGTTAGCTTCTCTCCCTAAGTGAAGATGCTAGACATGCTCAGTTATTCACTATTTTTTAAATGAGAGAGAGAGAGCAAGCATGTGGAAGCCAGGGGACAACCTCGGGTGTCTCCTTCAAGAATGCCATCCACCTCCTTTAAGACGGGGTCTCTCACTGGCCCAGAGTTCAGCAATTAGGAGAGTCTTGCTTACTCGGAAGCTCCAGGGATCTATATGTCTGCCGTTCCAGTTCTGGGATTACAAGCATGTGCTGCTGTGCCCCGTTTTCACGTGGGTTCTGGGCAGCCGCACTCCAGTCCTCACGTGTGCATACTGAGTACTTTACCAACCGAGCTCCATCCCCAGGTCCCTCCTTTGCTATTTAAAACTTCATCTTTGTTCCATTTGCCACTCCACTTTTTTTTCTATGTTGAATATTAATTCCTATCTCCCAAATCTTCATTGAAGATGTAATTCATATTGTTGTGATACATTAGTTGCCATAAGCTGCTTCTAAGACCAGTGAGAATATTGGCAACAACAACAAAGTTCAGGCCTGAAAGGACCAGCTCCCAAGGGCACGGCCAATTGGAGGCGGCCCCATGTGCACCAAGGAGCACTCCAGTCTCCAGCACCTAGGAAACCAGATTTTCCAGTGCAGGCAGGTACGCCACTGGACCCATGAGATATAGAACACTCTAAAAGACCATTTTAAGGTAGGACCTCAACAGCTAAAGACCTGGTCCAACCCCATCCCTAGGCAGTGTTTGGGGAATGAGGCAGCCTGTCTCTGCCCCCTCATCTTCAAGAGGGAGAAGGAATAATCTCTAAACTCCAGACTTGGGGGGAAAGAAAGAGTGAGAAAGATCTCTCTGTCTCCTCCTGGCTGGTGACAAGAGGAAGAAGGAACAGAACTTATCTCTGGTCTGCTTGTTCTTGATTTTAGAGGACCTGCTTCCTGGATGGTATGAGTTAAACTATGATTTCCTAAAAATGCTGTTGAAGTCCTAACCCCCAACATCTCAGAATTGCTGTTTGGAAATAGAATGATGGAAGGAAGACAGGTACATGTGATTCCTAAGACTGACTGGTGTCTTCACACAATGAAGACATCTGGACACAGGAATAGACATGAACAGAGGGCAGGTGATGTGCAGAGACAGACAGACACCATATGATGATGGAAGCAGAGATTAGTGAGACTGCCATAAGCCAAAAAATGTTTGGGGCTACCAGCGGCCAGAAAATCCAGAGGAGGACCACTTCCCAGCAGGCCTCAGAGGAGCATGACCCTCATAGAGCCTACTTTCAGCCTCCTAAATAGTCTCCTGAACTGTGAGACTGTCACATTCATCCCTGGCAAGCTAATGCACAAGATAAACACTCTTTCTGTAAACTATCCTTCCTTACAAAGAAACCTGCGCCGTGCCAGTGAGATGGCACAGCAGGTGAAGGCACTTGCTGAGCAAGCTTGATGAGTGGAATTCAGTCCCTGGAACCCATGTAAAAAGAGAAGCAACTCTGGAAATTTTCCTCTGACCTCCACTGCTGTGCCATGGTGCACACGCATGAGCACACACACACACACACACACACACACACAAGTGCATGCACATACACGATAATAATAAAATTTAAAAATTAAAAGAAAATAGGAACTTGGCAGGTTTTCCACATATAGTTACTAAAAGTGATGAATTGAGTGAATATAAAGAAGGTGTGAAGGCCAGGAAATGGAGAGAGCTCTTCTATGACCTGCTTTTTATGAAAGCACAGCCTAAAGTTTGTTTGTTGTTGCTTTTGGTTTTCGGAGTCAGGGTCTCCCTGTAGTCACAGCTCACCTAGAACTAGCTATGTAGACTTGGCCTGCCTCCATCTCACAGATGTCTCTGCCTCCTGAGTGTGGGATTAAAGGCCAGCACCACCATACCTGGCTAGAGCCCAAAGTTTGATCAGTATCTTGTTTCTTAATTACTTCTATGCTGGAGTGAAGAGAGGAGACTGGTTTTCTAACTTAAACCTCAAGTAGGCTGGGTCCTATAGTACATATATTAATCTGTTTCATCTTTATAACAGCCTTGTGAGAACATACCTACTGCTCTTCTCCTGTGTTTCCTGTGCATTTGATTCTGTTCCTCACTATATCTTTCCACAAGACTTAGGGGCCAAAATATAAAACCCAAATCATCTCATGTCCAAATGAATTCAGAGCAAACTATTAGTGAAGTCAGGTGCTTCATCTAAAAGAAATGATCAGAGGAGAACGTGTAGGGTCCATGTGGAGCTGACTGACAGGAGGCACACACATTCATGCTGTATTCAAGGTCACCACCATCTTATCTGTTAAGCTGAATGTTATGACTATTTGGACAGTTGAACATGGTTTATTGGACATCTGATCTGTACTGGAAAGTCGATACAATAACAAATATGTGTAAACTTTTGCCTGATGAGAAAGACCTGTATGTCCTACTATTATATGAAAACATTCTAGATTAAAAAAAAAAAAAAAGCAAATTCTCTTTAATCTCTCCTGGTCTTCTCAGAGACCCTGCATTACAATGTGCCTTGCAGCTGTTCCTCAGAATATAGAGGGAATGGAACATGTGGTCACAGAGCACTTTTCAGGGAGCGTGAGAGAATGCCTTGGGGATACCTGAGACTTGTTTTATATATAATTTAGATAATACAATGAAAGCATTCCGCCTTTTATTTACCTTCTCCTTTTCCTTTTTTTCTTTTATTCTATGTTTTGAGACATGGTCTGATGGTCCCCAGGCCTTGAACTCTCTGTCCAGCCAAAGCTGGTATCACTCTTCCTGACTGCATCTCCTAATGCTGGGATTACAGCTGTGTTCCACTGCTCCTGGCCCACCCTGTGTTTGTGCCTAGGCAGACGGCCTGTGCGGGTCTCTGCACCTCCCTCCTCTTCCCTACTGCAGCGTGGACTTCTTATCCTCCTGAAATTTCCTAAAACAGAGTGCCGCAGCCGAAGGCCCTGTAATCGATCACCAGTGTTTCCTGGTCTGAATACTTATTAACTCTCAGAAATAGATCAAGTCTTAGCAGGTACTGCTTGAGGCTTGTACAGAGGGTTTACATGATGTCCCTAGATATGTTATGTAGACTGGCAGTTATCAGGACTGCAGTGTTCCTTCTAGAAGGTTAATGTTTGCCTTGCTGAGAGCACAGCTACTTCTTCACAAAATAAAACCACGAGTAATGAACCGCTTCATGACCTGACCATACACTATACAGCTGTTTAAAAATAATTTCCTGGGAA
Source organism: Eospalax fontanierii (assembly GCA_035773235.1). NCBI lineage: Eukaryota > Metazoa > Chordata > Mammalia > Rodentia > Spalacidae > Eospalax > Eospalax fontanierii. The sequence continues at coordinate 8,946,199 of CM069533.1, read as the reverse complement.
CAGCTCTGTTACTGAGGAGCAGGGAGGGTGGAAATCAGCTTTTTCATGGAAGTCCAACCTACTCTATCTAATTCACCATCAGAATTTGCACAATGTGACTTGGCATAACTCTTATGGAGGCTGTGGGATGTGATAAGATAAATGAGCAATAAATACATTCTTCAAGTCAAGAATCAACGCCATAAGTCAGACATGGAGGTGCACACCTTTGTTCCCACCACTTGGGTGGTGCAAGCAGGTGAATCTATGTGGATCAAGGCCAGCCTGGTCTACACAGCAAATTGCAAGCCAATGGTTCATTTTTGCTCCCCCACCCCCAAGGAAGCCCTAGGTACACAGCTTTCTTCCTAATCATTACTCTTCATTCTCAGCCTTGACTGCTTTAACTGCATGCTCTTTAAATAAGCCAGAAAATGAATAAATTAATTGGCAGTAAGATTTTACCATGTTCTGGGAGTTTTTTCTTTTTAATCTTTTCTTTTGAGATGGTCTCACAGTGTGGTTCACTTTGAACTCACAATCCTCCTGCCTCATCCTCCAGGCAGCTGGGAGTACAGGTGTGCTCCACCATCCCCAGCAGTATATGATCCTTAGTTCCAGGAAACAAAAATGACTTTGGGCTCAGAATGCCAGAGAAATTTCTCAAGAAACATGGATCTAGGATCATAAAAGATCAGGAGATGGTATAGGTCAGAACCTGCTTGACTGAAATGAATGCTCAGTCTGAGAGCTGTGAACAAGTCCCATGCAACTCTTAAGAGTTCACAAACCCTCCAAGTCTTTGATTGACTCTACTGTAGAAAAAGTCCCCTTGGTCAAAGCTGGACCCGCCCATATCTTTTTTTTAAAAGCTTTATTATTTTTATTTTGTGTATGAATGTATTGCCTGTGTGTGTGCACCTGTGTAGTGCAGCACTCTCAGAGGTCGGAAGTGGACAATGGATTCCTCTGGAGTTATGGATGGTTAGCCAGCATATGGGTGTTCTTAACCCCTGAGCCATGTCTGTAGCCCTAAATCGGTAATCGTATAAATCTCTTCTCTGATAACAGTGTTCCCAAACCCACACTTCATACGCAAGAGCTTCAGTCTCTCCTAGCTTCAGGGTAAGTCCAACTTGAATTCCATTCCCTCATTAGCTGAATCAAGGTTATTCACTTTCTACTTTATGACAGATATTGTTTTAGACCTATGGTTCTCACCCTCAGCTGTACATTGGAATCATTCAGTGAGCTTCTGGAAAATCATTGTTTTAGGGTCCCCCATTGGGATTTTAATGTATTCAGTTCAGAGTGTTTAGATACTGGACTCTTTAAAGCTTCCCAGTGATCTGATTCATAGGCGAGCTAAACTCCACTTCCTCAGGTACTAGAAATCCACCAACGAAGTCAGAGTTCATATTCCAACAAACTCAAATTCTTTTTGCCTTCTACATTGGCTGTTCGAATCCTTTGTCAGCTTCACAGACTACTACAGTTGTTCTTCCAGGCATGGACTTAGATGGATATTGAGTTGGACATGGATGTCTGAGCAAACACCCAAGCCTTTTGGCACACTAGGTTAGACATTAAACTCCACTGCTTCGTTAAGAGCTTCCAGCTCAATTCTCAGCTTGCCTTGAACAATGGCAAATTCTTGTCGTCTGTCAGCTTCCTTTCTCTTTTTGGATGGTACATATTCAAATCTTTCTGTCAATCCCCTTTTTGCATATGGGTCTGTCTTTTCCCAGATGATAATTCCACCTCTCATTTATCAAAGAAAACAGCAGGTGCAATCACAAGTTCCCTCAGTGCTCCTCTTTTCCATTTTAAATTATGTGCCATAATCTCGTTCACTCTTCTCTACCTTCTACCGAGTGTTCAAGCACGTGCTTGCGCAGTCTCGAAGCAGCCTGGCCCTTCTTTCCCTGGCGCATCTCCTGAGTTTTATAGGTACAGCCTTCATTGGCAACGTCATCTGGATTTCCTTCTCTTTCAGCCTCTGGATGGGGTCAGCCACATAAAATCTGAGGGCAGGAGGAGCAAGAGATTGGAATACTTCGACTCTCCCTTCAGCTGTAGTTTTGTGTGACTACATTCCTCTGCGTAAAATACCTCTTCCCCACAGTTGCAGCCTCTTTGTCTTTGGATCTTTCCTTCCCTTTCCCCTCCAAGATCAGAGGTAGTAATGACTTCCGAGTGTCTGTTGTGGAGAGCTGCGGATTGCCACGCCTTAAAGATGGTGCCTGCTTCCGCCTTCCACCATCCTGAGGGTGAGTGCTCTCTGGAGTAAACAACTCCATATTTGGCTGTGGCTGAGATCTGGGCCTGCTCCCGCATATGTGCGCCTATCTGCTTTCACCACGTGGTAGTTTGGGGTTGGCTGGCAGGAGGGGATTTAAGTCTCTGGGGCTTTCCCCGAAGTCAGAAGTCAGAAGTCAGAGGTCAGAAGTCAGAAGTCAAAAGATTGTTCAAGGTTCCTGAATAAACTGCATAAAGAAGAGTCTGGTGTTGCGTCTTCCTTGCTGGACGAGGTGGTCGTGACAGTCTGTATGTTTAAAACAGTTCTCAGTGTATCGTTATTCTGACCTCTTTGAGGACATCTTCTATAAAAAGTGTCTACATTAAACATCTTTTGGTTAAATTCTTTGAGTATGCGTTTTTTCCTTCCAAGATCCTGACTATGAGTACAAGTACCTCAGAGCCTATAACCACTGCTGTTGTGCTAGGCATTTCTGTTAGCTTTTTCTATTTATGCGGTTATCTACAGCTTAAATCACCTAGCATGCAGGAGGCGTGGGAAACCAGAAGCTTGCCTACTGGGACTGCCAGGGATACTAAAACCACGTCTAAGCAGACTGGCATGTTGCCCAAAAGTTGGGTTAAAAGAAACCTTTGAAAACAAATACATTTAAGTTTTAGATTAATATTATGGTAAATGTAATCCCTACGAGTTATTTTATTTTCCCTACAGTATTGGGAACTCTGAAAACGTGATGATATGTTACACCTTTGTCTCCTTTGTAAAACTAGGTACATAGTGGCTACTTGATAAGTGCCTGTAGGATGACGCATTCAAAATGGGTGAAGACTGCAGGGGTTCAAGTGTGAATACTGAGAAGCAGTAGATTGCTAACAACGATGCTCAAGCATATAGCATATAACATGCTCAAGTATAATAAGATAATAAGGTGATTTCTTTCCCCTGAATTTAATTAGAAGAAAAGTAAATATAATGAATGAAGTCATACAGAGGAAGAGAGCTAAAAGGGATAAAACTGTCCTATAGAACCTATGAAAGAGGCAAGGGAAATTGTTCAGTGGGTGAGGCCTTTGCTGTAGACATTTGAAAACCTGAGTTTGAATGAACACATGTAAACCCAAACACAGCAGCACATCTGTAATCCCAGTGTTCCAATAAAGAGGGGAAGTGGAAACAGGAGAATCCCTGGATGGGGTCCAGTTAACCTGGTATAGGTGAACAACAGAAAAAGAGATGGTCTTAAGCAATGTAGGCAGTAAGAACCAATCTCCAAGGTTGTCTTCTGACCTCTGCTCACACACCACAGTGCACTTGCAACTGCATTCAGACATGCAAACATGCACTTACACAAATACACATACATAGCACACACAATTTTAAAAAGAACCAATGAAGGGCTGGAGACATGGCTCAGCAGTTAAGAACACTGGCTGCTCTTTCAGAGGATCCAGGTTTAGTTCACAGCATTCACATGGCAGCTAACAACTGTCTGTGAATTCAGTTCCAGAGGATCCACCAGCCTCTGATCCCCGTGGGCATCGCATGACATGGGCGGACTTACATACTTGCAGGCAAAACACTCATACACCTAAAATAAAAATTTAAAAATAAATAATTTAAAATTTATTTTAAAAGAAACTATGAAAAAAATGAATGAGGGGCCGGGTGTGGTGGCGCATGACTTCACCCCCAGCATTCAGAAGGCAGACGCAGGCAGACCCCCATGAGATCAAGGCCAGCTTGGTCTACATAGTGAGTTCCAGGCCAGCCAGGGCTACAGGGAAATCCCATCTCAAAAAAAATAAAGAAAGAAAAAAAAATGAAGAGATTGAAGGATAATCAAGTGAGATGTATAAACAAATAGAGGTTATTGTTGAGAAATTAAATAGGAAACACTGAATTTTAAGAGAATAAAAGAAAATCATTCTTAAAAGAAATCAGCAATTATTTTCTTCTGAGTCTATAAGGACTTAACATTAAAGACCCAATGCAAGCTAAGGAGACATGGAAGCTTAATTTAAGAAGACATGTGCAGATATAACACAGGAATTAATGGCATATGAAAGGGTTCTGGATTCTTTTCCGCAACACCATTAGTATAAATGTAAGGTGTTGCTTCATGCTGAGTTTATAGATTATATGCATGATATATATACTTTAATGGTCACTGTGAAAACACAGCCCCGACTAGGAATGAAGAGACCACAGGAAAGTCAGAGACGTAGTCTGTTATTACTCATTCTTTGTTTCTTTTGATCCCTGACCACAGTTAACTACAATACTAGGATGTTGTAATGATAATTGATGTAGGATTTATTACATGCTTGAGGTCATTGACTGGATATTGTCATATAGAAAGTATAGCACTGTGTGATTATTATTGCCCTCTCATTACGGAACAAGTGGGTAAACAAGCCGGCTTTGTACATTGCTCATCAGACGTTTCCACTGCAGCTAACAGATGAAGAGCCAGGGCTGCAGGAGTCAGCGCCTCCCAGCAGTGTCCTCCTCCTTTACATCCATCCCAAATTTAAATTTTGAAAAAGCTCTGCTTTAATTTGCATCTCAACGCCATTTAAGAGAGGTGAATTGGTTTAAGGTAATAGAAACATCTGCAGTGACTTAAAAAGCAGTGTGGAGGAGGATGTTCATGAGTTTCTAAGTGAAACAACTGGAGAAGCAGTTCTGCAGCAAAGGGTAAGTCCTGGCAGGTTGTCCCCATGTATGCTCCAGGGAGGTGCCTTTCTGGCACAAGCTCTAGGCTCTGAACACTGTCTTTAGTTGTGTGGGCGGAAGACTCCACTGTGCAAGGTGACTGGCTTTCTATAGATATACTCACAATAATCAGGAACAGAATACTCTTAGAAAAGGAGCTGGGAGGGATGGTCGGGTCAGTAGAGTACTTGCCTTGCAAGCTTATGGACCTGACTTCCATCTCAGGATTCGGCATTTAAAAAACTGGGTGTGATGCTGTGCATAGTGTGCACTTGGTAATCCCAGTGCTGGGGAGGAGGAAACAGGAGGGTCCCTTGAGTTCACTGGCCAGCCAGCTAGTTATTTGTTATTTATTTATTTATTTATCTATTGGTCTTTTTGAGATAAGGTTTCCCCATAGCCCAGATGGCCTAGAACTCACTATAGGAGCAAGCTGGCCTCAATTTCACAGAAATTTGCCTATCTCTGCCTCCTGAGTACTGGGATTAAAAACTAGTCAGTTTATCTTAATTGGTAAGCTCCAGGGCCAGTGAGAAACCCTGTCTCAAAAGAGGTGAACAGCATTCCTGAGGACAACACCTTGAGTTGTCCTCTGACCTCTACACAAATGTTCACTGTAGACAAGACAGACACACAGACATGCACACGCATGCACACACACACATACACACACACACACACACACACACATTAAAAAGAATACTCTTAAAACCAGAATATAATTATCAGGTTAGTGACTACTCTTCTTCTAGACTAGCATTTATACTAGTGACTGTCAGAGTACAGGATAGTGGGTTGATCTTCAGTCTTTAGGAGAGGTCTTTGATCGTCCCTTCTAAGAAGGCCCCTTCCCAACAGAAATCACGGCTAGTATTTCTTTGGCATGGAGATGATTTCCCCCAATTATATAGCCTAAAAGTTAGAGGATCATTATCCTAAGCTAAAACTTTCCAGAATATTCAAAGGGTAAGTAAGAATCATCTTGGGCACTTACTCAGAATGGTATTTGGAATCTTTCCCCTAAAAGCTCATTAAGTCACAGGTGTACCTGTGTGATGATGAGTCTAATGCAACTGGCAAGTTCAGACAACGCCATTTCAGACCCCCTGGCAATCACATCATTATCAAAACTCGGCCTCCTTTGCTCCTGCGGAGTGTTTGAAGGCATGTGTTCTCGCTGTCCTGCAGCACTCTAGGGAATATCTGCTCTGTGCCATAGTGGCAGAAAGGACCATCTAGCGAAGGCAAAACAGTCTGCTGGCCTTTCACAGTTATGTACAGAGCCCTCACTTCCGTTCAGTCACTGTGTTTAAGCAGACAGAGTCGCTGGGGGAGGTTACTAGTACTGTTCTCTTCATCCCTGTGCGCTCCTGCTGCGTCCAAAGCTGGGTTCCAACTCAGTAGATCCCAGGTTCCTCTTTTGATCAGTAACGGGCAGAGCCTCGACTTCTGCCCCTAATGGAATCAATCCTGCTCCTCTCCCAGGACCTGCACCTGCCTATTCTCATAGTATTTGTGATGATTTGTTCTCATTATTCATTACCAAGTGTTTCAAAGCCCAAGAGCTTAGCGGTCTTTGGATCTTGAGGGAGGAAAGAGTGAAAAACAGAATACTCATAGCAGTTTGAACTCTGAATGAAACTGCAAATGTAAATGAGACCACTTGCAATAAAAGGGTCCTCCTCAGGACAGTCCTGAGATGTGGCTGTCTCCAGCCTAGAGTGTGCTCACTCAGAGAGTGTGCTCACTCAGCCCTGCATGCTGCTGGACAAATGCCCCTCTTGGAATCACTATGGTCAGGCCTTTGGTGCCTTCTGTTGGTTTCACAGTTAAGTTTCTCTAGTCACAGCATGCTCTTCCTCTCCAAAAGACCTTGGCTGTTTCCACTCTTTCTAAAACCTCCCCTCTCTTCTATATCAGTATTCCCAGGTGTTTTGTCATCCTCTGGTTACTAGAATGGACCCCTAAAGGTGTCCACAAAGTAATCCCTGAACATGTGAATCTGTTATACAGCAAGAGTCTTTAAAGATGTAATTATGACTGTGGGCCTTAAAATAGTGATACTGTCCTGGATTACCCAAGCTTACCCAATGTAACCCTTAAAAGCTGAGAGCATTCTCCAGCTGAGGGAGAGATGTGATTGAAGTCAGAAGGATTGCAAGTATGAGGTTTTAGCCAGATACTTATTAGAATCTAAGTAGCCACCACAACTGATAGACAGCAGGTATAGGAATCTGAGTGCAACAATGGGAAGGACCTAGATTCTACTACTAGGAGAGCAGAACAGACCTCCCCAGGGCCTCTTGATTACCAGCACTTTGATTTCAGGTTCTAGAAACCTTTTGCTGTGAAAGCAGAAGACTCTAGGCCTTCTGACCTGCAGGCCAAGAGATGATAAATTTGCAGAGGTTCACTGTTCATGCTGGGAAGATTGTGATTTTTTTTTTTTTAAGCAGCCACAGAAAGCTGATACATGCTTCCTAACTAAAAATATATGAACATATCAAAAGGACCTTTACTTTCTACAGGCAGTCTACAAACATGACTGTTTTTACCTTCTACGGGCAGTCTACAAACGACTGTGCTGTGCTTCCGTTTTCCTTTCCCCTTGGCAGGGAGATGGTCTTCCTTCTTATCTCTTGAAACCTGAGTAACTGTCTTCCCACTTCCTCATCAAACCTCAATATCCAATCAGGAGCACGACTCCTGTCCCAGTCCGCTAAATCCTGCTTTCTTTTTTTTTTAATTTTATTTGCTGTTTTTGTTTTATGTGTATGAGTGTATTGCCTACATGTAATATGTGTATGAGTGGATTGCCTACATGTGAGTGCACCAGTGTTGTGCAGTGCCTGTGGAGTCAGTCAAAAGAAGGCGTTGGCGTTAATTCCCCTGCAACTGGAGTTACGGACAGTTGTCGTTAGCCGCCATGTGGTTGCTGGGAATTAAACCCAGCTCTTCTGCAAGAGCAGCCAGTGCTCTCAACCACTGAGCCATCTCTCCAGTCCCTAAATCCTGCTTTCTGTAGCACTCCATCCATATGGTCATTTACATAGCTATCTTCACTTTAGCACACCCCCACCTCTAACTAGAATGAAGCCAAACCAGTAGGTTTACATAGTCTGAGGACCTCTTATAAATATGACTGAAATACTTGTTTCACATTTACCTAAGAGAATGGCAAAAACCCGATTTCTTTTTCTAATAAAAATGAATGCTAGGAGCTGAAGAGATGGTTCAGAGGATAAGGATGCGTTTCATCCCCAGCACCCACATACGGTGGCTCACACGGCCTGTAACTCCAGCTCCAGGAGGTCCAACACCTTTGGCCTCTGGTGGCATCCGCACATATATGCACATAACACATGCAGACACATATACATAATTTAAAGTAATAAGAATAATTTTTTTTGTCTTTTTGAGACAGGGTAGCCCCATCTGGCCTGAAATTCACTATGAAGACCACCTGGCCTTGATCTCACAGCGATCTGCCTGCCTCTCCTTCTGAGTGCTGGGACTAAAGGTGTGTGCAACTATGTCTGGAAGATAAATCTTTTTTTTTTAATGTACACTAAAGAGATTTGTTTATTAACTTACACTGGCCATTAATAAAACACAGTTGAGAAAAAGAAAGGCCAAAAAATGTCCCCCGTATCTTCATAGTCTTCTCCTCGCTTTGAGTTTGTTACCTTCAAAACCAAATAACTTTTATAAACATATTTTATTATTTTACGTGTAGGAGTGTATTGCCTGCATGTATGTAGGTGCACCCACGTACCGATGTCCTGCAGTGCCTGAAGAGGTCAGAATAGGGCATCGATCCCTAGAACTGGAGTTACAGAGACCATTGTTAGCCACCATGTGAGTGCTGAGAATTAAACTCGATTCCCTTGGACCCTTTTAAACACATTCAGTCAGGATTCCACCCAATCACAGCCCTATCAAGACCTCTACGCCAAAAAACTGAGGAACATCCTTCACTCTTTATTTTACTTCTTCTCTTAGGAGCATCTTTCTGAAAAAGAGGCTCTTCCTGGGTTACTCTACTTCTGGTTTTCATCTCTTCCTGGATAGTATTTTCAGCCGTCCTTGCTGTGGATTCCTCTTACCTCACCTTTAGGTTTGCTTTTACACCTCTTCTCAGAGCCTTCCTGACACCCCCCCATTCCCCCCCCCCCCCGCTGCCATTGTTATTCTGCGCTGACTACTGTCAATTTTTATCTCCTGCCCATGCTTCTTTTCTGATTCCAGAACATTGTCACCAATTTCTCATGTGACATTCTCCTTTTATAGATCTCAGACTTCACACATCTCATCTCCCACCCCCCCAACCTGATATCGACTCGATATTCCCTGCCTTGTTAAAAGGTGCCAACATCTCTTAAGTGGGAGTCATGTTAGCTTCGCTGTCATGTTTGACCTGCAGATTCTTTCAGATCCACTTCGCCTCCCTCTGTGGCCATCTCTGTTCTACCAACCCAGACATAGCCACATGCACCTGGACAACTGCAGAGCTGTGCTTCTCTTCTGTCCTCCCCATCCTTTCCAGCCAGGAAGTCAAGAATGATGGATGATAATGTCAACAAAGGGTGATACACAGCCTTTTCATTTACTATTCTGAATACCAAAAATACATTTAATGTGTGACCTTTCTATACATAGCACAGTGTATACTAACTATAAAGGAAATGTTCCAAAGTTTTTAAATAGAAAAATGCAAAAACATTTCACTAAAGAAATCTCAAACAAAGAATAAACTGCCACATTTCTGAGAGACTCAATCTAATAAGCACATGAAAACACACATATTTTGGTCTATCAAGGTGCTACTAATATGTGATTGTAAAAACAGGACACTTGATACAGATATTTTAAAAATAAGATGTATATGGTGGTTACATTCTTTCCCTTATTTTTAAGTGCTCTATGGTATTCTGACTATATTGACAAGATATTTTCTACATGTTGAAGAAAACATGTAACAAAATGCAGTAAAAGCCGATTCCCTCTCCGCCCACTCCTTACTCTGACTCCAGTGCTCAGCATCATGCTTAGTCAGAACTGTCTAATACTTTTAATAATTTAAAATAAGCATGTTTTAAAACTAAGAATATTGTTGAAAAAAGTGTTATAACAGTGTAGTTGTAGTCTGAGGAATGGTACCCTAATGTGTGAACTCTGGAGCCAAAAATGTCTGTTCTATATTCTGGCAATGCCACTTACTTGAGTATGATTTCAGGTGATAATCTTGCTAATCTTAACTTTTTTCATGACTAGTAAAGGTTGCTGAAAAGACGAAAGAAGGGAATAGCTGTAGCAATTTCTAGAGTCTCTTGTATTTAGTAAGTACAGGCAGCGGCTCTAAGTTCACAATTGCAATGGCTGTGTCATGCCAGAAAGCTGGCATAGCTAAGCCCTTATCTGTATGTTCAGACTCTTACATTCTTTCCACCCCCTCTTCCACAATACTCCCTGAACTTTAGAAGAAATGATATAAATATCTTGCTTCTGGTTGAGTACGAAAGAGTCACTTATTCTCAACGTTTTGAGCAGCCATAAATCTCTGCATTCACTGCTGTTCACTGCAAAGAGAAGCTAAGGCTAGAATTGGGCATTTAATCAAGGCTAAGAATAACATTTTTCAGTGGGCATAAATATAGCAATTTAGAAGGCAGTTAGCTATTGTGTCAGTTTCACTAAACCACAGTAGTAAGCTCCCCCACACCTTGCCCTCAGGGCTTCTGACCTTTCAAGTCATGTGTTTTTGGCCATGTGTATAGTATTAGGCATATGTTCCCTGCTTGTGGGGCTTCAGATCTAATAACCATCACCAAGCAGTTGGTTACCTCCTTAACTGCCATGCCACTATTGCACTAATGGGCATATCTTGGCTGGCAGGTTTGTATTGAAGCTTGTTAGGTTTGCAGCTGAGTAAGACCATGGATGCCTTTCTCCTCCATCAGCCTGCACAGCATCTTCCAGCATTATGAAAGCTAGCCAGAAATGTCCAGTGACTTCTCTAAATCTTACAACTGAGGTATGTAGTAATAGGATCTTATTATCTAGTTTTGGTGGGCAACTGAGAGAGATGACAAGAGCCTGTATTGTCTGGAGACCTCTGAGACCTCTCTGACCAACAGTTCATATGGAAGTATTCCATACCTGGTACTGAGATTTTTGTTTAATAACCTATAGCTTCTAGGAGCAGTATGAAGGGTATCTCTCCTCTAACTCTTTTTCTAACTATCTTTGAGGGGGGTTCTTTTTGAGACAGGGTCTCCCTGTAGACCCAGCTGGGCTAGAACTCACTATGTAGACCAAGCTGGCCTTGATTTCATAGAGGTCCACCTGCCTCTGCCTCCCGAGTGCTGGGACTAAAGGTGTGCACCAGCACACCCAGCTCTCTAATAATTTATTTTTTTCATGGATTACAAGATAGCTGGTTTCCGTGTGGCTTTTTCATATGCCCATTATTTGGGCTAACTCTCCTTTCCACCTCCTCAGTTTCTGCACTCCTCTATTTAAGCCTTCCAACCCCCAGTATTCTCCCTCTCTATTTTCATTTTATCTATGTTCTATTATTCCTCCTTCCTGAAGGCACCCCCATCCTCACAAATGGCCCCTTTCTGACTTCCTGGCTTCCAAGTACTTCAATTAAAGACATAGAACTAAATTTAAAGCTAGGATCCCTATAGGAGAACATGCAGGGTTTGTCTTTCTGGATCTTGGATTGCCTTTCATAATCCATTTTTTTTTCTTTACAGCTAAATAAAATTCCATTGTATATCTATATCACATTTTTATTATCAACTGCTGGGCATCTAGACCTATTCCTTTTTCTTGACATTGTGAATAAAGTAGCAATGAACATGGTTGTACAAATGTTTTTATCAGGATGCACAGTCCTTTAGGTGTATTCTGAGGAGTGTGTGACTGGGTCATGTGGCAGTTCCACTCTCATTTTTTTTAAAAATATTTATTTGTTGTTTTGAAACACAGTCTCCTTGTAGCCCCAGCTGGCTTGGAACATGCTATGGAGACCAGGCTAGCCTCCACCTTACAGAGATCCACCAGCTTTGTCCTCTTGAGGGCTGGGATTAAAGGCATATGCCACGACACCTGGATATTTCTAGTTTTTTTTTTTTCATTTTAATTACATTTTTTATTTATTCATTGTATGTGTATATGTGCACATGTTGAGTGTATGTGTGTGCATGCCACAGTGCACATGTGGAGGTCAGAAAACAACTCTCCCCTCCCACTATGCGAGTCCCAGGGACTGAACTTGGGTATCAATCTAGGCAGGGATGCACCTTTATCCACTGCTCCATTTCTGTTTTTTTGAAAATCCTCTAGACTGCTTTCTAAAGTGGCTTCAACAGTTTACCCTCCCACCAACAGCATTTAAAGTAGAAATACTTTGTTCTTATTTTTCATTGGCTCTTTAGTATCCCGTAACATGGAACTTTCTCATTTGTTCCTTAAGGCTTGTTCATTCCTTTATTTTCTTAATGATCACAACAATCCAGGCAGAATGCTTGACACCAGGACAATTACAAAAGATGCAATTACATAAACATCCTCAAACAAAAGCAAAACGCCTTCCCTATCGCTGAGACCTGTTTAGAAGATGCATATGGTGATTCTTAGACAAACAACCCTGGGCACAAAGAGGAAATGCAATAAATTTTTACTGATTAAATACATTCCTGTTAAGAACAGGAATAAGAGGAGATAGGTATTATAGATATATACTTTCATAATTTAATCAGTTTGTTTTATCAAACCAAAAAGTTATCTGTAAAAGCTGATTTATTGTATGGCTTAGAAAAAGCAGGTGACATGAACACATTGATTTACCATCAAGCTGTGCCTGCTTCTCCTAGGCCCTCCCCCTACTGTTTTGTTTGTTTTAAACAGTATCACTACATAATCCAGGCTGAATCTCCTCTTGAGCTCCCTGCTTCTCACTTCCAGGCAGGGTTATAAGTGTGCACCACCACACCAAGCCAAGCACCCTACCATCTTTCACTCAGGGAAGCTGGTTTTGTCTTTTTTTTTTTTTTTTTTTTTTTTTTTTTCTGTACTGGGGATTACAACTAGGTATCAATGAACACACTGTGCCACTGAGTTATTTCCAGCTCCTTTTTCTCCTTTAGAGTGGTTATCACCAATATTATTGAAAGATGACAAATCATGGATTTAGTAAAGTTTGACACATTGCAAGAACAAATGGTACAATTAAGTAAAGGAAAACAAGCTCGGTGTGGTGGTGCACACCTTTAATCCCAGCACGCAGGAGGCATGCCAGGCAGATCTCTGTGAGATCAAGGCCAGTCTGGTGGTCTGCATAATGAGTTCCAGGTCAGCTGAGGCTACTGGGAGACCCTGTCTCAAAAAGATAAAAATAAACAAACACTTAAATAAATACATATAAATGGCCACCTTTTTATAAAAGCTATTTTCTAAAATAAAGAAATTAAGATGAATAATTGCTTTCTTGAAAGTCAATGAGTAGCACTGAAAACTTCATGTAGTTCACTTACAGAATACTATGCCATTCATTTCAGAGTTTTGTTTGTTTGTTTGTTTTTTTAACTTTGGGAGACAGGGTTTCACACAGCCCAGGTTCGACCCAGGCTCCCTTTACAGAGGAGGTTAATTTTGAATGCTGAATCCTGCCTCTGCCTCCTAAGTGATAGGACTACAGAGCTGTTCCACCACACTCAGACTTATTTGGGATAAAGTGGCATGACAAAATTACCTAATTATTTATTTTACTTTGTTTCAAGTGAAGCACAAAGCTATCCACTGGACAGCCTTCCACACAGAGGCTCATGCAGGATCAAACAACAGTGCAGACAGAACTGAGGACATGTTTCCTTAATGTCCAAATATTTGAGTCATGAAGTAAGGAAGAGGTGGGCTGCTCATCCAAACTTGCCTACATGCAACTACGCATCAGAATCTTGACCTTTTCACCCAGATCAGACACTCGGCCTTCTGAATTAGATTTGTGACTGTCTGCAAAAACTGTTGGTTCAAATTTCCATTTACTGTGACTACACCCTAGCAAACTAATCCATTTCTATTGCCTTCTGGGCAAAATGCCTGGGCTTTGTAAAAGTGAAAAGGAAAAATAAACCTAAGGAAGATGAATTTCGATTGTTGATGTTCTTTTCTGGAGCCTTATCTTTCTGTAGCTTTAAAAACAAGTTTATTTTAGACAACAGTGATGTCTAACATTTGGTTAATTTCAGAAGCAGTTTCATTAACAACTTCTGTATTGAGACACATCTTAGAGCCGTCAGCTTGGGGGTTCCCTTACCTGTCCTTTTTGATTACTATTATGTTTGATAATCATAGGCAAATAGTTATTTACACAAACGATATCCATACTAGACACGAGAGATGCTTCATACTATTTTCGATTATATGATAGTTCCCATAGGTCAATACAAATCCTAGGTATGATCCCCCAAACCAGAAGAGAAGTCAACATTGACATAAAACATTTCTGCCAATTAAATGCAATAAAATTTTAGCCAATTCCCTGGATTAGACCCTCTAAGGCTACCATAGTTGACTTTGAAAACTGTCAGCAGGTGTAGAAACAATTCCAAGAAAATGCACAGCCTTGACCATTTTTGGAAGGCGACAGCCCTTCCACCAACCTAACTGCTGAGGTCATCAGAGAAACCTCACAAGGCCATCTGTGCCCCCTAAAGCGCAGAAACGCAACGGTCTGCTTAAGTGGAGTTATTCTTTCAGGGGTCATTTAGGTTACGGTTTGGTGTTTCCATCCTTGCCGGAACGCAGCTCATCTAACGGGGCAAATGACAAGGTGCCCGGTTGGCACCATTAGCCGGGAGCAGACACCTCGCAACTGTCACGGAGATGCCCGCAAGGGGCTGGTGACTGACCTGGCCCGGCGGGCTTGCGTTTGGAAACCCACCCCGCTGACCCGGTGCCTCCTCTGAGTCGGCGCGCCCCGGCCGCTCCCCTCAGCGGTCAGGAGGCTGTTTCCGAAACCTTGGGGGGAGGGAGCGGGGGGGGCGGCCTCACCCCTGAAAGTTGCTGGGAGGGCACCCCGAGAACTTTCCCAGACCGGTCGGGGCCGGCCCAGGGTGCGCCCTGAACGCCCGCCAGCCGCGGTGGGTCCCGGAGCGCCCGGGCCGGCCCCCTCCCTGGGCCCGGGCCGCCGAGGGAGGGCGGTGCGCCCTCGGGCCGGAGCCGCCGCGCCGGTTTTTCGAGCTCCGCCGCGGGCCGCGGGGTGAGTCACGGAGCCGGAGGGGGCGGCGGCGGGCGGGGGAGTGATGTCAGGGACGCGCGGGGCGCGGGCCGTGCGGGGCGGGGACGGCGGAAGGCGGCGAGCAACGCGCGGCCGAGCGGGCCGCCGAGACGCCGCCCTGGGCTCCGCGCCGCGCGCCGCGGGGCCCGAGCCGACTCCGCCCCGGAGCGAGGCCGCGCGTTCGAGCCTGGCCGCGAGCGGTGAGCGGGGCGCGGGGAGCACGGGCGGCGAGGAGCGGGGAGCACTGGCCGGGGGGAGCACGAGCCTCGGAGAGCGGGGAGCACGGGCCGGGGGGAGCCGGGAGCATGGGCCGCGGGGAGCACGGGCGGCGAGGAGCGGGGAGCACGGGCCGGGGGGAGCCGGGAGCACGGGCCGCGGGGAGCACGAGCGGCGAGGAGCGGGGAGCACGGGCCGGGGGGAGCACGGGCGGCGAGGAGCGGGGAGCACGGGCCGGGGGGAGCCGGGAGCACGGAGAGCGGGGAGCACGGGCCGGGGGGAGCCGGGAGCACGGGCGGCGAGGAGCGGGGAGCGCGGGGCGCGGGGGCGGCTCGCCGGGGACATGGCCGGAGCCGCCCGGCCCCGGGCATCCTTCCCCGGTTTTCCGGGCTGGAGGAGCGCTGGGGACCGCGGTCGCCCGTCTCCTGCTCATTCATTTGCCACCCATCTCGGCCGTTCGGTGGTGGCGTGAAGCCGCGGGTTAAGTCCCGGATTGTGCAGGAGCCTCTCGGGAAGTCGGGCTGAAGTTCGGGTGCTGGAGCAGACTCCCTAACCGTGCGGGGCCCCCCGGAGGCCGGCGCGGGGCTGCCCAGACCGAACCTCGGCACCTGCGCTCCCCTGAGGCCGGGAGACACGGTGTGTCAGCGCGTTAGGTGGGAGTGCACGGCCATCTGTAGGTTCGGTAATCATTCTCTCCCAAAAGCTTAAATATTTCCTGTAGCCTGTCATTAACCCGTCATGACTCCGTCTCAAGGCTTGCTTACTCTAACATGAGCTTAAAATTATTTTGACATGTGCTTGAAATTTTGAAGAGGTTCAACTCTTTTTTGACAGTGGATCCGCGTTGACTTTGAATCATACTTTTCACTCCTACTTAAATCTCTTTGAGTCCTCAGTTACATTTAACATCCCGAATGGTAAAATGAGATTAGGATTCCTGCGGATAATAATGAAGATTAAATAAGGATTAATGAGGTTAAAAATGAGGATGAAAGTACAGAAGTCCGATCACAGTATCTTCTACAAAGCAAATTCCAACAAATTGTAACTGTTTATCTATAAACATAGCAAGTTCCAGCTGGTGTGGTAATAGCCAATTAATTTCCTTCTGGCACACCCGGCGGGCCCAGGTTTAGTTTGTGAAACGCTGAGGCAAGTCCCATGGAGTAGGAAGGGATGTTTTCAGGAAGGTAAACCCTTCAGGGAGGATACCTGCGCAGAGTTTATTCCCACCCTGTAGCTCAGAGGCTCTTACTGAGTAAGCGTGGTCTGAGCCCAGGTGGAGAGAGACACGTCTGGAACTTGCCAAAAGAAAGTTCTTTAACATACACACCCTTTTTTTAAAAAAGAAATGGCCTATTTCCTCGGTCCACTGATAGTCTTACTTCACAATTGTCTCCTAGTCCAAGGGTTTTATTGTTTTGTTTTGTTTTTAAACAAGTTAATATTTAATTTGCTTTCCTTGGTTTCATTTTTAAGTCCAGCAGATTGACCTATGAACCTGCAGAGAAACTCCAGCGCACCCTTTGGTTTTTACCCCTGTTCTGGGTTTCCATTCCCAAAATGTGGTGAAAGCCCTAGGGGATTCTTCCAAGCCTTTGCTCTTCCTATGCCTACAAACACTGTGGTGTGGAGTGGGGGTAGTGTGGGTTTGTTTGTTTTTTTTTTTAAATGACATTTGAGGTGCGATTAGATGAGGAGAGAGAGAGAGAGAGAGAGAGAGAGAGAGGAGAGAGAGAGAGAGAGACTCTGACTTTGTAGGCTAGCCCGCCTTGAACCCGGGATCTTCCTGTCTTAGTCCCCTACATCATCTCACCCTGTTTCTTTCTTGTTTTCTTTCTTCCTGGAACAATTCCTAAGAATTTTGGAATTTAAAGAAAGAGTAACTTCTGATGAAATGGAATCCTGGATTACTAGTATCAGATAGTCATTCAGCTCATTTGTTTGCTGGGCATTTAGTAAGCAGCTGTTACATACCAGTCACTGTGCTGGGTGCTAAATGAAGGAGACCCTGTTTTTGCCCTTGTGACCTACAGTCCAGTAGAGCAAAATTCCAGCCTTTCAGTATAGGGTGAAAAGAGGGGCCGGAAAGGAGGGGAGCTGGGAAGGGGCAGAAGGGTCTTGAGCCGATCCGGGCTGCCTTCCACTCGTGATGGGAAACCTGGTGGCATTCCAATGATTTTTAATTTATTTTATGTATATGAGTATGTTACCTGCATGTGTGTAAGTGCCCGAATGTTGTGCAGTGCCCTTGGAGGACAGAGAGGGTGTCGAATCCCGTGGAACTGGAGTTTCACATGATTGTTAGCCACCATGTGGGTGCTGGGAATCAAACCCGGGTCCTCTGCAGAAACAGCCAGTGCCCTTATCCACTGAGCCACCTCTCCAGCCCCCTGATCTGATGACTTGTGAATTGGGGCTCATAAATTCTTGTGAGGCTGAGCCATGCTGGTACATCTTGCTTTGCCTAAAAAAGTACTATTGACCGGTTAGATTTAAACAATGGTAAAGCAAATGTGTTGAAATGAAATGTGCTGGACCAGTTTAGCACAGCCAAGATTTATTCACATGAACAAAGCCTTCAGGAAGACCTTTAAAAGGATTACCACTGTTTGTGGCCATCTCCATGTCCTGGCTTTACCTCCTAGTAAAACTAATGGTGTTTGTGAAAAATTTAGAAGAGTGGGTGGAGTAAACCAGCTGTTATTCCACCCTCTCCAGTCACTTAACATATTCTCCCAGGGTCTTCCACACATATGCACATGTAACACCGAGAGCTACATGTAGTGAGATTACTGTGAACCAGTCCCAGCTGCTTCATATAACTGTGACACCCTCTGTGACATCCCCGTGACAGCCTTGTGAGGTAGATACTTTAAATTTCCTTTTTATTGGGGAGAAAGTGATTTGTAGAAATTTTAATTACCTAAAGTTACATAGTCTCCCAAAGCTGTCCAACTAGAAAGCTGTTCTTTATAAAACTGGGATTTTTCCCCTACATTTTCTGACTTCTTCCTCATTCAGTTATGAACATCTGTTATGTCACTAAAATATTTTCATACCTCATTTTTAGTTTTCTGAACCAATCCTTTATTATTGGACACTAAGTTTGTTTCCAGTTTTCACTGGTTTTAAAGATTTTGTTTATGTATCCGTGTGGGTCTGTGTGTGGATGTGTACATATGTGCTAGAGCCTGTGGACGCCACTGTTGGATCAGAGTTTCGGGCAGTTGTGGCGCTCATGTGGATGCTGAGAGTTGAACCAGGGTCTTATGCACTGTTAACTGCTCTGCCATCTCTGTCGTAAGTTTTCACTATGTTTAGTGGCTCTTGGTTAGCTATCCTTCTCGCTTTATCTACATATACCATGATTACTTTTCAGTTATTTTGTGTTTTAAAAGTAAAGCCTATTTAGCTTAGCTGTTTTCTTAAAAGGCTGTTTTCAGAATTAGAAAATGTTCTCTTATTATTTATTTATTTATTTTGAATGTATTAAGATCAAACCCAGGACCTTGAACTATGCTAAGCACCTGCTTTTTTGTCCCTAGCCTCTCTCCTTTCTTTTTAATTGAACTTCTGTGTTCCTTTCCTGTGTCTCCTAAGCTTTCAGCTAGAGGATCAGCCTTGGTGGAGCTACACAGTGGGGTACTGGCTCATTATGCCAGGGATTATCTGATGAATAGAGAACATTCCAGTTTTCTTAAAGTACTGTTTGTTTTTTATTATTAGTCATGAAGCTAAACTTATTTTTTGAGGAAATAAAGCAGAGTAGAAATTATTGATTTTGCCAGGGAGCAATGGAAGTAAATTTTACTTCTACATTTATGTCCTCAGCACCATTTAGATACTGTTAATTCTTTTCAGACATTATACTTAGCAGACTTATCACTAGCTTTAGAGTAAGTATATCAATTTCAAATAGATTACTTTTCTAGAAAGCCTGTATGTCATTAGTATGACATTGTTGGGTTGATTTATTCAAAGTGCTGGGAATTTTTGTCTGCTAGTTTTCATTCTGAGTATTATACGTTTCTTTATAAAGATTCTCAAGTTTTATAATTATATTGCATTTTCTTTGTTACTGAGTTAAGTTTTAGATTTTTCTTTGGGTTTCTGTTTGTGTTTCTAATACTAGTTATAGCTATGCAAAGCATGCATAAGAGCACTATGGCTTTGCAAAGCATGCTGGGATATGAAGGGTGGGACATTCATCCACTTCCAGATGCCCAGTTCAGTTCAGCTCAGTAATTGCCTGTGACTACTGAGTCAAAGCAGTACTTAAAAGAGCAGTAAGCAGAGTTAATGTGTATATGAGATATCATGTTACATGTTCATGGTTTTTCCTCTTTGCCGAGTCTTATTCTTGTTTTGTTTTCTACTTATTTTTATTTTATATGTATGAGTGCTTCGTCTACATGCATGTCAGTGCACTCATGGCTAGAACTGGAGTACTGGACTTTTGCGGGCTGCCATGTGGGTGCTGGGGACCGAACCTAGGTCCTCTTCAAGAGCAGCATATATTTGTAACCACTGAGCCATCTCTCTAGCATACCCCAACATTGCTAGATCTTTGTATCATGTGATGATTTGTTTGTAACACTTTGAAATTCAGTCTTATAATTTGTTTTTATAAGTTGTTTTTAAATTGATAGTATCACCCAAATCTTTCAAACCAAACCTTGGTGCTCATTATTTATTATTTATTGTTTTGTTATTTTTTGAATCGGGGTCTTAGTGTGGCCCAGGCTGGGGTGGAAGTTACAGCAACCCTCTGCCTCCCAAGCTCGCATTGTAAGTGCATGCCTCCACACCCAGCTCTTTTCTTCAAAAGAAATACATGCTGTACTGGAACTACGTCTTAGAAGATTTTCTTTTTCTATACCACAATGTATATACTGTTTTAAAGTCATATAAATGGTTAAAGAGAGGGAAGTGAAAGGTAGCAAGCTCAAGGCCAGAGAGCTAGAAAAAACATCCAGCCCTCAGTCAGGGAGTGGAAGACTTCAAGGTCCTTTCCGGGAGTGCCACTTATCAGCCTGGGGCTGATGTGCAAAGGGCATGGACAGCTGTGCTTGCCAGCTGTGGGAAGAGCAAAAGGATGCGAGCTAACCTCATGCAAAGTTGGGAAGGAGCTGAAATACCTGGTTCTGGTGTGCTCCGGACTCCAAGTTTAACTGGCCTATGCTAGGAAGGTAACCAATGAGTGTGCCAACAGAGGCTAATTGCTATCCAATAGGAACCCTGGATAGAGAGACAACTTGTTTGTGGGAAATTGAGGGATAAGTAACTATCACTGGCATTTATCTCCTCCTTTCTTTAAGATGAATAGAAATGTAAAATACAAGATAAGAATTAAACTTTTTAAGAAAGCTTTTCCAGTCTCTAGAGGGAAGAATAGCCTTGAGGCAGGGAGCTGATAATTGGAGAAGGTGGCAGGTTCTGTGTTCCTCCTAAGGGCAGCAGTACCTCACCCCAGGCCTGCTGGAATTGCCTTGCACTCTTGTGTGATCCTGGAAGCCCTCCTCAGGCAGAGGAAACATGGTCAATTTCTGGCTCATTGTGCTGAGGAGACTCATGCTGGGAAGTCATCAGTTGACAGCTACACCCTCATATCACCTAGATGCTTGAAAGACTTTCTTTTCTGGAAAGGACTTTAGTTGTGGTCTTATCTAGCACCTGTAGACAGTGTGGAAGAATAAGTTTTTGTTTGGTGGGAAGGAGGAAAGTCAAAGGAGAACCTGTAGTTCTAGGGAGGGACCACATAGCCAGTTGGGATGCCACAGAGCAAGTCCTTTACATGGCAGCTTGTCTCCAAAGAGAAGTGGGGACTTCCAGGAAGACACAAAGCATTAGTTAAAGGGGAGCCTTTGAGTCCAAGAGCAACAAAATGATTATGTTGGCTTGAAGCCTCACCACCAGAAGAGAGAGATGCTGTGGGAAGACGGTGAGGAGTAAATGAGGGTAGTACTGAAAGTGCTGATAAGATGACTTACAGTACTGTCATTTTCTTCCTTCCTTTCTCTGTTAATTTATTTTTATTTTATATGTATGAGTGCTATGCCTGCATGTATGTTAGTACGCCCAGAGGGCGGAGGAGGGCGTCAGATCCCCTGGAACTGGAGTTGAGAACAGTTGTTAGACACCATGTGGGTGCTGGGGTTAGAATCGGGTTTTTTGCAAGAGCAGTGTTCTTAACTGTTAAGCCGTCTCTCCAGCCCTTCTTTCTTTTTTTTTAAAAAAAAACATTTTACTTATTTTATGTGCATGAGTATTTTTCCTGCATATATGTAAGTGGGCCCATGTCACGCTTTGCCCATGGAGGTAAAGAAAGAATGTCATATTCCTTGGGTCTTGAGTTACAGTTGATTGTTAGCCACCATGTGGGTTCTGAGAACTGAACCTGGGTGCTTTGTAAGAGCAGCTTGTGCTCTTAACTGCTGAGCCATCTCTCCAGCCCACTGTCATCATTTTCAGATAGCCCTCCTGAATATAAATTTCTGTCTCCACTGGAGGTGAGTGGGGAAACAATTAAGCAAGATCCAGGAGCCCAAAGCTGCGGAGGTAGATGCAGGTAGATGGCGCAGGGCTTTGCTGCCAGGCCCAGCATGGGCTTCCAGGACTCAAGCCTGTTGTCATCTGGTCACTAGCTTTGGAGCGTGTCAGGTTTAGGGAGATATGTTTTGACATAAGACTGGCTGTCTATAGCCTGCAGTGGTTCTCTGCTCTCAGTGCCTAAGACCACGTCCAGAGAGAACCCTGCTAGGCTTTGCCAGGCAGATAGGCACTATTTCTCAGTACTCATAATCATCACTAGGGGACTGTGAGCAACTTCCTCAGATGAGAAAAATAGCATTTTCCAGGGATGGAGAAATGACTCAGTGGTTAAGAGCACTGGCTGCTCTTGCACATGATCCGGGTTCAGTTCCCAGCACCCACATGATGCTAACAACTACCAGGGGATCTGACGCCCTCTTCTGATGTCTGCAGGCATTACATGCACTTGGTGCACCACTTTTGTACATGCACACAAAACACTCACATAAAATAAAAATAAGTGATTTTTTTTTAAAAAAGATTTTTTTATCGCAGGGTGACCATATGAATTATATGAAGGCATTTCCAGCTCAAGTCTCATTTATTCACATATACTTCTCATTTAAACAAAA
The DNA here is from genome assembly GCA_035773235.1 of Eospalax fontanierii. Taxonomy (NCBI): domain Eukaryota; kingdom Metazoa; phylum Chordata; class Mammalia; order Rodentia; family Spalacidae; genus Eospalax; species Eospalax fontanierii. Next base: position 8,923,575 of record CM069533.1, on the reverse strand, counting down.
GCATTGCTTCAAAAACTGAGTAGTTTCCTTTTTTCCTGTAAGAGAATCTGTACATATTATATCTTGCTTGTGTGCCTGGGTCTGAATCCGAGTCTCCACCACCCGGCTAGCCTTTCCTTTAAGTCAGAGTACAAGGAACTGCTGGGTGGTGCACTGCCATTGAGTGCAAGTGCTTCCATGGATGCTGGTAAGCTTTTGAAATGCAGTTACAATATGCCCGCTCTCTTGGCAGATGTGGATAGTGGATAACCAGAGTCTATCACAGCTGGTACGCCCTCCCCCCCAGTGCATAGCCTCCAGGGAATATGTACCATTGGCACCACTGTCTCTGAAAATGCAGGGTCATCAAGAATCACAAACCCTACTGTCCTCGCCAATGCCGTGTGTCTTTCTTTAGGAGGCCCAAGACAGTTATTTAACACAGCTGCTACTGTCTTCTGTGGGTTGCATTTTCTCCGCAAGTTGCTTGAACATCCTGTTAGATCTGCCCTAGTTGGTCTAGCAAACTTAATAGTGATTGAGGTCACTGTTTTGGTTAAATTAGTGCATGGTGGGCCCTGGGAGAATGCCACTCAATATACTTACACATATGTAAAATATATCCTGTATGGTGGATTAGTAAGTCTGAAAAGTACGCTCTCTTGAAATAAGAGTTTGATTTGAAAGTTATAAGCAGCAATCAGGAACAGTTAATTTTTTTAAAACAAATATATGAAGTGCTCACTAGAGGCCACTTTGTTTTCAGTATTTAGGGCTGTTAATGCACTGACTCCCAAAAGAAAACTGGTATAATTGTCTCCATTTTATTTTATTTCAGTGTGTGTTATACTGGGAGTTAAACCCAGGGTTTTATGCAGGGTAGGCAAGCAGTCTATCACCAAGCTGTAGTCCCAGTACTTAAGGATCCCTTTGATTTAAGAAACAGAGATACTTGCCAAAGTTCAGTTAGTGTACCTTAGAATTAACCTTTGTTTGATTTCATTTTATGGTGCTGAGGGTTGAACTCAGAGCTTCAGCACCTGCCATGCAAGCACTTGTATCACTGAGCTGTCGACACAGCCCCAGGACTAGGTTTTGAAAGATGCCTGACAGCCTCCCTATTGGCATGGAATGTGGGATCTCACAGCTTTGGCCCCCTTTGTGTGGGACCTGGGCCTGTTGTGTAAAGGCACTGAGCGGGCAGTGTGGCAGTGTGACTGGCGTGCTCTGCCTGAAGCTATAACCTAGGTCGCAGGAAGCCACTGCAGATACATCCTCATTCATCAGCAGTTGCTTAATCTTCTTTTCCTCACAAAGATCACCACAGACCAAAACCAGGTTTTTGGGTTTCATTTCCTCATTCCTAATTTCCACATCAGCCCTTCAACTTTCCCGCCTTTATCTAAAGACCCCACCTTTAACTTTCTCACCTTCTATTGGCCAGAAAGGCCTCCCTATATAAATCCCTGCCTTGGTTTCAATAAATGAACTGCCCACTGAGGCAGTCTCCCAGGAATTCTTCCCATTGCGCTCTGAGCTACCTGAGGCCCTGTTCGATCATCCTCCATTCTCTGGGATGGCTGGAGCACAACAGCCGTGCTGGGGTTGGAGACCCACCCACATTTATGCGTGCAATATTTTTAAATATTTTATTTATATTTATTTCATGTGTATGAGTGTATTGCCTCCATGTGTGTCATGCAATTTCTGTGAAGATCAGAAACTGGTATTGGATTCCTCTCAAACCGGAATTATAGACAGTTGTTAGCCACCATGTGGGTGCTGGGAATCAAACCTGGGTCCTCTGCAAGAGCAGCCAGTACTCTTAACCACTGAGCCATTTCTCCAGCCTTATGCATGCGGTTTTATTAAAAGAAAAACCACACTTGTCCAAACATGCTATCTATATATTGTCTCCATACAGTCTAGCTTGTAGAGGGGTATGACTAGAGGTATTTGGTTTTTTTTAATTTTTAAATTTTTGTGTGAATTTCATGTGAGTACTGTATATTATTTCTGCACCTCCTTCCATCCCTCTAACCTCTCCCATTTCTCCCTCTCAAATTCATGACTTTTTTATTATTGTTGCATATATACACATATGTGTATCTGTGAGTCCATTTAGTATTGCATATATGTACATGTGTAGGGCGGACTGCTCTGGACTGAATAGCCTCTCCGGGGGCTCACCCCCGGAGTAAACCGATTTTTCCTCACTCATTGCTGCCTGTAGTTCTTCACGTAGAGGTTGGACCTTGTGAAATCTACCCCATCCATGCTGATCTGTAAACCGGTATTGTCATTATTCAGGTCTTGTTTAGGCAACCATGCTGTTGAGAGTTCATGAGTGTAGCTTCCCTGTCCTATGTAGAGGACTCCACCTGGCAGCCTACCTCCTGGTCCTCTGGCTCTTACAATCCTTCTATCCCCTCTTCCACAGTGTTCCCTGAGTCATAGGTGTTGCACTGTAGATGTATATATTGAGGCGGGACACCTTGAGATTACTTATTCTCTGCATTTTGACTAGTTTTGGAGCTCTGTAATAGTTTCCGTCTGCTGCAGAAAGAGGCTTCTTTGATGAGAGGTGAGAGCTATACTTTTCTGTGGATATAAGGATAAGTACCTAGAAATTATATTAGTTTAGGAAAATGACAGTAGTGTGTTCACTGCCCTCCCGAGCCACAGGTAGTTGTCTAGGCTTACAAAACCAGGCATGAACAACCTCCTATTGAGCAAGCCTTAAGTCCAATTAGATAGCTGTTGGTCACTCCCAAGGTAAAAGTGCCACTACTGCAGCATTAGGGATGTCTTTTTGGGTGGTCATTATTGTGGTTAGCAGGCTTTACAGCTATGTAGAACAACTGATTGCTTTTTTTCCCTTGGCAGTTTGCATAACACCTTCTGAGAGCCAGTTCTCAGGAAGGAGGCTTCCAGCTTGAGTCTGTGTTCAAGTCCTGTTTCTGAAGTGTACGGTGTCTTCAGCAAGTACTTGAAGGCAACTGGGGCAATGGCAATAGCCAATATTGTTTTGGGAGTCTCTTGGACTCCTCTAACCAACAACTCAAAGGGAAGTTTCCCATGCCTGGCACTGGGGGATTTGTTGCAGTCCATAGGTCTTGGGTAGAGCATTATTACTCTGTGTGGCATAACTCCATTTACACTACACACGCACACATCTTTTTGTGGTTCTTGTTTTGTTTTTTGAGACAGTGTCTCCCTATAGCCTCAGCTAGCCTTTAACTTGCTGTGTAAACCAGGCTGGCCTCAGTCTCACAGAGATCTGCTTACCTCTGCCTCCCCAGTGTTGGGATTAAAGGCCCATCTCTCACACATACCCTTTTAAATAAGCTTATAAAGTGTGTTTCTCTATGGCTTTTTAAATATCCTTCATGCTGGGGACTGGAGAGATAATTCAGCAGTTAAGAGCATTGGCTGCTTTTGCAGAGGTTCGATTCCCAGCACCCACATGGCAGTTAACAACCATCTGTAATTCCAGTTCCAGGGAATCTGATGCCCTCTTCTGACCTCTGTGGGCACTGCATGACACAGGCACACTTACATACATGCAGGTAATACACTCATAAATACAATATATAAAGTAAATTTTTTTCAAATATCCTTAGTGGTGTGTACTTGAGTATTGCCTTTGGAAGACCTTGATGCCTAATTTTCAGTGTGGTGATATTAAGGGCTTGGTTGGCACTCTTGAGCCCAGGAAGGAACAGGGTTTTCTCCTATTCCCATCAGCACCTCAGATGAGCAAATAGAACAGTCTCAGTCCTTCTGTGTGCCAGGATTTTAATTGCTTTTAATTTTAGTATATCTACTAATGGATGAAGGCTTTTAATGATTTACAGAGGACAGTAGTACCTTGTGTACTTGAAGTTTCATCAACTCTTCTTTTGTCAAAATTTAATTATTACTGTGTATATGTATGTGTATGTATATATGTATGTGTGTATATGTATATATGTACATGTGTGTATGTGTATATGTATGTGTGTATATGCACATGTGTGCATGTATGTACATATGCACTACATGTATGTGTACACGTGTGTACATGTGTGCATATATGTGTGTATGTGTATGTGTATATGTGTGTATATGTGTATATGTATATGTATGTGTGTATATATATGTTGGGTGGGTACACATGCCAGAACACGTGTGGAAGTCAGGGAAACGCTGTAGAGTTAGTTGTCTCCTTTTACCTTTAGGTGGGTTCTGGGGATCAAACTCAAGTCTTCAGGCTTGAATTACGCATAGCAAGCACCTTTATGAGCTATCTCATTGGCCCTCACTAAGTATCTTCTAATATTGATAGAGTCTATGGTTGGCAGAATAATGCCTCCCCTGAGGTGTTCACACCCTTGTATCACAGGAGGCATGAAAGTGGGCTGATCAGCTGATGTTGACATGAACACTATTGTGGGTCATCTGGGTATACCCAGGGTATCACCCTTTTGATATCCTTATCACAAGGATCCTTGTAAGTGAACAGGGAAAGTGGATTAGAACAAGAGAGCTGACATCATTAGAACAACTCCAGTGACCATGGTTGACTTTGAAAGTGGAGGGGGGCAGGCCAAGGACCACACATGGTTTCTAGATCGTTTCAGCAGAGAAACGGGCACTTCACCCCACCCTGCGGGCTCCAGGAGGCAAGCAGCCTGCTTATACTTTGTAGCTCAGTGAAACTTCTCAGGCCCAGAACCATGAGGAAAGAAATTCGTGCTTCAGGCCAGGTTTAAAGTAATGTCTGAGCAGCCATAGGGAGCCAAGGCAGTTACTGGGACAGTCTGCATTTTGATTTGTTCCTCACTCCAGCCTTGGGAAGGAGCTGACTAATCCCTCTGTTTACTGTTATGGATATATCAAGTGTGGCAAGTGTTGAAATGTTTTACCTCACATGTAAAATGAACCATTTTGGGGGAAGGGAACTTAACTTGATAGTTCTTTATATAATTTTATATCTAGCAAAGATTTTTTAAAAAGGCAGTACTAAGGTTTTAGCCAAAATGAAAGCCAAAAGTAGTAGACTTAGTGATTAGAGCAAAACCAGCAGGCCTTTTTGTTTGTTTATTTTTAGCAGAGTTGCTTGAATGCTGCACACTGCATTGCTGTGTGGCGTCTCTCACGCATTCACATTTGCTTGGGGTAAAATGACAGGCCCAATGTGCTGGTGGTAATAGTGGCCCCGATTATCAGTTGACTTTTGATTTCATGTTACTTTCGATGATTTTTCGTCTGGTGTTTGCCTGCTTGCCTGGATCTGACCGGGATTCTCTGAGAACAGGAGCTGCCGTCAGGGCTGCAGACATTTAAAGGTCTGTTCCTGAGGGCTACTCCCTAGGAGGCTCTGGACCCTCAAGTCCAGACGATCAGCTGATGTTGACATGAACACTATTGTGGGTCATCTGGGTATACCCAGGGTATCACCCTTTTGATATCCTTATCACAAGGATCCTTGTAAGTGAACAGGGAAAGTGGATTAGAACAAGAGAGCTGACATCATTAGAACAACTCCAGTGACCGTGGTTGACTTTGAAAGTGGAGGGGGCCAGGCCAAGGAACACACATGGTTTCTAGATCGTTTCAGCAGAGAAACGGGCACTTCACCCCACCCTGCGGGCTCTCATACTCAGAATCAGTGTGAATGTGCTAGATTAAAATAAGACTTGTGTACTCTCTTTGGCAGCACAGATTTTAAAATTGGAACAATACAGAAGACTAGTGCTGTCCCTGTGTGAGGATGGCATGAAAATTTGTGAAGCATTCCTGACTGAAAAAATAAAAAATAAAAATCAGATTCATGGGAGCTAGAGAGATGGCTCAGTGGTTAAGAGCACTGGTTGCTCTTGCAGAGGACCTGGGTTCAGTTCCTACCACCCACATGATAGCTAACAACCGTCTCTAATTATTGTTCCAGGAGATCCAGCACCACCTTCTGAGCTCCACAGGCACTGAACACCATGGTGCACATACATACATGCAGGTGATACATTCATACACATCAAATAAAGAAGAAAACAAAAAGACTTGGGGCCTTTAGATTTGGAGTCACAGTCTTTGTGTGTGTGTGTGCATAATTTACATTTTTCTCTTACAGATGTGAAAATTCAGGAAATTTTTCATATAGGGAATTTTTTTGGTCTGTGTTCTAAAAATACTTTTTTTGTTTTGTCTTTGCTTTTTTGTTGTTGTTGTTGTTTCTTTTTTTCAGACAGGACCTCTCTGTAGTCCAAACTGGCTTGGAACTCTCCATGTAGACCAGGCTGACCTCAAACTCACAGAGATCCACCTGCCTCTACCTCGTGAGTGCTGTGATTAAAGGTGTGTGTCACCACACCCAGCTCTAAAATTCTTCCATAGGAGAGCTTTCTCAGCCCTCAGTTCTTTAGTCCAGAAACAACTTACTCTGGTCCAGGACCCCATGGGAATGTGATTTTGCAACTCTTAGTTAATAGTTTGCTTCTTCCTGAGACTGCCCTGCTGTTAGATTTCCATTGCTGTAATGAAGTACACAATATAACCAGTTTATAAAGAGCAAAGTTTACTTTGGCTCCCAGGTTCAGAAGTTTTGGTTTCTCAGTGGTTGACCCTGTTTCTGGCTGTGGGTGGGGCAGCACATCCTGTTAGAAGCATGTGCAGATCAAACCAGTCACTTCATGGCCAAGAATCAAAGGAGAGGAAGGCATTTCAGTCTTACTACCATCCCCCAAGGCCCCTCCTCCAGTAATGTAAGAATATCTCACTCATGAAGCTTCCAGCACTTCCTGGAGCCCCTCTGTAGGAACCACTCCTTTTAAAAATATATTATTTATTTATTTAGAGATAGGGTCTCCCTGTAGCCCAAGCTGTCCTAGAACTTGATATGTAGACCAGGCTGGCCTTGAACTCACAGAAATCTGCCTGCCTCTGCCTCCCAAGTCCTGGATTAAAGGCATGTGCCACTACCCTTGACTTATTATTTTCATTTTATGCATATGAGTGCATTTCCTACATGTGTGTAAGTGCACCAGTGTTGTGCAATGCCTGTAGAGGTTAGAAGAGAGCATCAGATCCCCCGCAACTGGAATTACAGGCAGTTGTTAGCCACCATGTGGGTGCTGGGGACCAAACCTGAGTCCTCTGCAAGAGGTGCTCTTAACCTCTGAGCCATCTTTCCAGTCCAGGACCACTCCTTTAGCACATGTACCCTTGGGAAGCATTCAGCATCCATCACTGCATCTTCATAGCAGAATGAGGCTTTAGGTATATAAGCAACTAAGTCATTAACTTTCAGGAGTATTAGAAGGCTGTCTGTTCTGACTTTTAACCATTATTGATAAGTTAGTAGATGTTCTTTGTCTCATCTTTGGTTAATATGAACCAGCACTGCAGAACCTATTTCATCTGGGGGGGGGGTTGATGAAATCATGTCTGTACTTGCAGAAACCATACTCCACACTAAGGTGGTGACCTGTCTCAGAGGTGTAAACTCCCCGCCCCCATGAGAACCCACATATGTAACTTGAATTTTCCAACAACCACATTATGAAAGCTGAAAGGAAACAGGTGACACAAATTTTAATAACATTTTATTTCACCCAGTATGTCAAAATATAATATTATTCAGTATAGTCAATATAGAAAGTTTTGAAAATTTTATTTTTTTCTGACTGTTTGAAGCCTGTTATGTACTCTTGATTTTAGCACATCTCTCCATGCATTGTCCAACTTTCAGGTACTCAATAGCAACTGTGTCTAATGGCCACTGTATTGGGTGGTGCACTTGAAACCAGCTGATCCTTAGGGAATAGTTCTCTGTGTGGATCTAAAGGTGATCTCTTAATACTTAGGTTAGCTCTCCTATGTGTTGCCAAACAAAACACCCAAGACCGAGTGCTTTCAGAGATTTAGCTCATAGCTTGGAAGTCCTGGAGTGTAGAGCTAGTATTGGACTCTAGCCACCCCTCCTCCTGGTAACACTATGGTGGATGATCTCACAGGGAGGAGCACCTACTCAAGTGACAGGTGAAAAAGAGGACATGGAGTGTGGATGGTTTTTCTGATAGCTTGTCTCACTGTAACCAAGCCAGGCTCAGGAGTCCTCACACACTCCCAGAGATGGGCATTAATCCCCTTAAAGGGAGATTCCCACACTACCTCTTTCCACTAGGAATGAAGGGTCCGATCTCTTACAAGTTCAACCATATTTCAGTACCTCCTTTCTGGAGATGAGTGCAGCATTAACCTTTGGCGAACACTCACCAGTGTCAAACCCCTAGTTATTGCCATCTGATGCTTTTGAGTGTCATTCCTTCCTTTTCCTCCTCTTCGCCATGTCTTTCTCTTTTGAGTCAGGGCCTTACTCTATACCGCAGGCTGGCCCTGAATATAAAATCTTTTTGCCTCGACCTCCCAAGTACTGGGATTCACTATCACATCTGATGGACTGAATCATATCAGCTGTTCAGTGAGTACTTTTTCTGGTCTCTTTTGCTAGTATAACTGAGCTAGCCAGATGTGTACTGAATGACATCCCAGGACATAGCCATATAAAATTCTGCTGACCTGTCTGTTGAACTGTAACCCTCTCCTTTCCTGTTTTTATATTAATGTTCTCTTGTTGCCTGTTGAGACAGTTTGGGAAACATAACCACTGTAAAATCTGGATCAGAGAAATCATTACTTGATATCAAATATCAGTCTGCCTGCAGGTGATAGGATTAGGGTGTCAGACGTGGGCATGACAGAGGTTCAGAGAGCATGGGAGGGGATAACTAAGGATTGTACCGCAGAAACTTCTCCCAGGCCCTGGACAAGCCACTATTCTGGATTCTCAGCCATTTTCCTCAGTGCCCTCTGAGATCCATGCATCACACACCATTGTTTGCAAACTTGCTACATGTTAGATATCTTCCCTCCCTTTCTCCCTCCCTTCCTGAGACTGAGAACTGAACCACAAGGAATATGCTAGCAAGTACTCTACCACGGAACTATATCCCCAGCCTTTAAATTTGGTTTGGGGTTTTTTTGTTGTTGTTGTTTAAAACAGTGTCTCACTTGCTAGTCCAGGCTGATCTGGAACTCCTGATCCTCCTAGCTCGGCCTCCCAAGTGCTGGAATTGTAGGTGTATGTCATCATGCCCAGCTCTAGACATTTTTCTTGATTCTAGGAATTCATCAGTGAACAGGAGTCAAATTATCTCCTCTGATGCAGATTCTGTGTATGTGTGTAGAGGGCAGGTTCTGATGGGGATGACGGGGTGATGTGCGAGTGAAGCTGATAAGAAAATCCATTTAGATCCGGAAATGTTCTTTGAAGGAAGTAGAGAGTGATGGAGAAAGCTGCGATGCAACAGGGCCAGGTTTGTCAGAAGAGGTCAGCACTGAGGTGCCGTGCAGAATCAGCGGAAGGCACCAGATGGACCAGCCTGTGGAGGGGACGGGCAGGGACACAAGGGTCCGGGAGTCCAGAATGGCTGCGGCATGCGATCAGCAGAACGGGAGGAGAGCTGTGGCTGGCCCGAAGGCCCGGTAGATAGCTCTGCATGTCTTAGAAGGAGTAAAAGATTGTTATTATTCCAGTGCCACAAGACAGCACTATGAAGTAAGTAAGCGAATATCCTTCTAGCTGCTGGCAGAGACCGGTAGAAGGAGCCAGAACTCCCTCATGAAGCAAGAGCAACATTCTCTGTTACAAGTGCTGTGGCGTAGAATACGTGGTCATTTTGGAAAAGCAATATGGCAGATGGGTAGGTCTTGGATTTATGGATGGGATGTAAACATGAACTAGAAGGAAGATGAAGCAGGTCTCCAAGGGCAGGGAGAATTGCAAGTAGAGAATTGTAAGAAGGGCTAGAGTTGTGGTTTGGCTAGTTTTACTTACTTAGGAGTCATCTCAGTGGAGCTTGATGTCACATAACCAGTTGTGATTGAGTCTTGCGTTTAGGGGGCAGGTCAGGGCCAGAGTTGTCAACACAGCAGTGGCATGGGAGGTTGTAAGGCTTAACCCCTGGTGAGATTTTGTAAGCAGAGAAGCACTGAGGGGTAACAATGTGAGTGTGTCAAGGTAAACACAGAGGTGAACACAGCAAGTCAGGGAGCAGGCCAGAAAACCCACATTACAGATGCCCAAAAAGCAGACTGTTGAAAAGAGGATGGGGTAACCAGCTGGGGTAACCAGCTCTTTTGTAAGCTGTTCACGAGTTGAGCAAGATGAGAGCACACAGCGTCCATCAGGTTTAGCACTGTGTGTGGGTGATGGTGGCTGTACAGCTCTTTTGGAGGTGTGATTTCGAGCACAGATGAATCAAACTCCAGTATATGCTGTAGAAACCTTCCCTCCCTCCCCTTTCCAATGTCCTTCGCGGGCTGGTGACTCTGCTTTGTTCCAAAGTGCCTGGACCTTTCTGTCTCAGCTCCTGCACGGTACTGTTGATTGTTCGCTCCTACCCAACTGAAATCTTTGGGCAGAATTTACATTTTGTTCTCCCTAGTGTGGACAGAGCATTCAGTGCATATCTGCTGAATTAATGAGCGGAGCACTCCTGAGCACCACCGAGGGCCCCTTTTCCAGCACTGTGCTTGTCAGGCAGGGCTGGTCAGGCAGGGCCTGCCTGGCCCGTTTCTGCATCACGCTGACGCTCCCCTGACCCACCAAGGGCTCCTGTAGCCACTGTCTTGCCTGCTCTGAGACTGCTTTTGCTGGAGATTGCATCTCCTCCGCTTCCCCTTCAGGACGCTTCGTTTGTCCCTGTTGCCTGTGTGGGAAACGCTGAGGAAACCACTTACCCTTTTCACAAACCTCATCTCCTCCCTACCTTGTGTCCTTGGAGTGAAGTCATCTCTTCAGTTACTACACACACAGTGTGTGTGTGTGTGTGTGTGTGTGTGTGTGTGTGTGTGTGTGTGTAGGCAGAATCGAAATACCCAGGCTGGCGTTCACCTTCCAAAAGTCCAAGTCACAGTTGTGTGCCTGTGTGCCACCACACCCAGCATCACCGTTTTTTTTTGTTCTTTTTTTTTTTTTGAGACAGGATCTCATATAGCCCAGCTGGCCTTAAACTCCTGATTCTCCTGCCTCTACTTCCTGATTCCTGGGATGACAAACGTGCCACCACATCTGGCTAGCCTTGCCATTGTAGAAAATGACTTTTCCCATTATACTCTTGAACATCCGAAGCTGAAGAAACTTTGGGGTTTCCTGTGTAGTTAGGAGATGACTGTAGGATCCTCAAAAGGTTCTTTTTGGCGAGTTCCCTTCCGCTTTTCTTTTCTCACCTCACCCCGGCCCCACTGCCTTATGAAATGTTTTTTCCCAGACCCCAACCTTTCTGCTTTTCTCGTCCTTATCCTCCTGTTGCAGCACCCCCCCCCCCAGTATACTGATTGCCATGGAGACAGTGAATGCACACAAATGGAGGATAATATTCCTTTAGGTAGTGGTAGTGAAGCAAGAGATGGAATAAATCTTATTTTTCTACAGATATTTCCTAGTAACAGAAATAATTAACATTACTAAAGACTACAATACAGAAACAGCTATATCTAATTTAATTACTTTTCTTAAAATACATTGGCTTTCTTAAAGAAAGTGTTAATTTATTTTCTTGATACAGGGTCTCACTATGTAGCCCAGGCAATCCTTAAACTTTTGGCTGTCCTTCTTTCTCAGCTTCTTGAGTGCTGGGATTACAGGTTTTGGTTTTATTGGAGATTGATTTCCTAATTCATTTTCATTTTTAAAATTTTTATTGATTTATTTTTATTTTATGAGTGCTTTGCCTGCATGTACATCCATGCTGTACAGTGCCTGCAGAGGCCAGAAGAGGGTATCAGATTCCCTGGGGCTGGAGTTACGGTGTTAGACACCATGTGGATATTGGGAACCAAATCCAGGTCCTCAGCAAGAGCAGCAAGTGTTCTTAACTGCTGAGCCATCTCTCTAGTCCTGATTTCCTATTTTAATACTTACCTGTTGATCTGGTAATTTCTATCCTTTATTGAATGAGATGTTGCAGTATTTGAACTAAATGTTTTCCAAAAATTGTGTTTTAAAATGAATTTTTTCTGAGCTTTTTTTTTCTATTCTGGTTTTAACAAAAGTAAGTTTCACTAAAGGAGACACATAGTAAGATTATTCCATCTGATTACTGTGTTTTGAAATCTTGCCATTTGAAATCTGTTATTATGGGCATTTCATGTTTCAGTTCACTCGGGGCTGTGTCAGTGTGTGCTTGTTGTCCTGATGTAATTAATCAGGAGGCTCTCACTCATTTTCATAACTGGCTTGTTTGACTTAAATTTTATGGCCACCTTAATTAAGGTCCATATTTAATATTTTAAAAACTGAAGGAATGAAGTCTTTTATATGTTTTTGTTTTAATCTACATACAACATTGACACATAACATGTGTGCACATTTTTATCTTTAATTTTTCCAACCTAATTATAGACTCTTATTAGATGTCTTTATACTGCAGAAAGATATGTTTTCTTTTTGTCATAAGCTACTCAAAGCAGTTTTCCTTTTTGGTAGAAATAGCCCTAATTTTTCTGTACTTCAAGTGTTAGTGCTTGTCGTGGCCTTGCTAATCAGAAGGGGCTATTTTGGGAAACCAATGTTGTACCTGGGTCCTTTGCAAGAGCAACCAGAGCTCTTAATTGCTGAGCTATCTCTCCAACTCCCTGACATTTTATTCTTAAAATGATGTACTTGAGACCAGTCTTTGAGTGGCTCACGCTCGTGCTAGGGTAGACATTACAATCCTCATACACATTCCCTTCTCCCTCTCCTCAGTGCTTAATAAACTCCAAGTTTATTTCATGAAATGTATAGGAATGTTTTGCCTGCATGCATGTAAGTGCATCACATGCTTGTAATGCACACAGACGCCAAAAGAGGGCATTGAATCCCCTGTAATTGGAGTTACAAATCATTGTTAACTACTATGTAGGTTCTGGGAACTGAACCCAGGTCCTCTGCAAGAGCAGCCAGTGCTCTGAACTATCTCTCCAGCTCAATACTTTCTTAGTTATTCAAGCTGTATTTGAATTCTAACAGTCATTTGATCCCTTTGATATGAAACATGAAAGAAAGAAATGCCTTGAAAAAATCATTTGTCCTCAAAATTATTTTCATTAATTAAAGGAGAGTTAAGTATCTTCTAAACAGAGTATGGTCAGAATTTTTAAATGTATTCAGGAATAGCAATACAGCTGTGGAATGAGCCAGCCTTTTCAGTCTGTCAAGTACAAGCTTTACCAGTAGTTTCTCAGCAAACATTTGGAAGCAGACGTGGAAGTAATGTGCTGTCAGCAGCCAGTTGCCATGGACACTTGTCAACATGAGAAGCAGAGTCAGCAAAGGTGTCATGGCAACAAGAGATGGAGGTGGAGCCCTGAGGCTGGTCCACAGGTCAGCCTCCATCTGAAGTTGCCTTTTCACTGAAAAGCCTCAAACACCTCCTATCCTGTGGGTTAGGGCTAAAGAATAAATTCATTGTGCAGTGGACAGAATGCCACTTTATAAAGGGCATTTGGGGTAGTTACCCAAGTTCCACATGCAATTTGCAGTTGTAGATGTAGTTCCTATAAACCACAAGAAGGCTCTTTCAAGATGAACGTTTTTTTATTTGAAATTATAGTGTAAGGCTTACATAGAATTTTGAAAACTGCTGAGAAATCTCTTTGAGCACATGTCTGTTGTTTCTGTAGATATGTTGCTGTACTATTAGCAAGTATCATGTTTAATTATATTTTAGCAGTAATAGATGGTCAAATTTTGAGAAGTAATTAAAATACTTAGATTTGAGCATCATCTTAGGGGTCTGGTGTATAACCAAAGGGTTTGGTGTTTACATAAAGAAAGTTAGTGGTGTTTTAAAATGTGACTACTCATAGCAAGACATGATTCTCAGATCCTGAAATGAGTCAAGAAAGAAATGAGAGTCCATCATATAGTGCATGTTTAAGTGGTATCTGACTGTAATCACATGTGGATTATGTAGATACATTTGTTTAAGTTGCTGATTTTGTTGCCATTGGCCTGGTTTGTTAATGAGTTGTCAGGGAGCAGAACCTAGGCTGTAGTACCCCTAACCTCTGCCACCCACCCTCAATATGCCAATTAAAGAGACAAGTAACAGTGAAAAGCAGAGAGAGGAGATTTATTCAGTGTGTTCAGTGTGGTCACTTTAGGAAGAACAAATAAAGAGGACCAGTGTCATTCAGCAACCCCCCCACCGCCACACACACATATACACACAAAAAGTCCTTGTTCAGGGTCCTGACATGATGGTTAGATTTAAATAGAAGACAAAAGATACGTCTAACTGAGCAGTCAAGGTGTGGCCCCATCATCCTCGCCTCTGTTCCAGTCTCTCTCCTACAAGGTTCTCTGACTGGTTGTCGAAACTATGCAATCTCTTTCCAAGAGACAAATTCTTGCTCTGGCTAGCATCAGGCTTCAGCCTTTTCCTTCTCTCAGCATGAGATTCCTGGGGAAATTCCAACTTCTTGGGGACCATTGTTTCAGTGTTCTGACAACCAAGGGGAAGGGCAGTCTTTAGAACATTCTCATTCCTGCCAGAACCATTTTGGTTTCTGATAAAGATTGGCTGTCTCCGTATAATCGGGACAGTGTAAATGGTATAGCAAATGATTTTAACTATGCTAGAAGAACTGTCCGTAGCAAGCCAGCACTTTAGCAAGGTAAGAAGAGCAACTTTGCTGAGCTGGGAAGGGGAACCACTCTGCAGAAGTGAAGCTAGATAGGACCAACCTGTTGGTTGGACTCCCTGTGGGTTAAGTGTCTGGGCCGTAGAACAAGGAGGATCAGATTTGTGGTACTGTGGGAGGCCTAGTTAAAAGAACCTTATTGAAGACTATGAGAACACTGCCCAACTTTGAAAGGGGATACGGAAAACAGGAGCATGATCATCCTATATTCCAGGACTGAGAAAGGTACTTGTGATCTGAAAGGAAATGGAGGCTGTGCAGCCGTGCGTTTAGTCAGCTGTACCATGTACAGGCTGTGTGGGTCATAGCATTCCCCACCCCATCCACTGGTCTCTAAGAGAGTGTTGTCATGGGGAGTCTGATGGCAACTGACAGGCCAAAGGAAGTACAGGAATGTAGTGTTTCCTGTAGAAAAGGGCTTGAAAACAAGAAAGCTAATTTGGTAACATTATTGAATCTTTGGCTATAAGAACGCCCTTCCTTCCTTCCTTCCTTCCCTCCTTCCTTCCTTCCTTCCTTCCTTCCTTCCTTCCTTCCTTCCTTCCTTCCTTCCTTCCTTCCTTCCTTCTTTCCCTTTTTCCTTTTCCCTTTCCTTTTTCTTTACATTGTTTTGTAAACAGAGAGTGGAACATGTGCTATGGCTTGTGAGGAAGACCCAGGACAGCTTGTAGGAATCAGTAGACCACCTTCTATCGTGTGGGTCCTGGGACCAACCTCAGGGCATTAGGCTTAGTGGGAGGCATCTTTACCTACTGAGTCATCACAGCAGCTCCTAAAAGAATGTTCTTCTGCAGCTGGAGAGATGGATCAGCAGTTAGGAGCACTGCCTGCCCGTGGGAACCCAGGTTTGAGTCTCAGCACCCACACACAGCCAACTGTCCATTACTCTAGTTCTGGGGAATTCGACACCCGCTTCTGACGTCCACCGACATTGCACAATACCCGCAGTGCACGTACACTTACACAGCCGATACACTCATACACTTTAACAAAAAATATTTCTATAATTATTTTTTTTAAATAATATATATATAATATTTTTTAAATGAATGTTCTCGGTGGCTTGGTGATAGACCAGTTGCCCAGTGTGTACAAGGTCCTGGACTTGAGCATGTGTGTGAGCACATGTGCATACCCACACACACTCTTACTGGATGTCCTAAGGTGCTATTCATCCGGGTGCAGCATTTCAAGTGCACCTTACCGATTCATGCCAAGTCCCTCTGTGCATGCTTACATTGCATGCTGACTGAAGCTGCGCATATCAGCAGGGATAAGGTAGGCCGGGCCAGTGGAATAAGAGTGTGGCCTGCATGAATGTATGTGTTGAATACAAAAACCTGTGAAGAGAGTGTTGAGGTTAGTGACCCGAACATGTTGCATCTGAAGATGCAACTCTGTCCTGACCACAGTTGTTATTTTATTAGCATCAGACCATAATTAGAATGTGTTTGGAGGCCTTGAGTGCTTTGGAGTTATAAAGGAAAATTCTATCTGATTGTGTTTGAGCAAATAGCTATTGTTCTTCAAGGGCAAACTGGGGAAACCATTTTCCTTAATATTGGAGTATTGCCTGTCAGCATAAGTCAGTATTTGTTTTGTTTTTGTTGGGAAAAGATAAGTCAAATATTGAAGTGTTTTGATTTTGAAAAAAAGTCACAGTGCTGTTAAGTTTATAGTCAATTCTGAATGCTAAATAAAATTTTATAGGCTTTAATTTTAGAGCACTGTATAGTTTTTGTTTGTTTTTTTGACAAAATACCTGATAATGCAACTTAAGGGTTTATTTTGGCTTACAATTTTAGTGTACAGTCCTTATACCAGAGAAGTTATGGTGGCAAGAATGCGAGGCAACTGGTCACATCTTATCCACAGTCAGAGGCAGAGAGAAATGAACACCAGTAATGCCAGGGAGTGCTGCTGATTTGTCCAGTGTGAGATGGCTGTTTAGTTTTTTAGGAATTTGCTAAAATGCCGTCTGAAATGGGTGTGTTGTTTTGTGTTTTCAGCAGCAGTGTGTTAGAGCCTGTCGCTTCACATCCTCACAAGATTCTGAGGGTATTAGTTTTGGATTTTAGCTGGTGAATAGAGCAGTGTCTTGTTTTAAAGTGGAGTTCCTTGGTGACATGCAGAACTTAGCATCTTTTCCTCTGGTTATTTACCATCTAGACATCTTCTTTGATGAAGTATTTCCAGATGTTTTTGTTTGGTTGTTTGATCGGTTGGTTACACGTATTTTGTATTTATATTTTACTTTTTTTTAATGTGTGAGTGTTTTGCCTGCATGTAAGTGCACCATATGCATGTAGTCCCCATGGAGACTAGAAGATGGCATTAGATCCTGGAACTGGAGTTACAGATGCTTGTGAGCTGCTGTGTGGGTACTGGGATCCTAACCCAGGTCCTCTGCAAAACTAGCCAGTGCTCTAATTGCTGAGCCATTTCTCTAGCCCTAATTGGTTAGTTCTTTGAGACAGGGACTTGCTATACAGCCTACACTGCCCTCAGACTTGCAGCATTCCTCCCGTTTCAGTTTCCTGAGTGCTGGGATCTCAGGTATGAACCACCACACCCAATATTGTTCAGCTCTTTTGTACTTTTAAACTGGGCTCATTGCTTTCTTAAATTTTAAGACTCTTCTATATATTTGGAATTTAAATTCTCTGCTACTTAAGTGTTTTGAAAGAAAAAAAAATCTGGTCTGTGAATTGCCTTCATTCTCTTTTTAAAAAATTACTTTTATTTTTTTAACGTGTATGTGTGTTTTGCCTGCATGTATGTAAGTACACTCATGTTGTACAATGCCTGAAGAGAGAGCGTTGGATCCTCTGAGTTAAGGACAGTTGTTTGTCACCATGTGAGTGCTAGGAACTGAACCTGGGTCCTTTGCAAGAGCACCCAGTGCTCTTAACTGCACTGTCTTTATTCTCTAATTCTTTTGTAGAACAGAAGTTTCATTTTATTTTATTTCTGTTTTCTATGTTATTTTTATTTTATGTGTATGCGTGTATTGCATACATGTATGCAAGTGCACCTGTGTTTTGCAGTGTCCTTGGAAGACAGAAGAGGACGTTGGGGCCCCTGGAACTGGAGTTACAGATGACTGTTTGCTGCCATGTGGGTGCTGGGATTCGAACCTGGGTCCTCAGCAAGAGCTGCCAGTGTTCTTAACTGCTGAGTCGTGTCTCCTGCCTCCATACTATCTGCAAACTTTTGTGCAAAGAATCATGCTCTATTTGCCCTAGGGCAGGCTTTGGAGGTGAGACACCACCTCAGGGCCTTTTCCATGAACTCTAAACCTATCTTGAAGGTTTCATGTTCTGAGATAAGGATGATATCCAAAGTGACCTACACCTCTTCACTAACCCGACAGTCTTAATATTTACTCTTTTCATTGTTCCTCTCAGACTTGGGTTAGGCCCTGGCTGTGTATGACTTGGAAACTCAAGGTAAAAGTATGTGGTTGATTTATGACAGTTTGCGATAGCCCAGTTGTGTCAAATCACCGAGTGACAGCCCACTGGAGCTTGCGTGGTACCCTAGGCCCCCAGTCGTATCCTGATGCTCCCCTCCGACCCACTCACGTCTATCAAACCAGTCTTCTGGGTGCTTTACTTTGTCATAACTTCCTCAAGATTCAGTTGCAAACCTTTTAACATGTCCTTAGCTCACTTCCTTTTTCCTTCCATTTTTTTCCTGTTGTTAGCTTTTCTATTTGAATACCAACTAACTCTGGGGCCCCAAGGACTCAGTTTCCTTTTTAAAAAGTTATTAGTTTTACTTTATGTGCATGAGTGTTTTGCCTGCATGTATGTAAGTGCACCTGTGTCATGCAGTGCCCATGGAGGTAAGAAGAAGGCATCAGATACCCTGGAACTGCAATTATGGACAGTTGTTACCTGCCCTATGGATTCTGGGAACCAAACCTGAGTCTTGTCTAAGAGCAGCCTATTGTCTTAACCACTGAGCCATCTCTCCAGCCCCAGAGCTCAATTTCTTTACTTTCACTTTGTTTTCTCTCTTTCTCTCTCTCATGCATCCTTCCTCCAAATCTTAGGATGTGGAAGAGGCTTCTGTGTGAATTAAGAATTTATATAAATTCATCAGCATGCAGCTTGCTTTGGAATTTCCTTGAGGGAGTGGTGGAGCATTGCAGGTTATGGATGTCTGAGATGGATATGGCTCAAACCGGGTGAACACTCTAACAGTTATATGAAGACAGATTCATTCCTCTGCCTGCCCCCTCTCCTCCCAGAAATCTCACAAGCAGAAACAGCAAAAAAGAGGCTATGAATATGGAATATAATTCAGTGCCCAAATTCTTGTCTGGCATGCATGATGATGCACTGGGATTTATTCCTAGTACCAGAAAAAGAGGGGATGGGGCAGCTCCAGGAACTGGAATATTAATGACAATTATAACAAAGTTTTGGAGGAGAAATAAGGACATCCATCAGTTCTTGTCTTCTTGAAGGAATGAATTCAGTGAAGAGCCAGCCAGTTTAAGTAGAAGTTTGTTTAGCAAAGTAGCAGTTAAATTAGTAGAGCTAAGCAGAGCACTCCAAATAGGGATTGGAGTGAACTGCCCCAAAGAAGGGAGCCCAATGGGATTTGGTGAGGATTTTAAAGAAGTCTTATGAATATTTATGAGGTGGGGGTTAGAGCATCCAGGCCCTTTAGGTCCTCAGCAGAGAAACAGTAGGAAGGCTCTACCATGGTCAGCGACAGCAAGCACAGGCCCCTGCTGTCAGGGATCAAGCCAACTTGAATTCTAATCACACATTAATCAGCCTGCTCTTCTTCTTATCTGGTCATCTTGGCTATCTTGTGTCTATCTGCAGACCCTTCTGTTTACCTTCCTCAGTGCCCTCTATTTTAGTATTTATTTGCACTTCTGTTTTTACTATATCACAATTGCCACCAAGAAAGCACCTCCACAATGAATGGGAGTGAGAACTCATTCTTGGGTAGTTAGTACAAAGTAAGGTCTCCTGAGATGCTGAGGATAGCTGTTCACTCACTGTATTAACCGTCTGAGGTCTATACACTACAGGCTTATACTGTATACTCCTATAGTACATATATATTGTGGCCTTATGTTCCACACTCACTCACATCACTCTGTCCCCTGGCAAATATTCCTTCTACCAGAGCAGAGCTAGCTTCATCAGGCAGTTTCTACATAATAAACCTCTCCCACAGGCTAAATTTATTTCTCTCTTCATATTTATTAATTCTTTCTTGATTCATTTTTACTTTGAGCTTCATGACTGTTTTCTGCTTTTATTTTTAGTTTTATTATTTTTATTATGTTTTATGTGTATGAGTGTATTACCTGCATGCATGTAAGTGTACCTGTGACATGCAGTGTCCTTGGAAAGCAGAAGAGGGCATCAGATCCTCTGGAACTGGAGTTATGGGAGGTTGTGAACCATCATGAGGTACTGGGTCATCTGCAAGAGTGGCCAGTGCTCTTAACCCCGCATCTCTCTAGCCTGCTTTTAGTTTTTTAATATTTTATTTTTATTTTTTTATGTGTGTAAGTATATTGCGTGCATGGATACTCACATTGTGCAGTGCACGTGGAGGTCAGAAGAGGGCATCAGATCTCCTGGAACTGGAGTAACAGATTAGTTGTCAGCCACCACATGGGTGCTGGGAACTGAACCCTGGTCCTCTGAAAGAGCAGACAGTGCTCTTAACCCCTGAGCCATCTCTCCAGCCTATGCTTTTAGTTTTTTGAAGACAGGATCATATAGCTCAGGCTGACCTTGATTTCCTGGTCCAGCTCTACCTCCCAAGTGCTAGGATTACAGGCATGTCTACTATGTAGGCTTTCATTTCTGTTTTCAAACATAGGATTACTTGAGCAAGAATAGCAATCATGGTAATCATAGTAAATATGTACATTCTACTTTATCAGCTATGTAATTAAGTGATATTTAAGTGGTGGAGCACTTTACTACTTGGTGGTCTCACCAGTGCCATCTTGCTGCAAAGAAAGCTTTGACGATACCAGGATTGAATGACTTTGTTTACCAGCTCCTATCCCCCAACAGGTAGTGAATGAACATAAAACAAAAATGAGGCTCACTGTTTCTGTCCTTAGCACATAGTGACATTAAACAGACTGTGTTTATCATGGTAAGCTTTCTTCTTTTGTAGGGACTTATAGTAGCTGATATTTAGGAATCAAGAATCTGTTTTGGCAATTTAGTCCCATTTTCTTCTTCTTTTGCAAATGTCTGTCTTTTTCTTTCTATTATGATAGCAACCTCAGCACTGGGGAGGCAGAGGCGGGTGGATCTCTGTGAGATCAAGGCCAATCTGATTCACAGAACAAATTCCAGGTTAGCTGGGGCTAAGCTGGGGAGGAGGGAGGGAGGGAGGGAGGGAGGGAGAGAGGGAGGGAGGAAGGGAGGAAGGGAGGGAGGGAGGGAGGGAGGAAGAAAAAATTTGATAACTGAATAAGATGAAAGTTCAAGTCATTTATGAAGTTCCAGGTTAGCTGGGGCTACAGAGAGACCCTGTAGAAAAAGAAAGAAAGAGAGAGAAAGAAGAGAAGAGAAGAAGGAAGGAAGGAAGGAAGGAAGGAAGGAAGGAAGGAAGGAAGGAAGGAAGGAAGGAAGGAAGGAAGGAGAAAAAAATTGATACCTGAATAAGATGAAAGTTCAAGTCATTTATGAATCTGTTTTCTTTGTATCCTGTTTATATTTACATGTGCAACTTTAGTCAGACACCTCTCATTATTCTGCGTTATGAATATACATAAACCACATGGTAAAGGAGTATTTAATTACTCCGTTGCATTTACCACAATTTAATCAATCCCCTAATTATCACATACTCAGATCTTTAGTTTTTCTTTGTTATTAACATGTCCTGGTTAATATGGCTAGCTAGGTTTTTGTTCTGGGTAGTAAATCTAAAATTAATTTTATTAAACAGCTAAAAACAGCTTGATAATTATGTATTTTTTTAGAGTTTTTAGCATGTGAAAAGATTAATTTAAAAATTTTTGAGTTTTTTGCTCACCAGTCATGTTAAAATAAACAACTTTTCAGTGTCAATGTTGAAGTATAAAAAGGGGATTTTCTTTTGTTGAAGAGATGGCTCAGCAGGTAGGACCACTGACTGCTCTCGCAGAAGACCCAGGTTTGATTCCCAGCACCCACATGGCAGCTAACAATTGTCTGTAACTCCAGTTTCCGGTAATCCAGTGTCCGTCTTCTGACTCCATGGGCATTACACAACACGGTGCCCTTGCACATAGTCAGACAGTACACTGGTACACATAAAATAAAACATAAAATACTTTTAAAAATGAAAGATTTTAAAGTATTTGTTAAAATTAAAAAACAGCGTTCTTTTGGCTTCGTATGTCTTTTCTTCTGTGTAGAGGTTTGAGTACCCTAACAACAACTAGGGGGAGCCAGGGGACACCTCACAGACTGTAGAAAGCAGAGACTATAGGCCTGGGGTTGTATCGATCCTAAAATCTATCCTTCTGTCTGGACTTGAAAAATGAATAGACAAGTAGCCCCTGTTCCTGGGACGTGGTCTAAATTGGGCAGAAAGAGTACAGAGTGGCCTTTTAAGGTATTTTAAATTTAATAATCTATAATTAGAAACCACAGCTCGAGTCCTCTGCGTCGCACCCATCTCTGTTCGTGGCACAGTCCTCTGCCCTCCTTTCTATCTCCGTGCTGTTTAGTACGGAATATATATTTCCATGGGTTTTCCTCTGAAAACCAAGTGTCACACTTGTCGGGTGATTGCAAAATACTGTCATTCTCCTCTTTTCTTTATTCAATTACTTCAGTGACTTCTGATCTTTCTTGCAAGGAGTTGACTCTTTTTTTTTTTAAGAATATTCTTTTTAAAAAATTTTTTTATGATTTTTATTTTATGTGTATGAGTATATTGCCTGCATGTATGTAAGTGCACCTATGTTGTGCAGTGCCCTCAGAGGTCAGAAGAGGGTATCAGATTCCCTGGAACTGGAGTTATGGGTGGTTGTTAGCCACCATTGGGGTGCTGGAAACTGAACCTGAGTCCTTTGCAAGAGCAGCCTGTGGTCTTGACTGCTGAACCATCTCTCCAGTCCCACAACTCTATATTTTTTAAGATATGACCTCCCTGTATGACCAGGGCTTACTACCAGCTTGTGATCCTCCTGTCTCAGCTTCTCAAGAGATGGGATTACAGGCAAAGCCCAGCTTTTAATATGTGACTTTTAGTGGAAGTTAGCCAGTGAACAAATAGTTATGTAAGGCTTCATGTCTAAACCCCAGTAGGAGCTCTTCCCTCAGGGAGCTTAAAGTCCCATAGGAAAATGAGGTAAGTTTTATCTAATAGTTGACTAAATTATTGCAATTAGGGATGAGAAGAAAATGTACAGCAGCACAGCAAGTGCAGTGGGGTCATGGAGGGCTTCTAGGGAGGTGAGGGATGCTCAGGAGCTCATTTAGAATACTGTTTCCATTGCAGAATGCTGCATGTTGTGCCTGTGAATGGCAATGGATGCATGCATGCCTGCTTTCTGTAGCAATACCCCACATGGGTTAAAATTAAAATTCATTGCTATAGTCAATTAACAGTCTCAACACCATTTTCTACCATCAAGAGTAATTTATTCTATATTTCAAAATAAGTAGGAGAGGCCTGGAATGTTCCTAAAGTAAATAAAGAACTGGTAAATGAGGTGGCAGGAATCCTGGCTAGTCTGATTTGATCATTACACACCGTTCACATGTTTTAAGTACCACATTAATGTGTATAATGATTGGGTGGCAGTTAATAGATTCACCCCATTTTGTCTGAAGAAAAATTCTTAAATACTCCAGAACAGTATGCTTAGCTCAGTAAAATGAAAAAGACTGAGAAACTAAGACATGCTTACTCCCAGGATTGTGTGGAATATCACAGAAGTTCAACCCATCATGGCTTCCATGTCTAGTATGGGAAGATCTGAAAGGAGACAGGCTCCTTTTTGATAAGGTTTACTCCCTAATTAGCCTTTTAGAGAAAATTCACCTATTGTCCAATTTATAATAAAGTATATCTTAAGAGCTTCGTATCATGGCAAGTCAGAATATTCTTCTGAGTTGTTTAATCCCCTGAGATGCTCATCTGCCAGAGGGTGACTCCCAGAGCCATTAAACTGAAAACCAGAAGCCTCTCGGTGCTCTGAGTTGCTGAGTGTTTTCATATGGGTGTATTTCAGCTATCCCCAGGCTAGAGGATTTGGTCTTCTGCTCCACTGTGGGAGTGGAGGTGAGGGTGGACAAGGCTCTCTGTGTAGTGTTGAGTGTCACATGGCCTTGGCTTCCTGTGCATTGAAATGGAAAGCTATGTTGGGGTCTTAATGGTGGTGGCCTGGCTCACTGTTACTCAGTCCTCTCGTGTTGAGACTGCAAGGTGTGGTGTTAAGGCTAAGTGTCAGAAGTGTTTCCTTAAAGTGTGGAGAGATGAACATTCTCTCTCTCGTTTGAGACATTATGGGAGGTTGTTTTGTTTGTTTTTTGCTATAGAAGCAAAAGCGCTGAAAGCCAGACACATCCCAACTTTAGTCATTTTTAAAGATTTCATGAGCAAACTATTTCTATCTTGACTTTACTCATTTACCAAATATATGTAATAGTTACTATGTGGTAGATGCTATTCTGGTGTTATAAATTCCTCCAATTAAAACAAATCCTGTTTAAGGACCCCCAATTTATAGATGAGGACACGAAGGGCAGGGAGGCCTGGTGATGTTTGCTTTGCCGTTCGTCATGCCCAGTTCTCCCTTTCCATCTCCAGTCAGAACGTCTGCTCTGTGTTCGCCCAGCTTGGTCTCTCCTTTCCCTCCACTCTCAGCAGCAGTTTCTTATTGTTACACAGTATCACTTACTTTCTTCCTTTATAAAATTGTCGGTGGAACATAATCTTCAAATTAAAATAAATTGCAAAACTCTGACACTATTTGTGCTAGTCAGGTTTTTGTCAACCTGATACACACTCAAGTCACCTGGGAAGAGAGAGCTGCAATTCCAGAATTATCTCCAGTCACACTGGCTGGTGGGCATGTCTTTGGGTGGTGCCATCCTCAGGCAGGTGGGCGGCCCACATAAGAAAAGTCACTGAGCAAGCCAGGGGAAGCAGGCTAGTGAGCAGTGCTCCCCCGTGGTCTTTGGGTCAGTTGCTGTTCCAGGTTCCTGTCTTGAGTTCCTGCCTTGGCTTTCATAGATGACTCATTGTAACCTGTAAGCTCCAATAAACCCTTTCCAACTCAAATTGGTTTTGGTGAGTATTTTATCACAGCAAAAGAGAAACAAACTAGAACACTATTTAAATGTCTTTTCTGACTGTGACACCACGCTGTGATGTGTGTTTAAAGAGTCTTTGGAACAGTAAGCATATGCATTTTATTTCTTACTCATTTTACCTATTTTCTGTTTTGGCTACGACACACACACTATGATTGATTAGATAAAAGGCATCATGCTTGTCTCTGCTGCTGAGTACAACCTAGATGACAGTATTGCTGACAGCTATACTATGTTATAAGCCCCTTTAATTCCCCACCGACTTAAGTTGCAGCACCAGAGCACCTGTCTGCTTTAATTTGATATATCTGTGCTAAGAAATAAAATGTGCAGTTTATCGTTGCCCTAGAAACTCTAAAATGCAAGGAACCTCTGAAGTGTTGAAAGTGGAAACAAATTTTTAGAAAGATCAGTGTGGAGTTGTAGCCGGGAAGTCCTAGAGGATGTGGCGATGGCCTGGGTGGTTTTGCTGAGCGCTAAGTTACTGGGTGAGGCTTGAGAAGAAAGGCTGTCTTGCTGCTGGCCCTCTAGTTTGAGAACACTTATCTTTTTTACCCCCACACGAAGCCCAAAGCATTCCTGGCCACTCCCCAGCCCACCCACCCCACCACCACTGATGACATCTCAGTTTTTCTCCTCATGGATTTGCCTGTTCTGCAGATTTCTGTACAGTTCATAGTAATGGAATCCTGAGCCTTATGGCCTTTTGTGACTGGCTTCTTTCAATTAAAATTTCACTTAAAATAATGTCAACATTTACCTCTGCAATAGCCTGTGCCAATACTCCATTCCTTTTTATTGCCAAATTGTATTTTAGCTTGTGGATATACCACATTAATATACTTATTAGTTGGTGAACATTTGGATTGTTTGTTTTTTTATTATAGTGAATAATACTATGAACATTCCTGTGTAAGTTTTTGTATGGATGTTTACATTTTTCTTTGATAAATTCCAAAGGGTGTAACAAGTTCCGTTTCCAAGTCTCTTCCAAAAGCTGCTTTTTTGCATATGTAAATGTGTGTTGCTTGCAAGCATGTGTATAGAGGCCAGAGGTTGATGGCAGGTGTCTTCCTTGATGGTTCTTCATCTTATGTATTGTAGCAGTCTCTCACTTGATCCCAGAGCTTGATCCCAGAGCTTGATCCCAGTTTGACTGGTCTAGCTCTGCAGCTTCCTGGGGATCCCCTGACTTTACCTCCCGAGGGCTGCGATTCTTGGCGGAGTGCCATGCCTACCCCCTGTTTATGTGGGTGCTGGGGGTCCAGCATCTCACCAACTGAGCCGTCTCTCCCTTCCCTGAGGCGTCATTCTTAACCTGACTTTTTCTTTTTTTCAGAGCCACATCCTCCAGTCCTGCACTGCTGTTCTCAAAAAGGACCAAGGAGGGATTCACCGTGCAGCTTTCTGCAGATGGTACGTTTGGTGCTTTCTGGTGCTGTGTCACCAGCATGTCCTGCTTCAGCTGGAAGGTAGCTTCCACCAGTCCCCTGAAACTGTCCAGTTAGATACTGCGCAGGTACCTTAATTCAGTAAGCTTATTTCACCCTCAATGGAACCTTGGCTGTTCAACTCTTTCAGATAAGTGGCTATTCCTTCACTCACTGATGTTTTAATTGACATCAGGGGGAGGGGTGACCAGGGGACCGGGACACAGACGACACACACACATAGCAGGTAACACCCAGACTTCTTTGTGTCGCTGTTTTAGTTTACTTTCTATTTACTGTGATAAACACTGTGACCAAATACAGCTTGAGGAAGGGGTTAATTTCAGTTTACAGATCCATCATCAAGGGAAGCCAGAGCAGGAACTTAATCAGTAACCTGGAGGCAGGAACTGGAGCAGAGATTACCAAGGAACGTTGCTTACTAGCTTGCTTCTTTGGCTTGCTCAGCCACTTTTCTTATACAAAAAATGCCCAACTGCCTAAGGATGGTACTGCCTGCAGTGGGCTGAACTCCCCCTCATCAATCAGCAATTAAGAAAATGCCTACTCTTAGGTAGGCAACAGGCTAGTCCAACAGGGAAATTCCTCAATTGAGGTTGGCCCTTCCCAGTTAACTCTAGTTTGTGTCAAGTTGACAAAAACTAATCAGCTGAGTATTAAAAAGAGCTTGTGATGCAAAAACCCTCTAAAACATATGAACATGTACAGCATGGTGACGCTGTAGAGCTCAGGTCCCCTCTATACTCTTCTGAAATTAAGGATAATTTTAGTTTCGAAAGTAAGAGTAACAGTTGCATCTTCAGCATAGAAAACTTTGTTTCCTCTCTGTAGCTTTGGACACATTATTCTTGGGCTCATTTGACCAATGGAAGCCATTCTTTATCACTACTAATGTGTAGTGTT
The DNA here is from genome assembly GCA_035773235.1 of Eospalax fontanierii. Lineage (NCBI taxonomy): Eukaryota > Metazoa > Chordata > Mammalia > Rodentia > Spalacidae > Eospalax > Eospalax fontanierii. The sequence continues at coordinate 8,896,202 of CM069533.1, read as the reverse complement.
GGCCTCATTGGACCATATAACTGAGGGTAACTTTTTTAAAATGTATGAGTCGGGCTGGAAGGGTGGATCAGCATTTAAAAGCACTGGCTGAAATGGAGTGTGGTTGGCACAGGCCTTTAATCCCCATGCTCAGGAGGCAGAGGCAGGCAGATCTCATTGAGTTCCAGGACAGCTGGGGCTACAGGGGGACACTGTCTCAAAAGGCCAAAAAAGGGGGAGGTACCAGCTGTTCTTGCAGAAGACCTGGGTTCAATTCCCAGCACCCATCTGGCGGCTAACAAACTGTTCATAAATTCCACAGAATCACATGATACAGGTGCACTTACACATATGTAGGCAATACAACCATACACACAAAGATTAAAAGAAATTTTTTAAATGTATTAACAGCTAAGGTTCATTGTCCTATACAACACTCTGTAGGCTTGTTTGTCTTCTGTAAAATTCAAAATAATTCCAGGAATGCTGCTAGAATGAGAATGCCTCTACTGGGCTGATATTAGGAATGACAAGCATTTCTGAATATTGGACACAATGCTTGTCTTCCTTTGTATGGTAGTGTCTTCTCCATGGAAGCTGGATGAAGAAAAGAATCCATTTATTCAATAGATTCTTACTGAACGGGTTCTGTGTTCCAGGCCCTCTTTTCAGTGTTGAAATAAGACTGCAAACAAAACAGAACCCCAGGTGGGAACAGGTTGGGGGGCAGCAGAGACCTGGGCACTGCCTCGGGTGTCCTGGAAAAAACCCCGTGAGCATGGCAGAGAAGTGTGGTGAGGAAGGAAGGAGCTGGAATCTGCTGAAAAATCATGCAGTCTTGTGCTGCGGACACTGCAGAATTTTAGCAGCTTATAAAAACAACAAGCAGAAAGGAGGTGCTAGGTTGGTAAAACTTGAGCTTAAAAAAGAAAGGATTGCTTTTCAAGTACACTATTTTTATTCATTTCTTTTCAGATGCACAGAATTAGCCTAAATTTTACCTCCACCAGCCCCTCTCGGCTGCTGTTGTCTGTGTCAAGAACATCCTTTCAGAATTCCTTTATGCCCAGCTAAGCACATTCACCTCCTTTGTGATATAAAAAATGTGCAGTATAGTGTACTATATTCTTTGCAATGCATAACTTTCTTTTAATAATGTATGTAGGGAAGTTTGACAAATCAGAGCTTCCCTTTTTAAGAGCAGTCACAGAGTTGCCCATCGTACAGATACACCACAATGTAGTGATGTATTGATGGACATGTGGGTTGGAGCCAGTTGACTTTAAACAAGGCTGGAATAAAAAGTGATCATGTTATTTTTTATGTATGCAATTCTTTCCACATAAATTTGCCAAAATGTGTGTGTAACTTGTCTTGCTGGGTGAGGGGGTGTACTTACATCCCTGTTAGAAACCTGTGAGAGTATCTGTTATCAGGGTCTGATTACATGATTTTTCAGACTTGCTTCAATTTGTTAATACTTTTTATTCAGAATTTTCAGTGGCATTTTAAAAGAAAATGCTTGGAGAAAAGAGACTAGAACTGAGTTTCCTAAAATCAGACAAGTTGCTAGAGGGTAATTTTTTTAAGGGCCCACCAATAGCCATTTTAGATAAACCTTAAAAAGTGTTTTCTATTCTTTGACAGTTTCATACTAGTACATAATGGTCATTCCACACACTCACTCCTGTTACCCTTCATCGTCCCCTCCTCCCGTGAAACCCCTCTTCCCGTGGCGCCCCTCTTCCCAATGAATCCAGTTCCTACTTTCCTGTCTTTCATTTGTTTTCTTTTTTAATGTCTGTTTTTACTGACTTTTTGTGGATTTCACACAATACATTTTAATCATATTTAGATACCTCCCCCATGGCCTGCCTACAGGATTTCTCAAATTCTGTCTTATATGTTAAAGCCTATCAAGTCACATTTGTTTTATTTTTATGACCCACTGCATTTAAGTAGGGTTGCTCCCATGGGCACCATGGGAGATTATTACTGGATCATGGGCGGCTTACTAGTGGCCACACCACTGAAGGAAGGGACTTTTCCTTCCCCGGCAACCATTAACTGCAAATAGGCTCCTCTTTTTTAAGATTTATTTTTATTTGTCTATGTGTGTATGTGTCTGTCTATCTATGTAAGTGAATGTCATGTGTGTGCAGATGCCTGTAGAGGCCCAGAAGAGGGTGTCAGTCCCTTGGAGCTGCAATTAAAAGCCGTTGTGAGCTGTCTGATGTGGGTGCTGGGAACCAAACCTGGGTCCTCCACAGGGACAGCAAATGTTCTTAACTTCTCGGCCCTCTTTCCACCCCTGTTTCAGTTTTGGTTTTTGACCTATTTTTATTTTTATGTGTATGTAAGTGCACCACATGTGTACAGTGCCCACAGGGGCCAGTGTAGGGTAGTGGATCCCCAGAAACTGGAGTTGTAGTTGGTTGTTAGCCACTTTGTTGGTGCTGGAAATAGAACCTAGACCCTCTACAAAAGCAGCCTGTGCTCTTAACCACTGAGACATCTCTCCAGCTCCCCAGGTTTTGATTCTGGTTTTGTTTTGATGCAGGGTCTCACTAAGTATGTATCTCATGCTGTGTAGTCCAGGGTGACCTTGAACTCTTTCTTTCTTTACTCTGTTGAGTGCTCTGATCGTAGAAGGCCATCAACATGCCCAAATCTAAGGTGTTAACATTTTAGATCTTTTAAACATTCAGGATAAAAGTGTTTCCAAGGTATACAGTGTGTTTAGATGACCTACTAAGAGTAAGACCTTTGTTCTAAATCTTTGTCCCTTACTGCAGCAAATTGGAATAAGTATGTACAAAACTGAGCTGGCACAAAGCACCTGAGACTCCCATCCATAGAAAGGCCTGCTTGCAAGGTGGATCCTTCAGCCAACAACTTGGGACTTATACTTGGGGAAGGTCCCCACCTACCCCATGGGAGTGATTTACTGTGCCTATATTATTTGTACAAAGAATAAGATCTGTATTGAGCTCCTGCTTTCCTGATGGGAGTGTGGGACTGTGTTTGTGTCTGACAGAGTGTGTAAGTGATCCGCTTGGAAACCCTTAGGCAGTAACTCTCTAAGAAGCTTCCTCGGTCTACAGCACTTGCCACCTTCAGTGCTGCTAGTGCTGAAGAGTCAGTGAGGCCCTTCGAGGGGACCCAAGAGTCTGTTATCCTTTCCTGACTTTTCTTTGTGTCCTTTGCCATGGCCAGTCATAGGAATAAATATTACCAAGCACTGAAATTTCTGAGGCCTTCCAGTAAGTCACTGGACTGAGTGTTAGTGAGGGCTCGGGACAGTCATATTGCTAAGATATGAATATTCTTTGTAGCCACTATATTACTGGTGAATACACACATGTTCTAACACATAATTTATTTACTTTCAGTACAGTGTCTTGACTTGCAGTATGTGGCTTATTCTAACACATGTAGTCTTTTGGAGTTTTGAATAATGATTCAGCACTTGCACTAGAGAAATTAAAGGAGCAAGAAGACTTTGCCGGTGTTGGATGGTTTTAGCTTAGTAGTTAAGCCCTACAACTGGTTCTTTGGTCTTCTCAATGCTTGCATTTCGACTTAAAACCTTCTTGCTTTAATTTTCCATCAGCTGATTTACATCATCAGATTTACTCAAATCCCTTTGTATTGGTGGCCTTAGAATTTTAGTTAAACAATCTGATTTCCTAGTTACATTTTGATTCTGAAGCTTACCTGCAGATAAACAGTCTCAGAAAATTCACATTAGGGACATATTTCAGCCCCCTGGGCCCTGTGCATACCTATTTGCAGAGCCCAAACCTGAAATAAAACTATTATATAATCATGTTGCATTAGCATCCTATTTAGCATTTTAAAAGTATTCAAATAGGAAGTTGTTAAATGTGTCAAGGATTTATTTGCTTAAACTGCTACTCCTAAGGAATTAAGATGACTTCTGAAGAGTTTATTTTAACTTCATTATTTACTCGTGCTGAGGATTGGATCTAGGGCCTCATGCATGCTAAACATTCACCCTACCACTAAACCACATCTATAGCCCTAAGAAAATGTTTTATCACTTGTCAGCCTTTGACTAAGATCACATGAGGGATTTATATTGTCAAAATGTTAAATATAGTGTGAGGAGAGAGGGAATGGTTGTTAATGTTCAGTTGTCGAAGCTCAGTGTTGACTAGCATGTTTTTTGAGGATTATTAGCTCCTACCTTGTTGAGATCAAACACCTGAGAAGAAACAAGTTAAGGGAAGAGGACTTACTTTAGTTTACAGTTCAGTGGGACACACTCTATCATGAGAGAGTTGAGTTCTGGTGCTCAGCTGACATTCTCCTTTTATTCAGTTCACTAGACCCCAATTCAGAGAATGACAGTACCATATTCAGGGTGAGTCTTCCCCCTTTAATTCTGGAACATCTTCATAGACACACCTAGATTCTAAATGTAGTAAGTTGACAAGGAGGGTTAACCAGGGCAGCTGATGCTGAACAGTATTGTGGCTGCTGTGTCTGAGGATAATGACTGCCGTTTGAGTGCCGCTGTGGTAACTTCTACTCCCTGGGTTCCCATGTGTTACCTTCCAGTTTTCATACCAACCTTACTGAGCAGCTACTGTTGGTGGAACTGTGTAGACCAGGCTTGAACTCCCAGAGATCTTCCTGCCTCTGTCTCTGCATCTGCCTCTGCCTGCTGAGTGCTGGGATTAAAGGTATGCAATACCATGCCGGGTTTATGTGTTTATTCTTGAGTATAAAAATGATCGCATCATTTACAGCTGGATATTCAGAATCAGACGTGAGATTTTTAGAAAATACAAAATGCAGAATGCTACTCATATCCTATTGTCTTTTGGGCAAAAGCCAGATATCTCAGCATGGTGTTACTGGCTTGTTTAAAACAATTCTACTCATTATGACCAAGTTGACTTTCCCACCATTTCTAAGCATATAAACCCACCTTTCCCACACCGTTCCTCCTGTTTCCAGTGCTCCACTCCATTGAGCCTGACTCCTCTTCATCTTTCAGATCTGAGTTAAAGTCTTTTCTCCAAGAAGCCTTCCCTGAACTTGCCTGATGGGTTGTGTGTCTTGACAGTGTGTTCCTGTAGCTTTGAACCTTTAATGATACAAACATTTATCTCCCTGTGTTATAGCAGATTTGTTTATTTCTCCAACTAGTCTGCAGGCTCTGTGATATCAGGTACAAGGACTGTCCTGTTCACCTGGAACACAGGCAGATACTGAAATTCGGATTAAATACATTTTCAAAAAATGACATAATTAATGGTCATTTAGTTTTCAAGGTACACATGGAATAAATCGCTCACTGTCCTAGAAGGGGTTCTGTGGACATGTGACAATCAGAAGTCTTCTGTGACAGCAGGGCAATGAAGTTCTTCTTTTAAAGTTTGTATTTAGCAGATCCCAACACATTCATGAGCCTAAATCCTTAGCTGTCTTCAGGAAGTTTCATTTCCTCAAATCAAAACTCTAAGAATCTGAAGATCTGTGCGTTTTAGTCCCAGTAATTTGCATGAACCCCAACATTTTTTTAGGGCCTCAGGAAGTTCACTATCAACTCTGACCCCTGTTTTAAAATAATCTTCTTTATGCATGGTTGAGGACATTAAAATACTTTGGGATTCGCTCCTGTGGGAAATAAGTTCAAGGTGTCCAAGTTATTTCTATCAAAAGAGTGCTCACAGGAATGTAACCTTTGTAATGCTGTTTTGTACCCTCCCCACCTTGCAAAGCTTTATGCAGAGATCCTGCGCATTCTCCAGACTCAATGGCCCAGAGCAGCTGAACTTCTCCCTTATTTCCTTTGCTCCAATTCCAATTTTGTGTAAAGACTGTCGGGTCAGATCGCAGCCACTGAGAAAGACGCAGCCCCCTTGCATTAGGATAGGACCCTGTCAAACTTCTACCCGGTGTGCTTGCTTCTGAATAGAATAACTTTTGAAAAGGTAAAGCTGCCTTGACTTTTGCTTTGTTTGTGTGACCTTTGTGTGTTATCATTGGGTCTTTGAACCCCAAATTTTATTTCCAACAACTTGAGGGCTCATTTGGGAAGAAATCCAGAACCTCAACTTTGGGAAGATGTATATTATGGCCCCCTGTGGTGGCTCCAAAGCTTGGACATTTGGCACTCCTTAAATAAGTCATGATGCCCGGCTGAAAAACTCTGGTAACACGGGAGGGCCCAGGCAAGTGCCCTGCACGGTCTGGCAACTCTGCACAGGCCAGATGCTCCCACAAACTGCTCAAGGAAAAAACACCCTAAGATCCCCTCATGGTGTTCAGTGAAGAAGGGAGGGTCAGGAGCTCTTTTGTTGAGGGCCCTGCAGGAGCCCCTCATAAACTTAACGGTGGCATCCAAGGCAGAAAAAAATCTTTTTGGTTGACTCTGGCACAGGCAGATCTACTGTGTACAACCCTCTGGACTCAAATTCTGCCCAGAACAGCCACTCATCTCAGACATAAAGGGACAGGGATTCTTGACCCCTGCTTTGGAAGAAGCCAGAGTATCATCTCAGAAAGGACCAGCTAAGATAAGGATCCTGATTATACTCAAGACCACAATCAACCATTTGGAAAGGGATTTAATGTCTATGCTGGACATAAGCTTTATCATAGAAAAAAGGCATATCCAGGTCTCCTAAGTCTCTTAACTCCACAAACAGAAAGGTATTATCCCTAAAATCTGGAACAGAATTAAGAAGCGGACAGCCAGTTGTGGTAGTACACATCTTTAACCCTAGCACTCTGGAGGCAGAGGCAGGTGGATTTCCGAGATCAAGGTTGATCCAAATCTTAGGGCAATTAATCAAATTGAGCAGAACAGACATCCAATGTACCCAACCCCTACTCTCTTCTCGTTAAGATTCTGTATGACCATGGCTGGTTCGGTGCTGTAGAGCTAGAAGATACATCTTGGGTTTGTCCTATAGACAAGGACAGTTGAGATCTCTTTGCCTTTGAACAGGAAAATCCTCACACAGGTAGTAAGCAGTAAGGTAGGTATACATTTCTTCTGGGGGATTTACCAACTTTCCCAATTTATTTAGACAAATCCTAAAACGATTAGAAAGAACTCCTTTCCCCTGTCTACCTCATCCAATATGTAGGTCATCTTTTGCTTTCGGGGGAACTCCCAGAAAGTGCTCACTCAGGTCACCCTTGTCTACCTGAAGTTTCTGGGTCAATAGGCCTTAAGATTCTCAAAAAATAAATTACAGTTTGCTGACAGTGAAGTTTTTAATTTGGGACACTTAATGAAGGAAAGTGAAGGTTGGATCCTGAACAAATAGAGGGGATTACTAATTTATTTCTTCCCTCTAAAAGAGAGATCTTAGAAAGTTTCTGGGATTGGTCAATTCCTCTGGACTCTGGATAGACTGTTATGTCCTCAGAACTAAGGATCATGAGTTAGAACCCTGAGAGTCATTTCCTTATTTACATATACAAACAAGTGGAAGGATTTTTTCAAGGGAGAGAAATGCCGGCACTGGGGCTGAGATCACAGACTTGAGTTCTTGTGCAAGTTAGATCTCCGGGTACCGAAAGAGAGGCTTCAGTCTCTAATGGCTTGAAAAGGAGATCCCAAAGGATCACCAGGGGCCACAGACTTTATGTGACACAGTTCTTAAATTCTTTGGATGTACTGGGCTCTATGGCTGTTCCACATATTGAGAGGTTAACAGTTCTTCAAAAGGCAGAGTATTGGGGGTAGAAATCCCAGAATAAGACCCTTCCACAGCATTCAGATAGATGATACTGAAATACCCAAGATATTGCACCTTAGATATCTTCTGCTAACAGACCATCTAAGTAATTGGGTTGAAGCTACCTCACTCCCAAGTGCCACAGCTTCTTTTGGGGACAGGGTCTCCCTGTAGCCACAGCTACCTGGAACTTGCTATGTAGACCAGGCTGATCTTGAACTTGAACTCACAGAAATCTGCCTGCCTCCACCTCCCAAGTGCTGGGATTAAAGACATGCTCTAGCTGCCACAGCTTCTCATGTTATTAAAATATTATTAGACACAGTTGTTTCATGATTTGTCATGATTCAAAGCATAGGCTCAGACAATGGAAGCCATTTTGCCACCCACATTATCAGAGGACTCATGGCTATCATGAGAATCAATTGAGGGTATCACAGTCCCTGGAATAAAGACAAACTCAAGCTCATTTGAGAAAGACCCTGCTAGGTGCTGAGAGTATAGTCGGAATGACTGAAAAACATTACACCCTAGTGGGAAAAAAAAAGGCAACTGCCAGCATCCAGGGAAAATAGACAGCTCTACCTCAGAGAAACCTCTTTAAAGTAAAACTAGGGGCCAGAGAGATGGCTCAGCAGTTAGAGCACTGTCTGCTCTTGCAGAGGACCCGGGTTCAGTCCCTTCACCCACATGGTGGCTAACAGCCATCTGTAGCTCCGGTTCCAGAGGATCTGGCCCCCTCTTCTGACCACCATGGTCACCACAGAGCTCCGGTGCACCTGCCTTCATGCAGACAGTACTCATATACATCGACAAAAATAATTAAATCTTTTTTTTAAAGTAAAACTAAAAAGGAACTCTGCATACTGTCTGTTATGGGAGAAGATACAGGGGCATTTGGTGATTAACATAACCTAGACAGCCTCTCCATTAATTATCTGATTTGGAGCTTGCCATATTCTTTCCTGTGGAGACCCGTAAGCTAGAGTTACAGACAGCACCCATTTACAGGTGTGTGGCCCCAGAAGCCTCTGGGCAGCAAGGCATGTGCCCTTAATGGGGCAATGCAGGATGGACATCTGTACCCCAACTGGAACTATCTAGGGTATTCACTAGTGTTACAGGGGGACTTGGGGTGAGGAGTTGTTACCTAGGGAATCTACCGAGTTTGTTTCGTGAGACAGACAAAGAACTGGACATCCTGGAAAGGCAGAAGACCAAAACTCGAAGAAGGTGAACATGGCAGACATTAAGAAAGTGAAGCCACAGGCAGAGACCTGGAAAGCTGCAGACCTGAAGAGCTGGAGAAGCAGAAGCAACAACCATGGTGGTTGGTGGGGTGCTTTATACAATCCTGGAGCTCCCCTGTCTTGACTCCCTTCCCTCCCTGCTCTTTGGCTCTGCCTAGGATATCCTCCAGCTGGGGAGGCTCTTCCTTTTCCTTCTTGCCTTTAGCAGTTGCAACAGCTGCAAAATCCTCTTGGGAAAAGAACTCTGAGAAGCAACTCCAAGAGCAATAACAGCCCCTCTTAAAGGGACGCCCCTACATTCAGATGGACCAGAGTTCCCCTGACTCTCCCTCACTGGGATAGGAGGACGATGAGGATGAAAATTCTTTTCAATTTTTCAAAACAAAAGCTTGAGCTAACAAAAGGGACCATTTTCCCTGTCAGTTCCTCCAGTGTAGCCCTCTGCCAGTGATTGATGATCCCAGCGAATGGACCAGTCCCCACCTTTCATTAAAACACACAACCTAGAAACAGATACTCAAGAATGGACCCTCTAGACACCTTCTCCCGAAAGATAGCTGAGTACACTAAACAGTCCTTTGGGTTGACCTAACTCATGGTCTTACCACCTCTTACCAGCACTGGACCTACGCCCAACCCTCCATGACTTCGGCCCCCAAATCTCTTTCCAAAGAAAGGTCCAGCCAAGATGACCATAGTTGAAGGAAAACTTGCAACAGACCTTTACCATTGAGATGGTGTATGGTTGGGATCTTCTGCTTTCCCACAGAGATTTCCCACAAACTTAACAGCAGTAATATCTTCTGCAAAGAAAGACATTCAAACAAAATAAAAGCCAGTATATGAAAACCAGAAATTTTTAAAAAGAAAAAAGCTCAGACCCACCGATGTGTCTGATATGTATAGGTTCTCAGCTTAAAATTTTTTCCTTTGCTTATTTAATGCATAGAAATATCTAGAAAAAAATGGAGAAGCCAAAAATATTAGAGGAAAGAGGTGAATATGATTGTATTTCATTGTATACTTGAATGAAATTCTCAAATTTAAAAAGATTTAGAGGGAAAGGCAACTGGTGGAATTTTACATGAGATGTAGGCTTGGAGTGGTTTTCTGTGGCTGGGGAGTGCTGGGGATTGAACCCAGGGCTTTGTGTATGCCAGGCAAGTGCTCTCTGTTTGCCCAGTTGTGCTATTCTAGACTATTAACTTCTACAGGAAACCAAATACATTCAAGTGAAACTGTGCTTCTGACCTGGGATGTGTCCTACCAAATGAGTCAATCCTCTTACTGGCTAAAAATAAAAATAAAAATTCTTTCTTGATTATGAGACCAGAATTAGTGACTCAGTGCTGTTTGGGAGTGTGTTATGTTAACTGAGATCATGAAAGAAACTCATTCTTAAGGGATGGGAAGTAACTTCCATGACACTGTAGAATTCCACTTCCCCTGTATATGCTAGAATTATGTAATTATCTTTCATCTTAAATTTTATCTAGAGAATTCAATAGCAAAAATAATATTTGCTTTGCCCCAGCTGCAAGGACTCTGTTGAAGTCTCTGCGTAGCATAAACCTACCTGGTGAGTGACCAAAGGGGCCTCCACTACCAGTGAGGAAAGTGGAAAAAAACAGCTTCAAGCTGTTAGCACTGAATCAACAGTCTAGGGCTGGGAGGAGGCCATGCTGAGTAAATAATCTGCCCCACATCCCACTGTACCTGTGCCGAACTCCCTTCACCCCTGCCAAACACAAACCAGTTACCAGGTAACAAGAGTGACTCACATACTCTGAACAGCTCACTACAATGACATACTTAACCCCAGCATTTCCAGGAAATACTCTAAGTCACTGAGGAATAAGTAAATATTCACACCTCACTAGGCATCAGATGACTCAGAACTTCCAGCTGACTGTGTCCTACAAAATAGGACTGGCCAATGTTTGAGGGATGTAACCTTAGAGCAAACACAGATTACCTCAGTAGTCACCATGAGAAGAGTTGAAGGGGTGTGTATACGTGGGCACAGTTTCTCAGTCTTCCTACGGAATGACTTACAGGGAAGGAAGTTCATTGCCTTTGGGGTGTTAGGGGGTGGCGGGGAGATTGCACATTCCTTGTTACTAAAACAGCCTAAGATCCCAGAAAGTCACAATATAACTTAGTGGCAAAGATATGGGATCTGGACCCAGATTGCCTGGGTTCAAACCCCATCAGAACCACTTTGCTAGATTTCTGAATTTTAGTTGTTGTTCCCTAGATGCAGTTGATATGGTGCTTGCCACACACAGTTCATGTTGACAGCAGTATTTATGAAGCTTTAGAACTGTTACTCTGTGTGCTATGGGAAAGGGGTAGCTTGCCCTCTTAAGAGACGCAACTGAATTAGGAAGAAAAGAGGGAGAGAAGACACAAAGATAAATGAAACCATTTTCAAGGGCTTAACGTTTTATAGTTTTGAGAACTGTGATTAGAGAAATTGTAATTTTAAAAAATCACTTAAGAAAATTATAAGGATTTCCAGAATTCCATGCTTTGGTAGTCATATATTGAAAGCCTATATGTGATTGCACCATGGAAATTCATTTGAGACTTCAAGGATCTCACTGTGCTGTAACAAGAAATGGGATATTTGCTACTTTTTATAGCTTATGCTATTTGACACTTTTGTACAATGTACTTTATGATGAAAACTGTAATGATACAAAGTAACTTCATCAAGTCACATGGAATTCTGGGGGTTTGTATCTGACAGAAATATACAATATGCAGACACAACTGACTCCTGTAGAAAAGAAAGCTGGGACTGGGGAGATGGCTCAGCAGTTAAGAGAACTGACTGCTCTTGCAGAGGACCCAGGTTCAATTTCCAGTATCCATGTGATGACTAACAACCAACCATATCTCCAGTTGCAGAGGATCTGATGCCTTCTCCTGACCTCTGATGACATTGTATGTCATGGGTGCACTTACATATATGCGGGCAGTACACTCCTACACATAAAAATGCTAAAAATATTTTTTTAAAGAAAACTACTTCAAGTTTGTTTTGCAAAATGTAAGGTAATTCTGGTCTTTGAGTATGTGGGCTGACAAGATCGGCAGCCATCACAGGTTTTGAATGCCAGGTGCTTGACTAAAGGCCAGTGACAGTGTTACTAATCAGACATGAGCTTTGCTCTCTCAGCTCCTAACCAGAAGTAGAGAGCACACCAAGTAGGCAGCGAACTATAAGATTGTGGTGAACTACAGACAGGCGAGGATCAGTGAGAAGCGGAGAGGATTCTGACTTGACAGCCCCTTCTGATCCTTCTAAGCTCTGACTTACTGAATTTTTAAGACTTTTTTGGAGGGAGGTCAGAACGCAGAATCGTGTGGGGACTATGTATGATACATGTTGGGCCAGGAGTTCGGCAGGACCAGATGGTGTTCTGTAGTATTTGCATGCACTGAGAGAGCTGTGACATTAGGAGAGACAAAAGAGGAAAGGTAGGTCATAGAGCTTTTCTTTTTCTTCTTCCAGAAACTACCATCTAATTTTGTCAGGTTTGAGTGGGACTGGCTAGAAGGTGTGGTGGATCCTGAGGAAGTAGATCTGAAGGGCTTAAGAGAGTGGCTCTCAAACCAATTTTAATTAACTAGAAACCTTGGGGACCTGTATAGCACAGAAACACATGACATGATTTTGTTGCATACCTATATTTTTTTCTTTCTGTTTTGCTTTGAGACAGTGTCTCACCAGGTGGCCTTGAACTAAGGATGACTTTGAAGGCCTTTTCCTCCATCTTCACTTCCTAAGTGCTGGGATTACAGGAAATGTATGAAATTAAAAATCATCATATTAAGTGAAATAAGCCAGACTCGGACAAATATCGCACATTTACTCTCATGTAGAGTCCAAATTTTATATATAATATATATATTGTATATGTATATGTACTGGGGGAGATAAGGGCATTAGGAGAAGGAGAAAGGAGAGGGTATAGGGATAAATATGGGTAAAGAATATGATGCTTCAGTACTACATACAATGAATCTACACTAATAAAACATGTTGGCTTTTCTCAAAGCTGTAATATGTAGTGCTTCACTGAATGTAAGACTGAAGGTAAAGCCTCTGTTTCATGTGTCACCTTATCCCTTGAATACATTTATTTATTCACTTATATTTAAGTGTATGACTATTTTGCTTGCATGTAAGTACACTTTTGTCATACAGTGCCCACAGATATCAGAAGAGGGCATTAGAGTCCTTGGAACTGGAGTTAAGGACGACTGCTTATTGCCATGTGAGTGCCGGGAACAGAACCCAAGTTCTACAAAAGCAGCCAGTGCCCTCTCTCCGGCCCCCCACCTTGAATAATTTTTAAAAATGCAAAATATTTATCTGGGGGAAATGATTTTAATTGGTTTATTTTATAAAGAATCTGGAGTTTTCTATTTTATTAAAATTTGCATGAATTTAGATTCTCAGTCTTTCATCAATAATCTTTACTATGTAATATAAAACTCTGTTAACTATTATTTACAAAATATTACTATGCAAATATCATGTGTTTTCAAACATAAAAGCCACAAATACTCTTAAAAGAACTCAAGTATACTAACTTCCACCAGGTTTGCTTACTTTATTTATATTTACTTGTTCTCAAAATTATTAGAGGTAGGAATTTTTAATTTTAATTCACAAAGTTATAGCATTTTACCAACTGCACTTCAGAGTTATGTGATATGTATGTGTGTGTGTGTGTGTGAGAGAGAGAGAGAGAGAGAGAGATCTTGGTTTAAAACTGAAATGGTCTGTTAACTATAAAAAAAATAATAATAAAATATAGGATTGCAAATCCATTACCAGAGAGTTCTGTTCTTGTGTGATTCTGTGAAGTTTCTGCCTCCTAAGTATTAACGGCAGTGGATAGACTGTGTCATAGGTGGACTCTGTAAATTGGGATATGTAATTTCAGCAGCTGCGAAGTAACTCTGCTGTAGCAGAGCCCCTGCCTAGTGTGCACAAAGCCCTGGGTTGGCCCGCCATGTGAGGGTAGGACAAGGTAATTTTAGATTACTTGAAATATTTTAATTTTTCAATGTTCAATGCTTTTTAATTAGATTTCATACATTCACTTTGTGTATATGTACATAACTTGTGTTTATGCCTGTGTGTGGACACATGTGTGCCATGGTTTATGTGTGGTGGTCAGAGATCAACTGGCTGGAGTCTGCTCTCTCCTTCTACTGTGTGGGGCCTGCGGACCAAACTCAGGTTATCAAGCCTGACAGCCTCTGCGTGCTAAGCCATCTTGCTGACCCTCAGTTTTAAGTGCTTTGGAAAAGGCTTCTTAAATATCAACTGTTTTAAACATAGTTTATGCCAACTAATATTTTACTAAGTCTACATCCATAGGAGGTCAATTTTTAATACAGTGCTTACTCTTTTCTTTCCTTTGGTGCTGGCCTCTGAGCGTATCCATCAATTCCCTGCTATTTAACTTGCTTCTCTATAACCATGTCTTGTTCTAGGCGGTATCAGCTTTTACCTTCAGCCTAAAATAATTTTCAATAACTTTTCAAGAAGCCTTCATTAAAATCTTACTTACTTAGAGCCAGATGTGGGGACACGCAGCAGGAGGAGGATGAGAGATCGAGGCCAGTCTGGAAAAGACCTGTTTTGTGCAGTAACAAGTACTATCTTATTCAATTAGATTTAGTCCTGGTATGAAAAAAGATTCTGCCTCAGGGCTCCTACAAAGGTTTGTCCTTGCCCTGTTCAGATTGGAACTTAGTGGATGGTTCTTCTATGACTTTTCCTCTAGTCCATGTTTTAAATTGTAAAAGGTAACAGTTTATCATTTCACACTGTTCCTTAAAGGAGGGACTGATGGAACTGAAGAGCTAAGAGATCAAGTTCTATCAAAGGGCCAAGTGAGATATGGATTCTGATGTACTGTCATGCAAACTGCCCTGTTTTCTTTGCTGCTGAGACCAGTAAGGGGATAATACTTGGGCCATGTGGTTGAGTGAACTTTGGCTGCTCATTATCTTAATAAACCCATTTGAACCTACTATCCATCAGCCTAAGTACACCATTTCAAAAAATCTGTTGGGAGAGTTGTAGAATGTAGAGCTTACTCAGTGAGTCAGAGTTCATGCTGTTCCCAAGGACTTGAGCTCGGTTCCCAGCACCCCAGTCAGAGAACTCACAACTCCAATTCCAGGGGAACCTGAAGCCTCCGACTCCTATGGGCACTGGGCACTTGCATACACAGACACATACATGCACGTAATTTAAAAATCTTTGGGGACTAGTAATGTCTCCCATCATACCAAAACTATACCCCGAGAACCTAATTGTTAGTTTGCACTATTGTCTTAGCCTCCTTCTTTCTGTGACAGTTGAGCTCCTCATTTGTCTTCTTTACCTATACTTGGTATGATCACTAACATAACTTTCCTTTTTAATAGAATTTTATTTATTTTCCAAGTGGTATACATGTCTAGGAGTCTAGTTATAAAGTAATGAGGCTATACTAAATGAGAAAACTAAACCCAAATCTGCTGAATTTCCTACCTAGGTTTAGTCAATGGCTTTTCCACTGCCAAGCAAGATCAGGACCTACCATGACACTGTTAGTTTTAAAATATTTTTGGCCATGAAAAGCATATTTCAGATTAGATTTTAGATAACTTTCCCCAAATAGAAAAAGTGCTACTAGTGGCTGCAAGATGGGGGCCTGTGTAGTCCCCCCATGGCTTTGTCTCATTAATTTCTTAACATACAACACAGGTTCCCTGTGTGACCTGTCCCTCATTCCTTCCTTTACTTTCTCAGCCCAACTTGGCATCGTCTAGTTCTGCTTTTCTAGAGCATTTCTGCCCATGTATTATTGAAAACGGATAGTGGACATGTTTGGAGAGGCAAACTGACCCAGCCTGTGACTTGCTGTCATCAAGGGGATGCTGTAAACATTCGTAGTTGATTCTGGATTTTTACTGTATAGCAAGAGGAACCTCAGCAGACAGCTGTCTACGGGCGCCACTATTTTCCGGCATTGGTTCCTCTTGCATACCACATTCCAGGGACCCTGCTTCTTTTTCTTTCTTGTCAGAACTCTTCTTGATCCTAGTGCTCATTTGTAGATGCTTTTGTCAGAGTTGTAGTGGTGTGCTGATCATTTCTACCAAAGTATCAAGTGCTGGTTCTGGTACTTATCTGCTGATGACTTTGAACAACTCAATCTCAGGCTTGCTGCAAAACCCAGGGAGTAATAATACATACCAGGCTAGCAAGATGGCTCAGCCCACAGAGGTACTTGCCTCCAAGCCTTGGCCATATGAGTTTGACCCCCAGGACTCACATTGTGGAAGCAGAGAACTGATTTTTGCAAGTTGTGTTCTGACCTCCATGGATCTAAGATGGCAAATGTTGACTCATATAGACATAGTACATATATACACACAGAAATAATAAATGTAATACAAAATTTTAAAAACACATACCTCAGAGTTGTGATGAAGATTAAATTATTAGTGCATTCGGAATAGTGTTTGGAAAGTAGTAAGTACTATTTAAGTATTAGTGGTTGTCATGAAGTGTGTGTTATATAAATTTAAGTCATAAATAAGTTACAAATTCAAATATTTTGAAACAAAATATTAATATTCCAATGTAGTCAGGCATAGTCATATGTGCCTATAATCCAAGAACTTGGAGGTAGAGGCAGGAATGTCCGGAGTTCAAGGCCATCCCTGCCTATATAGCAAGGCAAGGCCAGCTTGGGCATCATGAGACCGTGCCTCAAAAAGACACAGAGAGTGGGAGAAGAAAGAGGCAGAAACAGATGGACAGAGACAAAATCTAATTTTGTTAAACTAAAAGTAGTTTTAAACTAGCTGTAGCAACTTGTGCCTGTAGTTCTAATTACTTGGGAGCCTGAGACAAGATGGCTTGCAACCATGAATATGAGCTTGTCTTGGCAACATAGTGAGATCCCCAAGTCAAAAAGAATTTTGGTGGAGAGAATATCACATATTAATAAGTTGGAGAGATGGCTCAGTGGTTAAGAACATTTGCTTTGCAACCGTTTGGATCCCAACATCCACACTATCTTGCACATCATACACACTGAAAGAAACAGAGACAGGAGGATTGCTAGCCCAGCAGAAAAATGTGAGCTCCTGATTCAGGAGAGACCTTGCCTCAAAGGAGTAATGCAAAGAGTAATGCAGGGGGACACTTGACACCCTCTTCGGGCCTCTACACAGGCACACACAGGAGCATGTACACACACACACACACACACACACACACACACACACACGATTTAGAAAAGCAGTTTCTGGAAAATAAAAGGGGCTAGAGAGATGTCTCCAAGGTTAAGCACACTGGCTGCTCTTGCAGAGGACCCAGGTTCATTTCTCAGCACCCACATGGAGGCTAACAACTGTCCATAACTCCAGTTCATGGATTCCAATGCCCTCTACTGGCCCCAATGGGCATTGCATGACATTGGTGTACTTAACATACATGCAGCAGAACACTCTTAGAAATAAAACAAAAACAAGAAATAATTAAAAATAAAGTTATAAAAACTAACTTTCAGTTAGTTTTGCATGATCTCAATCTTGATTAAATAGGTTAAAGTACATATTGTATTTATCAACAGGGGTGTTTGTTTGTTCATTTTAAGACTTGATCTCACTGGGTAGCCCTAGCTGACCTGGAACTCACAAAGATCCTCCTGCCTCTACCTCCCAATTGCTGGGATTAGAGGTGTGTATAGAGGTGTGTATACCACCTCAGTAGTGAAATCTTTCTCAAAGTAATAAAACCAGAGAGGCTTCACAGCCTAAATTAGACTTGTTCTGAGCCCAGAGAATTCTTTTTACTTCCTACCTAGTTATTCATACTTGCAGTTATTGTAGATAAAGAAATTTACAGAGTGGCCAACCGACATTTCCTCAAACTTTCTGGCAGTCCATCTTCAAACACAGGTTTCTGATTGCTTGCCAGTGAAAGTATCAGCAGAGAAAGTCTGTGTTGAAGGCTACTTGTGTGGCAGTTAGAATGTCCTTGAGTACAGTTTCGTTTTTAAAAGGTAATGCCGCTTTCAGAATAACACAAAGATGTTTTCTACCTCAGTTGTTTTAGAATATTTTATAAAATTTGCCACAGTCTCTCTGAGTAAGTTACACATGAAACATGAATAAATTTGTGTTTAGATTTGGATCTCATCTTCTTTCCCTGTAAATTGTTCGCTCCCTACACTTCATAGCTGCCTTTTGACATAGGAATGCTTTCCAGAAGTCTCTCCAGTAGATGATTCGGTCACTTAATTCATGATGATTGTTGTTATGTTCACAATAACTCCTGCTGGCCAGAACAAGAACCCGTTGTGACCCAAATGTACCTTGAGAACAGAGGTGCTTTGGTAGTAGGGTTACGAGAAGTACGCCCTGGTGAGTGGGGGAGGATGTGAACTGAGCACTAGCTTTGGTTTTACCATTGGTACAGTTTGCTGAGAAGAGAAATGAAGGAAGAGGTTATTAATAGCAAGCATAGTTTGCGGCAGGAATTGCGAGCAATGCTTCTCCCATTCTCAGAGCTCTGAACCCTTAGATGAAGTCACTCTTTTCTTCCCTATTATGACCAGAGTTAGACAGGGCTCGACCATCTGTGCTTCTCCAAACTTGCTGTGTGTATACAACAGTGTCAAGTACTTAGTCAGTGCCCACTAAATTGGCTTAAAATTTTCTCTATTTAGGTAGTGGGGTTAAAACATGCTGCTTACTTATTTTTTTTAGTACATGAAGGTTAAAAATTAGACGTTCCACATTATGTCACCCATAAACACTTTTGCTATAATGAAGATACTCTGAAGTATGTGCACACAATCAGAAGGTCCTCTTTGGTCTTAGACCAAAACTTGGGAAATGGTCTCCCAGTCTTCTGTTTGGCTCTTCTTACAAATTTGTTTCTAAACTTCTCATATAATACAAGAAGTATTTTCAAAACAAATACATAAAAGCCTAACACTCATTTTCTAGGCTTTTTGTTCCATAGGGAGAAAAGAAACAGTATTTCTTTGAAACAATTTCAAGTGATTATTTTTAGTCAAGTACTTTTATTTATATAGAGTCATCAATGAAAATTAGATTTCATGGAAATAAGATTAAATATGGAATTACATCTTTTAGCTTCCTGATGCTAATTGAGCATGGGTTTATAGTGTCCTCTGGTTCCTTCTAAGCATTATTATTGAGGGTTAGAGGCAGTGCTTTTAGCCATCGTGTGAATCCCTAAACTTGTGCACCTATTGCAATACTGAGTCTTTAGTGCCCATTAAGTATTAACTGAGCCATTTTTGTTTATTTAGGTAGATTAAGACATGCTACTTGTTTTCTTTTTTAATACAAAAAGTTAAAAAGTAGGTACTGCATGTTATATCACCTTTCTAGTAGCCATATAATTTATTATTTATATGTGACATATACTGTAAACATACATTTATTTATAAATAACTAGTTCCACTTTTATGTAGCCCAGGCTGGCCCAGGCAAGTCCTCCTGACTCAGCCCACAGGGTGATGGAATTATAGATGTCTGTGATTTTCAGTCTTACAGGTCTAGAGTTGTTTTTCTACATTTTCAAATTTGAGTTCTCTAAAACCAAAAATAACCTGAGAGCAACCCTGCCTGTCTGTGCTCTCTCTGTCTATATTTTTTAATATATCATTTACCAAAGTTGTCTAATCTGTGATTGTGGAAGAAAATCTTCTCATGCTTGAATACCTTCAAGATTTCCGAACTGATTCAAAATAAGAACTATCTTTGCAATTAGGGGGTGGGGAATTAATTTTAAAAAACATCTTTGAATGACATGAATATTAGGTGTTAGATAATATATACAATGAAGCAGAATCTACCACATCCCAGAAATCTTTTTTAAAAAGCATTTTAAATGCTTAAAATTGACAAAATCCCAGCATGGTGGGGCAGCAGGTCCACCCTCCGCTAAGGAACTGTTGGCATTTGATGTTGCTAGGAGAAGAGTGGGTTTTCTTTAAGGGCATGAACCCTGGTATGTCTCTCATGCTCAAGGGCAGGCCCCACACCCTAGAGTATTTGGGCATTGCAGATTGTCTCAGTGGTTTCAAGCTTAAAACGAATGTGAAATTGGGTGAAGTGGAGCTGGTGGAACCAGGTGAATGTGCCCAAAACACATCGATTTAATAAAAATGTTTTTTTTTCTTAAAAATGCTTAAAAATTGGGCTGGCAGGGTGGTTCAGTGAATAAAGGGCTCTTGCCACCAAGCCTGACCACCTGAGTTCCACACTGTAGAAAGAACTGATTCCTGAAAATAGTCCTCAACCTCTACAGGTATGCCATGACATGCATGATGTGCATAAAATAAATAATAAAAATGAATAAACAAGTAAATAAATGTAAAAATGCTTACTCTATAACCTTATGGAGAACAAATACAAAAGAAAACTGGGAGTTCTGGTTTTGGTTTGAAGTCTTCTGTGTTTTCTCAGCGACGTTTGGGTGTGGACTCCAAGGTTAATGCCCTCAGGAGAAAACAGCCGGTAAGAAATGAAAGCAAAGCCCCCAAGTGAGAACCTTGACCAAGCAAAAGTTTAAAACGTTCTTTTATAATCTATATAGAGTATGTGTTTATGTCTAATGATACATTCATTTACAAATGTTCGTTTACCCTTTGGCCACAGTTTGATTTCCCAGCTCCAAAGCTGTGAGCTGACTCAGGATCTTGCTTTGGGCCCATAAGAGCTATTTAAGTTTCTTCTCCAGTGCCTGTCTTTCTTTTCCACATTGTTGAACTCTTGGGTTTCATTGCAGAAACTTATTCTTGTTTTGTCTCCTTTCCTTCACAAACTCATTTCCTTCTTTTTAAAAATCTGCCAGAGGCTCTACTTATGTTTGTTAGAGTTAAAAGTCTCATATGGTATTTCTAAAAGAAATATAAAATAAGAGCCATGTATTTTGTTCTAGGTTTTTTGCAGAAGGAAATACTTGGCTATGGATGAGTTCAAAATCAACAATGTGAAAATATACATTCCATGGTAGCTGTTATACCAACAGCCACCTACCTGGTGCAATGAAGTGTGCAAGGTCTTCACAGGGGATATTTATTAGAAATCTTTGTGAGTTACACAGTTGGCCATAGTTGGAAATGAGCCTCTTGAGTGAACTGCTGCTTCTTAATCGGTTGCACCGGCTGCTCTTGCAGAGGACCTGGGTTTAATTCCCAACACCCACATGAAGGCTGACAACTGTCCATAACTTCAGTTCCGAGGGACTCAAAAGCCTCTTCCAAGGGCATTGCATGACACAGGTGCACTTACACACATACAGGTAATACATTCATTCACATAAAATAAATTAAAATTTAAAAATTTAAAAAAAAATTCAATTCCTATGAACTTCATCTTCCCCCAGGAGACTGTAGATCTATTAACACTGATTCAGAATACCCATAAACCTAGCCACTGCCTCCTCCTAAAACAATATTTAAATACTAACAGTATCAACTTCCTCATTTAACATAATAAAGAAAACAAACTAGATGAAAATTTGATGGGTACATTTCAAAAACCAATGTAACCATCATTTTTATTCCTTAAAATTATTTAAATGGCATTCTGTCAGGCTCAAGATTTTAATCTCTTGACTACATTTAATCTCCAAAATTATTTTCTGCTATCTCTTCCTCATATGTACCATTGTTTTGAGAGGGTTGAATTGGGTTAGGAAATCTGGAACCTGGATTTGGGGAACAAAATTATCGATCATTATTAGTTTACTTGAAACTAATTTCTGAAACCTAGATTAGAAGTGTTGGTTAGGTAAGTGCTTTTGGAGATAATGAATGATTCATCAAAACATACCAGTTTAAATTATAGGGGAAAATTAGAGGTAGAAAACACTGCTTCTGTGGTTTGAGAGAAGCTGGTGCTTTGCTGAGCCTCAGACCACTGGAAGACCAGGGCTCGCCTAGCCAGTCAACATAACTTTAGGAGATATACAGGCCTACGTTGGGGGAGGGTCTTTTTGAGACAAAGTCTCTCTGTAGCCCCAGCTGGCCTGGAACTCACTATATAAACCAGGCTGGCTTCCACCTGCCTCTGCCTCTCAAGTGCTGGGATCAAGTATGCCACAATGCACAACTATAGACCTACATTTTTAAAGGACAGTGAAACTAACACAGACTGTGTGAGTAGTCTGTATTCATTGGTACTTCTTTATTTATTTAAAATATTTCCTCATTTTTATTTTATGTGTATGAGTGTATTGCCTACATGTAAGTAAGTGCATCCATGTCATTCAGTGCCCACAAAGGATCTCCTGGAATTGAGGTTATGGGTGGTTGTTTGCAGTTGTTTGTCCATATGGGTGCTAGGAATCAAACCTAGGCCTCTGCAAGAACAGCTAGTGATCTTAAGTGCTGGGCTATCTCACCAGCCCCCATTAGGAATTCTTTTAATAAAATGAGAAATGGTGATTCCTGATCCACTTTGGGTCTTCCATTGTTTCTCTTTTGTTTTCTAATCTTTTCATTACGTGAAAAATCATGCCTCATTGTTGTATGACTTTTCCTGGGGAGATGTGAGCAAGCATCTGTTCATCCCAGGTAGAGTACTAATGACAGAGCGAAGATGCTGTTCCCTTAAAGTCTTAGCCATAATTCTCCAATCTCCAGTAACAGTATGACTAGCAGGAAAGTTGTCTACAAAAACGCATCAAAGTTTTAAATCCTATGGAACATTTGTAAGTGACATCTCGCTGACGTGACCTCACAGTCGTTTGCCAGGGTGGAAGCACTTGCTCAGCCCCTCACTTCCCGAAACACTCGGAGCTGTAGCTGACCCCTTCCTATAAAATACTCCCAGTGCCATGGTTTATTGTTTTCAAATTTGCACAGCTAATATTTGCTCTGTGTGAGTACTCATTTCAGCCATTAAATTGACCAGTTTTTACTGGTTTCCCCTAATCTTGCTCCTAGTGCTTGGGGTGTGGCTTAGTGATAGAGGGCAGCTGGTGTGGCAAGGCCCTGGGTTCAATCTCCATTACTGCAGAAAAAGAAAAAAGCCAGTTACACATAGTGAATTTTAATCAATTCTGTCTGAAAGTTCATCTTTCTTTTATCACCTCATATTGTTTAGTAACACAATCTTGGAGGGAAAGAGGAGCACAGTTTACATAGCTTGTTAAACAGTTTGCTTTCCATTTGCTTTGGTCTGTAGAAAACTTAGAATTGTGTGATAGTTTGGAATTACTAACAAAATATAGTCCAATACTAAAAAGGAGTATGTGAGCCTAGGAGGTTGACTGTGGAACATTCCTTGGTTTTCTAGTTATTTTGAAACAGTTTATTCCCGTAGGCTAGACCTTTTAATAGCTGAGGTGAGTTGTCGCTCAATACCATATAATTAATTTGTTTTAAGTATAAGTTAAATGATTTTTAAGCAAATGAACAAACTGTATAAGCATAACCTCAGATGCTTATACCTCAGAGAGAAGCTTCAAGTCCATTTAGTTATTCTCCAGGCCTTCTTGCAGTCCCAGGAAACCATAAAGTAGCTCCTGTCACTAATGATGCGCTCTTCTTTCTCTCATAGCAACTTGATACAGAACTAAAATAACCCATCCACCTTAAAACGGGGTAGCCAGTACGTACCAGAAATAAACATGTAATGTCTACCAAGCATATTACCCAATTAAGAATATAGGCATGGAGTTGGAGAGATGGCTCTGTGGTTAAAAGCACTAACTTCTCTTGCAGAGGACCAGGGTTAGATTCCCAGTGCCCACATGGTGGCTAACAACTACTTGTAACTCCAGTTCCAGGAGAATTCAACATCGTCTTCTGACATCCATGGGCGTTGCATGACATGGGTGCACTTACATACACACAGACAATACACTCATACACACAGGCAATACACTCATACACATATTTAAAAAAAGAGGATATAGTCAATATATAATGGATTGAAATTGACTTCTCAATTATTTTTTACATTAAAAAATTTCTTGCAATACATTGCTAACTAAAGTGTCATGAAGAAACTTTATAAGCCTGCCTGCTTCCATAATTATTTAAATTTTTAACCTTTTAAAATTTTTTTTGTGTATGAGTGTATTGGATTCCCCTGGAACTGGAGTTACAGACAGTTATTAGCTACCATGTGGGTGCTGGGAATCGAACCCAGGTCCTCTGTAAGAGCAGCCGGTGCTCTTAACCACTGAACCATCTCTCGAGCCCTTGTTTCCATAAGTTAAACCATATGTTATACTGAAAAAGATGTGGGACCTTGTGGCAGCCTGAAAACTTGTGATCTAAGCTGGACATGGTGATGGGCCTATGGTTCCAGCATTCCAGGAGTCTGAGACAAAAGGATCATGAGTTCAAGGCCAACTTTGGCTGCATATGGACTTGCAGACAAGCCTGGAATATATGACGAGACCTTGTCTCAAAACAGGAAAAACTTCTGGGCATGGTGGTGTATGCCTTTATTCCCAGCACAGAGACAGGCAGATTTCTGTGAGATTGAGGCCAGCCTGGTCTATATAGTGAGTTCTCCATATTACTTTTGTCAAAGTATTCCTCAGACACATTTCAGTAAGCAGTTGGTTGGTCTTCTTCAGAGTTTTCAAAAACTTGTTAATAAAATAACAAGAAAAAAATTTTTTGAAAGAAGGTATGGCCTTGAACTTGCTATGGAGCAGAAGATGATCTTGAACCCCTGATTCTCCTGCCTTGACCTCCCAAGTGCTGGCCTTTTAGGTATGTATCACCACACCCAGGGTAGAAAGTGCTGGGAATCTAATCTGTGGCCTCATGTGTGTGAGGTAAGTAGTAGGCCCCAGCCTTAAAATACATTTAGTGGGTGTACCTGAAGTGGAATCACATTGTTCACAGTGCACTCTGGAATCTGTGAGTGAATTGATACCTGTTCATGTTATGTTGTAGATGGGAAGAGTTTCATAAGCAAGTTAAGCTTAAAGTTAAAAATGTCCTGGTCTGTAAGAAAAACTTTGCAGGGTGTGTGAGATCTTCTAGCCTAAGTGGTTCCTATTAACATAAAGTAAGATACCAATATTATAAATGTAACATGGTGGTTCATTAATAATGAACTTTAATTAATAAGTGAATATAGAAAATAGGCAAATTGTGAAGAAGCTCCTTTTTTTCTCCCCTTAAAATGAGGTACATGTTATATATTTATTTTCTTCTACTTATATGCATGTGTGCATATATGTGTGTGCATGCACTCTGTTTGCCTTGTTCTGATTTTGCAGTGATGGATATAGATTACAGGTCTTGCACATGCTAGACGAGTTCTACTGTGAAGTTCCATGCCCAGCCTTTAATCTTATATTGATATTTGCAAATTGCAAAGACATATGTAATACTGTCTAGAGGGTTTTCCTGCATGTTTATGCCTCTCTTTAAGAAGCTCATCGGTTGTCTCTTAGTCTTTTTCCTGACTATAAGTGTCATGGAGACAGTAGTGTACCGTTTGAGATCATAGTCCTGGTGTGAATGTGGGATCTGCTGTTTCCTAGCTGATCTTGGGCAACTCTCTTTGTTTCATTTTATTTTCTTTAAAATTGGGCTGACAATATTTCCTAGGGTTGTGAGTGATAATTACATAATGCATAAAAAAAATACCTGGCATGTAAGTCACATTGGCTGAAAACTGTTATATTTGGTGGCTGTTTTATTATCTAACTTGTTCTATTGGTGACTTTATAATCACTACCGAGTTGGTTTTTTTTTTTTTTTCTGTCATGTCTGAGAAAGTCTGGCTCTCATGAGAAACTCCAGGTATTTGTTTCTACTGATAACTCAGTTCAATGAAATTCTGTCTCAAGACCTAAGGTTAAGCTGTGGCTTCTCCTGTGTTTCAAACTCAATTCGCTCCTCTCTTTCATTTGTAATTCCAATTTGTACAAGTAGAATCATATTTTCTTTGATCAGGGATTTAGTGTCTATCTCTAATAGCTTAAATTTTTCTAGACATTAAATCCCATACCTGAACTTAGATAAATCTTCTTCAAAACTATATTCACACATTTACTATATCTTATCATCTTGAGCTCTCCACATGCACCCTATGGCAGGCTTGCAGCTCTAGTAAGCAAACCTTTCTTAGACTGAGACTTTATGCTCCATCACCTCTGCAGATGTGTTTACTGAGCTTCCCACCAGCCCTGTGGAGGAAAACCTTTCACACCCACTGCTGAGCTTGCAACTTGAGTATGTATTCCATTCCCCCCCTCCCCCATTTTTTTTAAGCTGCACCCTCTGATAGGAATTGTTGAGATTCTACATTGCCTATTCAGATGGGAATTTCCATTTGACTGTATACTATATTCATTTTTTAGTATTTTCATATCTGTTTTATTGTTTTACAGTTATTACAAAGTCTGAAGTGCTTGGTGTCAGAAATGTTTCCTATTTGGGGTTGGAGAGATCATTCAAGATGTTTCTTAACTCTTGTACTTGCTGCTCTTACAGACTAGTAGAGTTCAGTTCCCAGCATCCACCAGCTCCAGGGGATCTGGGATCTTATACCCTAATAAATCTTTTATTAAAAAAGAAAAAAAGTGTTCTTGATTTGGGAATTTTAAAATTAGAATATTAGGACATACGTACTGAGATTTCTTGATGGAATCCAAGTTTAAACTCCAGTTCCTTTATGCTTTATATACCTTATATGTGCAACTGGAGTGATTCCAAACAATGTTTTAATAATTTTGTACATGAATATTATTTGTTTGTACTAAACTTGTATATATATATAGAGTGCCATAATTTTTTAGATATTTCAGCATTTCAGATTTTTATTAGGAGTATCCATCCCATCCATATTGCCACACAATATTTCACAGCAGTAAGATAAACCATAACTCTTTGCATTAATCTACTGTGTTGGAGATAGGTTATTTCTAATTCTTTATATAAGTTACTATTGAAAACAAATTCTCTGAGTACTTCTTATTTCATTGATATAAATCCACAAAATGGGAGTTGGGTAAAAGTGCTGTCAGAGCAGCTCTGTCACATGATGTGGACCTAGTGGCACAAATCTACAGCCACTTTCAATTTTTGTTGCCTACAAATTTCAGAACTTTTGTTAGATTACAGGAAAAATCCTCTTGGAATTATCAAAATTAAAGGACTAACATTATATATTAATATGATCACATAGCCCTTAGTGATCTCCCGTCTCACCTTCCTGTGAAAACTGTGTGGCTTTGTGTTTTCCTTCATCCTCATCAGCTATTTTTTTATAGCTTTCCTCATGTAATGCCATATAGTCCTTTCAATTATTAGAATTTAATGTGTTTTGCTCCTTGGTACAGCAACCACATCAGTAGCTTGTGGTCAGATAGTAAACGCATTTTTATTAGGCTTTTTAAACTGGTTATTACAGTCATTGAATGAAAATGCTTGTGTGTTTAATTTGAAAATAGAACAAGATTTTCCAGTTGAGTATTATATGAGAAAGCTGGTTTCACAGATATGTTTTTTATGCTTTCCCTTAATTACATGCCTATTTATTTGTCTTGCTTTATGGCTTAAAACAGAAATAAAATGTAGAAACACAATCTGTGATTTCCTGATTTTAACAAAAAGATTCTAAAGTTAATTCGGGCACAAGAGAGGAAGCATCGATGGGACCGTGCGGCCCAAGCCCTCAACTGTGCAGCTGACCTGAGCTGTCAGCCCTGAGGGGCGCAGCGGTAGTTCTTCCATTCCTGCCACTGGATGCTTTTCTCTGCAAAGAGGAGGACGAGGGGGGGGGGGGACTGAATTTTATCGAATACCCCATCACCCAAGATAGTCCCCTCCCTTTTTTGATGTTATTTGTTTTGGGTTTTTTGAGATGGGGTACAACTATGTAGCCATGACTGGCCTGGAGCTCTCTATGTAGACCAGGCTGGCCTCAAACACATAGAGATCTACTTGCCTCTGCCTCCAGAATGCTGGAATTAAAGTTGTGTGCCACCTCATCTGGCCTGATAACTACTTGGGGAAAAAAAAATTCATTTTTATGTGTATATGTGTGTGCCTGCATATATGCACAGGTACCCAAGTATGCATGTACCCACAGGGGCCAGAAGAGCATGCCAGACCCTGGAATTAGAGTTACAGGTAGGTGTGAGTGGCTAATATGTGTGCTGAGAGCCAAACCTGGGCGCTCTACAACAGTACAGTCCACAACTGCTCAGTCATCTCTCTAGCCCAGTAAGAACTTTTTAATTTACTTTTTGAATTATTTATTTTTTATTTTATAAGTGTTTTTCATGCACATATGTCATTGCATCCATGTATACCTGCAGAGACCAGGGGAGGAAGTTGGATCTCCTGGGACTGGAACTATGAATGGTTGTCAGCCACCATTTGGGTGCCGGAAACCAAAGCCAGGTCCTCTGCAAGAGCGGCCAGTGCCCCTGACCACTGAGCTGTCCCTGCAGCCCCCAATAATCACTTTTTAAAAACGCATGTTTCTGTTATATTTTTACTATAATCACTTCCTAATTTTAAGTTATTTATTTTATTTTTATTTCATGTGTATGAATGTATTGCCTGCATGCATGAAAGTGCACCTGTGTTGTGAAATGCCCACAGAGGTCAGAAGATGGCATCAGATCCCCTAGAACTGAAGTTACAGGCAGTTGTTAGACGTCATGTGTGCTGGGAACCAAACCCGAGTCCTCTGCAAGAGCAGCCAGTGCTCTTGACTGCTGAGCCATCTCTTCAACCCCATCACATCCTAATTTTAAACCATACTTAAATGATTGAAATATATCCTACGTTGTAGTTTTTAAAACTTAAAAAAACAATACTAGTGTAATAAAAAAGAACCTTCATGTTTTATATTTGCTTTCAGAAGGGAGATGGAGTTGTAAAACCCTTGAACTTTCTCAGTATTATCTAGGTTAACTTACTTTGCTTGAAAAGCTTGGCATCTGCTCTGTGCCCTGGCACGACGAACCAAGCAGATGCACCAATGGAGTTGCCACGCAGTGAGAGGAGCCACTGTAGCTTTGCTTTGTTTTGTTTTGTTTTCTTTGGTTTTTGAGAGGGGGTCTCACTGCATAGCCCTGGCTGGCTGGGAACTCACTATGTAGACCAGGCTGGCCTCGATCTCATAGAGATCTGCTTGCCTCTGCCTCCCGAGTGCTGGGACTAAAGGTGTGTGCCAACAACATCCAGTCCACTGTAGCTTTTGTTACTTTCTCAGATAGTGGCAGGAAAGGACAGTTATAAGAATGAATATGTCATAATAAACATTGAGTCTGGAAGTTGGTTGACGCAGATGAATATGCTGTGTATATTTAGCCTTAATGAAGTCCCAAGGAAAATATCAATTCTCCCACTAATGACAGGCATTGTACTCACAGAGTGCTGCTCCTTTGGGTCCCCCAGGGGCACAAGCTCCTCGTGATAATTATTTCAGTGGTGTTCATGGTAATCCCCTGAGGTGGGTGCCTGATTTTTAACTCTTGAAAAGAAGTGATTGGATTTTCTTCTCTGTTACATTCTATGTTCTAGAACTAGGTGGCAACCTCATGCGTGTCTGCTGAGCACACATGGAATGTTAGAGACATGGAGTGAACTGGGCAGGAGTCGGTAGAATCGGGCAATGGCTTCTTGAGGGCCTGGGCGACTTCCTTTGAAGTAGTAGTCTGTGGCACTATAGACTTGTTGGAATTGTCTTACTCAGGCCCCTCTCCAGGACAGTTATTCTTCCCGAAGCATGGTACTGGGGCGCTGCACTAACGTCTCAGTGACTGGGAGATTTTCAAAGGGACAAGAGGGCGGCGAGAAACCGGAAGTGAGTGATCCTTCTCGGCTGCTCATCCTCCACCCATCCTCTCTTACTGTACCAGGCCAGCCTCCCTCACACTGTACTTTCTCAAGAGTAGACAGTGTCTGCAAGTGGATGTCACTTGCCAGAGGAGAGGGCTATGTTACAAATGAACCTTTGTGTCTCATGGCCAGCTCGTTTCTGTACTTTCTCTCACAGTATGACCGTTTCCTTGTCTCCCACCCCTCTTGTGGCTCCATCTCTTCCGCTAAACTGGGTGCACTTGGCTCTGTGTGTGCATGTGCGTGTGTGTGTTGTGTGTCTGTGTGTCTGTGTGTAGACTGGAGCACCACAGCAGATGTCTTCCTCTGCCTTGTTTTGTTGAGACAGTGTCTGTTAGTGAACCTGGAGCTCACCAGTTCAGATAGACCAGCTGACCAGTGAGCCTGAGGGGCCCGCCTGCCTCCACTGGGCCTTTTTGTGTGGGATCCAGACCCTGGGCCTTATGCTTGCACAGCAGCACGTTGCGGTCTGGGCCATCTCCCTAGCCCTCTAATTCCCACCTCCACATTCTTCAGTGTGGAATATGCAGCTCACAGTAAACTCCTGTAGTTCTTGTTTGTCCCCACTGTTTCGAGAAAATGCATGTATTAGCTGCACTATTTTTATGTTCCCCTCTTCTTAGCTTAGCTGTCATTACATTGGGTTTTTTCTTCTCCTTATGTTTCCCTGAAAGGGAGGCCTTTAAAATGGAAAGGATCACCGGAACTGATGCAGTATACTCAGGGTGGGGACTAATTACAAGGTTTGAAAACCCTTTCAGGTGGCTGGGCTAGTAGCCTGACTAAAATAATGCTTTCTTAAATTGGGAACAGCTGGGCTATTGTTCGAGCTAGTATAAAAGAGCTGGTGGCTTTGCTCTGTGTAGTAAAGTCGTCTCCCGGCCTTGCAGCCTGCGGCACTTATGCCAAAGGAGCCCTTCCTCAGCGGTGGTGGGTAAGTGCTCCACGTGGGACCTCTAGTGCCAGTTTCTGTTGCTTGGGAGAAATTGTGATAGTTGCATCAAAAGACAATTAGTGTCAATTTACCACACCAATTCTAATAAGTTATCTTTCAGTTTCTATGCTCATTTCCTAAGTAAGACAGCATTGGCTTTGGACATCTTTTGACTCTATGACTTTGAAGGCTACTGACTGTGTGTGTAGTGTATCTGTGAATATAAAAGGATAAACTGAGTCAGTGCTATTTAAAATATATTGGATGTGTTGCTTTACAATCTGTTCATAAAAGTGGTCATGGAAAGGACTGAGGGTTTTAATGAGAAAATTAGGAAATGGATTGTTCTGATGGCTGCAGAGTGACAGTGATTCAACAGCTCGCCAGAGTTTTCAATTCTTTTTTGAAAACTTATATTTTTGAGACAGAGTCCTAAACTTTATTCAGGCTAACCTGGAATTCACTGTGTAGCCCAGGGTGACTTCAGACTCACAGCAGTCCTCCTGTCTCAGCTCCCCAGATGCTAACATTATAAGCATGAGCCACCATGCCCTGCTATTCTGTTCTTTAAGTTTCACAGAAAAGACCCAGAGTCTGGAAGGAGTGATGAGACCTGGGAAGATTCCAGCTTATTATGACTTCATGGTTAGCAACATGTAACACTGTCTTCTGAAGTGTGGGAAATGTTAGGTCCTGACTTTTATTTAAAGAAATTAACAGGGGATAATAAGATGTTTCTATCTATACTGACATCAGCTCAAAAAGAGACAAGAATTCCAAGATTAAATCATTCAATTCTTTATGAATTAAATCAAATCTCAGCAACACTGACTATGTCCCAATGATGTCTTTGAAAACAAACAGCTTTAGTGTATGTTTGCTTATCTTGAAAATGCTTTTGTTTGGGATGGTTGTTACTTGGACAAGCCATTTCTGACCCAGCTTTGTTTTGTTTTGTTTTGTTTTTCCCTTCAGGAAGTACAGTAACATCTTCTGTGGGAAAGAGAATTGGCTTCCTTGACTCGAATATGCAGCAAATTGCTACATGGGAGGACAGTAACCAGAAGGCTGCCCTCTGGATTTAGTATTTAGAGTCAATTCTAAGAGTCCATGTTGATCTTGGAAGTAGAAGGATCTAAAACAGTTAAGTGTCCACGAAGAACAAGAACTTTACCATCTCCTTTCTGATTTGGACTGTGGACAATGGATATCATAGAAACAGCCAAACTTGAACATCTGGAAAATCAAGGCAGTGATGCCGCAGACACTTATACCAGTCCCACTGAGCCTGTTGAAGAGGAAAATAAAAATGGTAACAGTAAACCCAAGAGCTTATCAAACGGGCTGCGAAAAGGCGCCAAAAAGTACCCAGACTACATTCAGATTTCTATGCCCACTGACCCCAGGAATAAGTTTCCCCTGGAGTGGTGGAAGACAGGCATTGCATTTGTGTATGCACTCTTCAACCTGGTCCTGACAACCGTCATGATTACAGTCGTGCATGAGAGGGTCCCTCCCAAGGAGCTCAGCCCTCCACTCCCAGACAAGTTTTTTGATTACATCGATCGGGTGAAATGGGCATTTTCTGTATCAGAAATAAACGGGATGATATTAGTTGGGCTATGGATCACACAGTGGCTGTTTCTGAGATACAAGTAAGTATTGACTAATCAGGTTTTGGGATTTGTGTTTAGTTCATTTTTAAAAGAGAAAATGTATCATTGAAATTGCATGTCTCCATTTTCTTCTAATGAATTTTACCTGAACATTTGATGAAAGAAAGTATCCCTGGTTTCTAGCGGTGTGGTGGAGTGGTGTTTCCACAGTAAATCAAGACACTTGGGAAGGAATACCACACATGTCTTCATGCTTGTGTTGTTTCCGACTCTTATCAGGCGCAGAAGGGAATGGACTGGGACGCTTCGTTCAGTATTACCTGTAATAAGTTGATATGATCAGTCTGCCATTAACAGCCTGTTAGAGTTTATTCAAAAGTTATGTTTTTTTTGTTGCTGTTTTTCCTCCCTGTGGTCACACAATAACAAATGTTTGTTGAGGAAACTGAATTTGGACCTGGATTTTGGTAATTTGGGTTTTAGATTTCTAACATAAACTTGCCTTCTGGTTTCCCGCTCACACAGCAGAGGAGACCATGGCTCTCCAGGTTCCGCCCTGGTGCCCTTTGCCCCCTTCCTGGAATAGTAGGAACCAGGAAGCAGGAAGCAAGACTCTCCACTTTGAAGATACTTAAAGCATGGGCATAGTCCTGATGTGGTTATTTCTGCTCCTTTCTGTGAGTTCCTACTTCGGCCCACAGAAACAGAGGACCTCCATCTCCTCTTGTCCCCTGCATCATTCAGGTGCTGGTTCTCTACTAAATCCCAGTAATGAAATCACTAACACGAGTTTCAGCAAAATATCCACAAATGAGGGCTTTAAAAATGTAATATATGGGGGCTAGATGAGATGGCTCGGTGATTAAGAGCACTGACTACTCTTGCAGAGGACCTAGGTTCGATTTCCAGCACCCACATGGCAGCTAACAACCATCTATGTCCAGTTGTAATGGAATCTGACACCCTCTTCCCACCTCCCTGGATATTGCATGACACAGGTCCACTTACATGCAGACAGACTATACACTTATACACATAAAATTAATAATAAATTAAAAATTTTAATGTATTGTATGGTAACTCCCTCAGTACAGTTTTAAAATTAAAGTTGAGTAAGAGCTCAGTGTTAGTACCATAAGCTCCTTTTTGGAAGAGAGAATCCAGCTGGTTGTTTTGTTTGATGATTAGATGTTTTTGTCAGACTTTCCCAAAGACAGCGCTAACAGTTTGAAAACTTGTCTACAAACAAGTCATTGTTAAGCATTTGCCTTGTTATAATTCTCAGTATGTTTCTTAAATATATTTAAGTAAAAGGCAGCACTAGCAAGTACTTTTTCCTTAGTAGAAGTGAGTTGATTTTGTACTCATGGCATGCCTTATGCTGAAAGCAAAGAAGATATTAAACAGTGTCTGAAATTGACTCTGAACATAACAAAGCTTGCATAGGCCACAAATGTTTGCTGCTCCTTAGTTTGTATGGGAAAGGATATTCGTTTTCATATGTGTATGAAGAGAGTCCCCCCCTTCACTTCTGGCTGGGAACTGGACTGCATCTTACAGTGGAATCTTCACCTCAGTTTACTTGAATCTCCGTCCATGTATTATAGCTGCTGTCCTGTTACTACCTAGGAGGTCACCATGGTTACGGGCTAGAAATAGAGTTCATTTGGTAGAGTACTTGCTCTGCATTTGTAAAGCCCTGGGCTCAGTCTCCAGAGTAAAGGAGGGAAAAGGTACAAGGAAGAAGTTGCAGCTCTCCCTGCTCTAAGTGTTGTACATCGACACTGCCACACTGTATATACTGTAAATTATGTGCATTGCTACATGTCAGTTAAAAATGTCTATTTTTTAAAAACCACTCAAGGTCACATACCTGGGTCTTGCACTTTAATGATACTCCCTGTTAAAATCATAAATCACATTCTATTTTGTAGTAGAATTGGACCTTGTATTTTGGTAACTGGTGAATAATTCTCAGAGCGTGTTTTTAATGTCCTTGCCGAGTAAGAAATTCCTTTCTCCCCACCTCTCTCAATATGTCCTTTCCTTTTTCTTTCCTCAGTACTGAGGATAAAACCCAGGACCTCACACATGCCAGAAAAGCCCTCCTTTCAAAGTTATGAGGGGAAGAAATCATGAGCAGTTCTTATTTCTAAATAAGGACGTAGAGTGCATGTTTTACCTAAGTTCATTTTCTGTTCTGAGCACAGCTGAACTCAGAATGCTGGAATGAATATAATTGACTCATAATGTCTGCTTATTACTTGGCCTTGTCTAACAGCATGGATCACAATTCAAAATGGCACTCCCCCAGGGCCTGGGGTTGAATCAGAGAATTGCTTCTTCACTTAACCTTGGGGAGAAAGCAAGCACTGTTGGCTGCCTGTTCCTCTTCAGTACTGAAGCAGCAGAGCTAAGGTT
The DNA here is from genome assembly GCA_035773235.1 of Eospalax fontanierii. Taxonomy (NCBI): domain Eukaryota; kingdom Metazoa; phylum Chordata; class Mammalia; order Rodentia; family Spalacidae; genus Eospalax; species Eospalax fontanierii. Next base: position 8,861,375 of record CM069533.1, on the reverse strand, counting down.
CTCCCCGCACCCCGTCTTTTTCCCCTCCTCCCCTCCTCCTCCTCTCTCCCAAACCTAGAATATTCTTAAAATAGCTGTTGGTGGCAGGCAGCTAAAATAGATATTTTATACATATTAAAAATTAGAAGACCCAACAGCTACTTGAATTAGACCTTGATCCTTGTGAATCAGTGTTTTGCAGAAAGCAAAACATTCCACATCTCTGAGACTACCTGTTATCCTAGAGGTCTTTGGTCAGTACTTTTTGGAAAGTTTGAGAGCTCTGAGAACGGGAGACTTCATGTAATATGCTTTTTATGTCTTAGAGAAATTAAAACTAGAAACCCGAGGGCTGGAGAGATGACTCAGCCGTTAAGAGTTCTGGTTCCTCTTGCAGAGGACCTGAGTTTGATCTGTAGCATCCACATGGTGGCTAACAACCTCCTCCAGGAGTCCAACACCTTCTTCTGATTTCTGCAGGCATTGTATGACATGGGTGCACTCACACACATGCAGGCAATACACTCATATAAATAAAATGAAAATAATAAATAAAATGTTTTTAATAAAAAAAAAACTAGCCATCTGGGGACTTTGAGGCTCCCCACTCTCCCCACTCATTTCCCATTCCCAAAGCCAGAGATTACAGGCCTACCTTACAGCAGAGGGGATCACCGTGAACTGGAAATGAAGGCTCTCATACGCTGATTCCCACGCCGGTACCCACAAGACAGTGATACCACCCACAGAGTCAGTGTTCAGAGGACAGTGAGCTCAGTCAGCCTCCCAGAGCTGCAGACTTAGGCTGAAGACTCAGGTAAAAGAGGCTCAGGGCTTAACAGTCAAGACACTCATATCTACAAAAACCACATAGTGGAAAGGACTTTCTTCCTCTTTTCCTTTACTTCTTTTTCTATGTCTTTATTTTATTAACTGTAATTTTTAAGGTTAAATTCTATTTTATTTTTGAGACAAGGTCTCATGTATCCTGCAATGACCTCAAATCATTGTGTAGCCAAAGATGATCTTAAACTTTTGATCATCCTGCCTTCACCTCCTGAATGCTAAGTAGGGGTTACAGGAGTGTGCCACCACACCTGGTTTATGCAGTGCGGTGCTAGGGACCGAATCTAGGGCTTTGTGTTTACTAGGCACTCTCACAATAGAGACATTTAATTGAGGCATAAAACACACGATGGGGTATCATGTGATATTTTCATATAAGTATATGTTGTGTGCTGTTTAAATCAGGTGAGACGTAGGCCTTTCCTCAAATTCTTGTCATGTCTTTATGGTGAAATATCCAAAGTCTCTTTTGTAACTTTAAAATATGCACATGTTGTTAATGTAGCTGTCTTGCTGTATAAACCATCTCATCTGACCAACCTTTTCCACATACCCCTTTCCCAAACACACATATATCACCCAGCTTTGGGGAAATGCTAGTCTACTTTCAACTTCTGAGACCAACATTTTTAGATTTAATATAAGGGTAGAAACATTTGGTACTTGTTTTTCTGTGCCTGGCTCATTTTACTTAACATGATGATCTCTGGTTCCATTGATACTGTCACAAATGACAGGATTTAACTTTTTTTAAATGTCTAAATAGTATTAGATTGTGTATATATGTGACTTTTTCTTCATTCATTAGCTAGCTTTTTCTGTTTCTTGGTTATTGTAAATAATGCTTCAATAACCATAATAGTAGAATCTTGTTCAAAAAGAAAATAGTTACCTTTGCTCTCCTTTTTATTCTCTTTTGCCTTTAAAAAACCAATAGTAAATAAAATAGTGGTAACAGTCTATTTACAACATGACTATTAAGTTTCCGTAAGTATACTAGGATGCTTTAGACATGTTCAAAATGTACGTTGAAAACCTATTTGGCCAGAAAAAATACTTCATGCCTAGGTTGTCAGAATACCTCTGGATGGCCCTAAGTAAGTCCTGCTTATATAACTAGGTTTAATAGGTGTCACATTTCCCCACATGTCCAATTACACAGTGTCACCTGGTTCATTAGATTATTCCTCCATGGCCATGGCTCACTTACACCGCTGATGATTCTCTAGAGAGTTTTATTAATTGCAAGTTGACTGGATAGAGAGACAGTTCATTGAGTTCTCTGGCAAAGAGTGGCACTTTTAGGAGAGGAGACTTATCTAGACTCTTAGTCTTCTTTAGTTCTCCTTCTCCCCATACATGTAGCTCTTTGGGGCCCCCAATCACTTTATATGTATCGCAGTATTTAAATCTTCATTTCTAGAACCAGAAGTGCAATCTCACCATGGAGGTGTAGGATGGGTGGATCACAAGAAAGCCTTTAACTATGAAACTGAGGCTTGTTTGTTAATTTCATTGTCTTAATTATTAAATAATAATTTAAGTTAAGCAATGCTTTTATTGAATTAGAACTATAGAGAAGCCAGGTGTAGTGGCTTATGCCTGTAATCCTGGCATCCCAGAGGTTCAGACAAGGAAGATCATGAATTTTTGGCAAAGACTTGGGTATGTAGTTTGATCCAGACCAGTCTGGATGACATGATAATAACTGTGATTAAGACACACAGACAACTGGTCAACATGTTTTTCTCCCAACCTCGTTTCTCCTGTAGGTCAATAGTGGGGCGCAGATTCTTTTTTATCATTGGAACTTTATACCTGTACCGCTGTATTACAATGTATGTCACTACTCTACCCGTCCCTGGGATGCATTTCCAGTGCGCGCCAAAGGTAAGACTCAGAGCCCATGAACAGGAAATCGAGAAAGCAGTTCCTGCATTGCTCTGTTTCACATTCCTCTACACACTTTAACAGGCCTTGACAGCAGTCCAGAGTGTTATCTCAGTTTCTTTTAGATTGGGGGAAATATGTTCATTAAGAAATGTACATCCTTATGTATAAAGAATTCATTTTATGGTAACCGACAGCTATCATTGTTTATGTTTTGTTTTTTCACTTTTTCATTTATACATTTCATGCGTTCATTCTGTAAGTATTGCACGTGAGTACTGAGCACTATAGTGATCAAAACAAAGTCCCTCCTCCTGAAGCTTATATTTTATCAGAGATGAAAGATGATAAATTTATATTTGTCACATGATGATAAGTAAATCAGGCAATGGTCAGAGGAAAACAGTACACTTGTGGGAACGGCGTTTTAGAGAGTTCAGAAAAAGATGCTGAAAAAAAAAATAGGACAGGAAGCAAACAAGAGAGTGAGTCACGTGTTCAGGGTGAGAGCTGCAGATCAAGAAAGCAGCTGATCTGTGCTGCCCTCCAGGAAGGTCAGTGGTTGGGAAGGCGGAAGGATCAGCCATGCTTCACAAGGATCTCGCTGCTGTTCAGAATGGAACCTTGGTGATGGCGGTGGTGAAGTGATAAGCCATATAATTCAAGGTACATTTTGAAAGGAAGATACACAGGATCTACTAATACTTTGGATATGTATTTGAGAGAGAAAAGTCAAGGATAACTCCAAACTTTGAACCATTGCAAGGGGGTGACCTTTGCAGATGTGGCACGTGAAGCTGTCTGTTGACACTGTCTGAAGAAAAATTACAGTTTCCTCACATAGTGCCCATTCAAAGGAGAACTATTTATCAACTTAGACCCCCATACACTCTGCAAAATCTAAATTTATAAATCATGTGCTTTCTGGACAAGGAGATCAGGTCTAACATCAAACTTTACTAAACACTAAGCAGATGTCCCAGGGGAAGAAATCAGCCATCTCCTTTACCAAATATAGGTGTGGTTTGGGGAGGCAGCAGTTTCCAAAAGCCATCAAAGCAGAAAGTGTCTGTAATTAAAACAGTGTACATATTGGATCTAAACATTGGCAGGTTTTTACTGAAACTAATTTAAGGCATGGGAGGAGTTCTGAAGCATAATGCTTACTTCTCAGACTTCTCCAGTGAGCACTATTCAGTGTGGATGGTGGCAACGTGACCACAGAGAGGAGTGGGGCAGACCCATCCCAGGAATGGATGAGGTTAGCAGGGAAGGGTTGCTGGGATTATACAAAGAATGAAAGATTGCCCTTCTTGGAAGAATTGGTATTTTCAGAAGCCACATCAGTAAATGTGCTGTGAGGCAACCAGGCCACAAACACTCCTGATGGGAGCTCTGGTAACTATTCTACTAATCACCGTCTATATTCGGTTGTCAGGCACTCCTCCTGAGACAAGCACATCATAGTGCCTGAGTCTTGATTCCATCTCTCTGGCTGGCTGGAGGAGAGGTAGTGATACAGAACAGGAGTCCAAATTGCATTCTAAATTTGGCCCATCTACTGTTTAGACTCCTTTGGTGACAAGGCTGTTCAATAATCTACCTGTTTCCTGTGTTAGCAACACTGCAGAGCACCCTTCAGGGTGAGTAATGACAGGTCTTCGCTTGCCGAAGCCTCTTGCAGTGAAAGGGTGTCCTGTCTGGAAACAAACACGTCACATATCACATAGATTATCACTCTCAGAGCCATCACTGTAACATCCATGGCTCTCAGTTTTGCAGTTAGTGCCTTCCTCATTCATCATCTCTTCCTTCAAGTTGTTGGCTTACAATTTATATCACACATACACCCAAGCTTTGGTTTATAGTCAGAATATCTTGTTTCTCCAATTTGTGACTAGGTGAACACTGGCTTGGTTATGAAGTATTTTGTTTTTCTGAATCATTTTCCTGCACAGGGATGGTGACGTGCTCCTTATCTAGGAAAGCTCCTTGGGGCTGGTTCTCCCTCTCACCATGGCTGTAAATGGCTTCCTTAATGGAGGGACAGCGTAAGGGTCAGGTTTCATGTCTGACAGCAGCTATCTTGGACACCCCTGGACCTACTTTGTTTTGGTGGAGAGCTGTGTGTGCAGGTCACAGTTGGCAGTACTCTGACGAACACTAGAGCTCCTACCTATTTGGCCTGCTCTGATGAATGCTGGTCTCTAAGCTTTTTTACATCTTCAGTTTCACACCCAGTAGCAGCACAAATTGGTATTTAAAATCAAGGAACTGAGTAGACACAAGAGTCTTATGTAATGTACAATGGAAGGAACTCGTGACTAGAATATACACAAATAAATGTAATAAAGAAGAAAGTGAAAATCCTTCCTGAGTTCTGTAAATGTATATTCAACCAAGTGCTATCAGAATCCCCACTGGAGGTATGTTCCAAGATGCCCAGTTGGATGTCTGAAAATCTACAGATAGTACTGAACACTATGTATACTGTTTTTCCCATATATAATTAATTTAAATTTATAAATTAGGCACCATAAGATTTAAAACAGATAATACTAAAAGAGAAAATATATCAACATTCTCTAATAAAAGTTAATTAAAACTTACAAATTGCTTGGGGTAGGGGAGGCTCTCCTCTTAATATTTCAGACTATGGTTGGCCATGGGTAACTGAGACTTCTGAAAGCAAACCACAGAGAGGGGCCATGTACCAGCCTTGTTAAACAGAAGAGGGAGGGAGATGTGTGACTGGTTTAGAGGCCCCTGCTTTGTTTATTCCTCAGGGCATCTGACCCCGAGTAGAGAGACTAATGGTGTTAAGTGTTTCTGCCTTCAGGAAATTAGAGTTGAGACCAGTGAGCAGAGGTGAGGTGGAGGGTGATATGACCTTTTAAACTAGGCTCACAGCGCTTGGGCAGCATCTAGGTGCTTTCTTATTTGATCTCTTTCTGGGCACTTGTTTGTACAAAGCTCATGACAGATTCCTAAAGGATGGTGACCAATCTGATAGAGCAGTGACTCTCTATTCTGCCCTTAATATCAAGGGCAGGCTGCATTATATTACATAGCTTTTTGAATGCCTTTTTGAGGAGTGTTTGAAGTCAGTCATGCGGTCAGTCAGTAGTTCCCTTGCCTTCCTCAGCTGTGTACCTGTCTTTTCCAGGTCTGATCATCTGTTACTTGGCATTTTGGTTTAAGGACTGTATTAGGCACCTTTCTTTCACTATTACAAAATGCCTAAGGTATTAAGTTATAAAGAGACAGAGTTTAGTTTAGCTCACAATTTGGCAGTTTCTACTCCATGATCCATTGGCCCTGTTGCTTTGGACCTGTGAAGAGGCAACACACTATAGTATGAACATGTAACAAAGCAACTGTTTACATTGTGAGCCAGGAGGAAGACCAGGCAGGAAGAGAAAGACAGGTCCCTACGGTCCCCTTTGAGAGTTTATCACTGATAGCATAAGATCCCCCACAAGACCCCATGTCTTTTTAATTTTGTAAAAAATTTTTATGTGTATGGGTAAGTGCCTGCATGTATGTATGTGTACCACATGCATACCTGGTGCCCAGAGAGGCCAGAAGAAGGTGTCAGATCCCCTTAAACTGAGTTGCAGTTGGTTGTGAGCTGCCTAGTGTGGGATTAGATCCTACCCCGGGTCCTCTGCAAAAGCATTAAGTGCTGAGCCATGTCTCTAACCCAAGGCCCCACATTTTAAACGTTGCACTGTCTCTTAATAGCGCCACCCTGGGGACCAATCCTTAGCCATCTGGGAGATGCTTATCCACAGACCAGCAAGGACTGTCTGCTCCTGGGAGCTCTGTTTTGGTTTTGTTGCTTGGGCTTGCTGAGGCAACTCCTAAAGAAGGCAAAGTGTCTTCAAAGCCTCTGGCTTTTCCCTGCTTCTAATTCTGTTTTGTGTCGTTTTTTTTTTGTGCAGCAGCTTGTTCTGAAGAGTCAAGCAATTTTTACAGAGCCCTCAGAGGGCTCTGATCCATAAGATGTTTTAACTTGGGACATTTTTAGGTGCCCTGAAGGGGATGTTTTCAAGCAGTCTTGATGCATTGCTTATTGTGGAGCGGGCATAGTGGCACACGCCTTTAATCCCAGCATTCTGGAGGCAGAGGCAGGAGGAGTCAGTGAGTTCAAGGCTAGCCTGACATATAGTGAATTCCAGACCAGCCCAGTCTGCATAGTGAGACTCTGTCTCATTTAAAAACAAACAAAAAACAATTCCTTAGTGTACTAAGTGGGGTGGTTTTCTGCATATTTTGAGACTGTCTTCATCCATCTATGTATATCCTCCATCACAACCATGTATCCATTTGGGCAAGACTTGACAGTGTTTGTACCACCAACTGGCCTAACCCCTGGTATGGCGGGACTGACCTTGCTTCAGGGAAGCATCTGTTTTGGCAACATGTCATAAACTTGTCCTGAGGTCCCAATGAATAGTCAATAATGCTGTTTCTTCATTTCTCTTCCATGTCATGATCTCTTCCTGAGTATGGTTCTTTGATTTCCTAACCTACTTATTCTGTGCTCTGTGCTCGACTAATCTACAACTGTCCATCTGCACCCCTCAACATTTCCATATTCCAGTTTTTCATGCCTCAAATTTTGACTGACTCCTACCTATATGCTTAAATTTTAACAGGTTATAAATTTTTGACTACTGTCTGGCATTCTCACCCTAACCTTCTACTGTTTCTCTGTTGTTGTGATTTCTAGAGGCTTCTGGACTCTTGACCAAGGAGCAGTCTCTTGATTCCTGAGTGGCACTTAGATTTCTTGAGGAACATTTTCCCTCATCAGAGCCACTCATTTTTAAATAAACCAGTGCAATCCTTAATCTGTCATGTTCAAACGTACTTAAATTATGAGATAGGTTGCAGCTCCTCTTTCTGCATTATGAGCAGATATATGTTCGTTTGATGCTATCCACTTAATACGAAGCACCAATAGGCTATAAAATATGATAGTAATGTGCTATATACACAGCTTAGTCAGATAGTAACTGTCCAAAATATTTACTTCCTCCTGCCAAAAGAAAAGAAAGTGACTCCAATCTGCTTTTTAGCGCACAGCTGTGGTGAAGTCATTGGTTATTAATATTTTTGAAAGTTTTGCCCAAGGACACAACACCATTAAAACATATTATTAGTAACATATTGAATAATTTAAAAGTGTCAGTAAACATCGCCAATATAATGAGGAGAATGTAGTTTGAGAAATTTCCTCTTGGATTCTTTTTGCTTTTTAGGTTAAAAGGAAAAATACAAAAATAAAGGAAAATAAAAATCATAAGCCCGATGACCTTTCTAACTAAAGCATGATTTTTATCATCTTATAACTCTCCGTCATATCTTCTTGTGTCACTCAGCTCAACGGAGATTCTCAGGCAAAAATACAACGGATTCTCCACTTGATTTCCGGTGGTGGATTGTCCATAACTGGATCGCACATCCTGTGCGGAGACTTCCTCTTCAGCGGTCACACAGTTGTTCTGACACTTACTTACTTGTTCATCAAAGAATGTAAGTAATGGCCCCACCCACCAAACTATGTGGAGAAGGGTCCCATGTCCCCGTATAGATGGGACTCTTTTCCCTGCTAGGACAGACGGTTCGATGACTGACAGGTGTAAACACTCTGGGCACGCATGCGCTTTGCTCTCTCCGTCCGCCCCTTCGTGTGTGATTTGAATGCTGAAGGGTTGAGTCCAGCTGTGGTTTCTTCTAGCGCTCAGCTTGCCTCCCAGGCATTTCCTTTCTTTCTTAATAGTCTCAAGATAGGAAGCCCTTAGTGTTGGCACTAAGAACAAATCAAATGTTTAAGTATGTCATCAAAAGAACCAGTACATTCTAAAGCCAAAGGCAAGTTACCTTTGGACTGTCTGCCCGACACTCACATTCCATGATGTCAGTTTAAGTTTCCTCATTTCTACTTTATGCCCTCATCTGTTTTTCCCAGGCGCCGCCTCTCTGTTCTTACTCTATCTTGTGCGACACTTTTCCAACACTCATCGTTTAACCCCTAAAAGAAATATAGAGGCAAAAAATTGAAATTTCTTTCCACATTTATATACCAAGTTCCTATTGTGTATATTTTATAGTTTATATTTTCTAGTAATTTTTTTATTTCAATTGTTTGGTTGGTTGGTTGACTGTTTTCTTTAAATCGGATCTTGCTATATAATGCTGGCTAGCCTAGAATTCAGTCTTCCCGCATCCCATGTCCTCTCCTGTGTCTTGTTCATTGAAGGGTTGTAATTAGTTCTAGCTGCTGGCGGGTCCCTTTCACGGCCCTGTCTGAAGGTTGTGCCGGCCAGCTCAGTCCCGAGCAGTGACAGCATCTTTTCCTCCATGCTTGTAATGCTGCTCAGTATTCCAGAATGTGCCATGCCAGGCCAGTGTTTTCAGAAGCTTGTCAAAGTTTTCCTTGCTTCTCCTGAAAAAGGGAGGGCCTTGGACACAGACCCACAACCAGAGAGCCCACATCTCTTGCTTTTCCCTTTCTTTTGGCCGTTTGTTAATCCAGACTTAGCTCCTCAGCACCCTTGTTGTAGGGCCCAGGCACTTCTGTACCTGTTCTTCATTTCCATGCACTATGGTGTGTTGGGCGTGGCCTACTTTGTCCTCCACCAACATCAGGTATGGTCTCCTCTTTAAAGTCAGCTGCCACGATTCTAATACCTAATTATTGGTTCTGTCCACACTGTTCTTTATGGTTTTAGTTCTAGCTTTTGCCCAAGGAAATACCATCCATATCTGCCATTTTCTAGTCCAGAGATAAACTATTCAATCTCTGGATCATAGTTTATTGAAGAAGATGGATGGGGAGGAGTTGCATGTCGTAGTAAAAGCACTGTGGGTTGAAAACTATAAAGTGATGTAAAGAAAACATTTTAAGAAACTTAAGACCAGTTTTCTAAAATAACTAAAGAGCAATTGATATGAACAGTAGCACAGAGTGACAGTCCTGTGATGTGAACAGTCGCACAGAGTGACAGTCCTGTGATGTGAACAGTCGCACAGAGTGACAGTCCTGTGATGTGAACAGTCGCACAGAGTGACAGTCCTGTGATGTGATCAGTAGCACAGAGTGACAGTCCTGTGATATGATCAGTCGCACAGAGTGGCAGTCCTGTGATGTGAACAGTCGCACAGAGTGACAGTCCTGTGATGTGATCAGTAGCACAGAGTGACAGTCCTGTGATGTGATCAGTCGCACAGAGTGACAGTCCTGTGATGTCATCAGTAGCAGAGAGTGACAGTCCGTACCGGGCGCTCTTCTCAGCCCTGATGCAGATTCACTCTGTGGTCTTTGCTGCTGCTCTAGAAGGCTGTTTTCCTTCCTCCTGTCCTGTCTTAGAGAGGAAGTCACGTGGCTATGCTACACAGCCCTAGTAGTTGAGGACCCGGTGTTCAGACTCTAACACTCTGACTCCAGAGGTTGTGGTCTTAATTTCTGGATTCTAGTTAGAATTTTTAAAAATTCAGGGCTGGGGAGATGGCTCAGTGAGTAAAGTACTCGCTGCCCAAGCATAATGGCTTGAGTTTGGCTCCATAACATTCCCATCACATCAATATCTGGGTACTGCAGCATATGCCTATAGTCCCAGAACTGGGTATGTAGAGACAGCAGGCTCCCTGGGGCCTGCTGGCCTGAGAGTCCTGCTGAATCAGTGAGGACTAGGTTCAGTGAGAGACCTTGTCTCAAACAATAAAGTGAATAACTAAAGAAGACACTTGATGCTGAACTCCAACCCACAACACACAGACACACACAAGCACATGTATGAATGTACATATGCAGTTGTCAAAGAACAGTCTACCTATTGATAAGCAGGGTGTAGCCTTTTTGTAAAAAAAGATTTGTCATAGTATTTTTAGTTATGTATATCTGTGAGTCTGTGTCTCTGTGAGTGTGTGCATGTGTGTGCTGTTGTCCACACAGGCCGGAGGTGTCAGATGCCCTAGAGCAGAGTTACAGTTGGTTGTGAGCTGCCTGACACGGATGCTGGGAGCTGGGCTCCGGTCCTCTGCACAGTTCTGCACATACGCAAGCATCCGCGCTGCCCGTTCCCCATGCACCGAGGGAAGGTGTCCTCCTGAACCCCGCTGTGCTGCTTTCCCTAGGTACACGGCAGCTCTGGTAGTTTTTCTGGAAAATCTTCTTCTAGAAGATGTGTCATTCATGTATGATTTCTTCGTTTGCCTTTTGACCATCTTGAGTTCTTTCCTTGCTTGCTCTGTTGAGAGTGGATTTGAATATGGGTTGTGAGGCCATATGGATCAGGACAGTTTTGTAAGTTAACAAGAAAGGGCTTAATTGCATCAATATTATCACTGGAGCCTGGATTCTTTAAATTTTTGCCTGCAGAAATCAGCCATGCTGTAATACTAAATGTCTGGTCTAGCTATCATCAGATTTTCCTAGCGCTTGCTACCAATCTGTTGTCTCTATTTAATGCCAGCTCTATCCAAGATCCCACAGATAACAAAGTCCGTTATTGTTTATGTTGCCATATTATCACTTGATGTCCTCCTGTGTCTGTGGAACGAGAGAGCAAAGCGGATTCCCTTTTGCCATTTATGTTTCAAAATCAGCTATTCTAAGGGCCGGGAGTGGTGGCACACACCTTTAGTTCCAGTATTCAGGAGACAGAGGCAGGCTGATCTCTGTGAGTTCAAGGCCAGCCTGGTCTACGTAGCAAGTTCCAGGCCAGCTGGGGCTACAGGGAAACCCTGTCTCAAAAAGATTAAAAAAAAAATTCAACTATTTTAGCAGCCAGACATGGTAGCACACATGTATAGTGTTAGCACTAAGGAGGCTGAGGCAGGAGGATTGTGAGTTTGAGACTAGCCTTCATGAGACCCTGTCTCAAAAGGTCAAACAGCAACAAAACAACCTGGTAGTGAATCTCTTTGATGGATAGGAAGGGGGAGTCAGCCAGTGTTCAGTGAACAGTGATCCCAACGTGGTAGCATCATAGAAAATGCATCTTCACAGAAGAAGACAGCAAGATTTCCATTCCGAAAGCCTCACTTGGTAGTAAAGCAAGCACTCAGGACTTGTTTAATTCTTACCTGTTTCAGCTTTGCTTCTATTGTGACTAACAATACAGGATTGTTCTAATGTGCCTAGACAGTTTAGACTGTTAATAACCTACAGACAGAAGAGCAGAGCTGATGTGACGCCTCAGGAGGGCTGGGGACTGTGATGCCAGGAGTGCATTAGTGAGACCTCAGAGTCCCAGGCCGCTTCAGTTCTCAGTGTTCCAGCACAGCACCCACGGAGCTGGATCTGCCTCCCGCCCCAGGTCTCTTCTGATATTAAATTCTAGGATTTTGTGATTTATCTTGGAGAACTTAGTGGCACATTTAAGTAATTTAAAAATGATGAGGAACATAAACAAAATGAGAACAGCAAATATAGGTGTATGGCTCCACTTAACACCAACAGAACTATAGCTATTTTACCAAAAATCATTCAGCAGTTAGGCATTCATCTGAAAGTTTTGGAGATTTGTCCACAATTCTTTTACATTTGAACATATATGTCATTGTGAACACAAAGTTTAATATGAAATCAATTTTAGTTTATTGAATCATTAGACTTTTATTGCTAGCCAGTAAAGCTTTAAAATAGAAAAAATAAAGAAGAGGGTCAGCAGAGGGTCCAGTCACATCTGTCATCAAGACTTGTGTAAAAGGCCTTCAGGACAGGATCATGGCAACCTGATGCAAGCCGTGGTTCTCAGGACTGGTCAGTGGCATAAACCTCTTGGCAGCCTCAACCCTCAATATACACCTGGAGAAATAAAAGTACACTGAAGCCACAAAAGTTATTCCTGCCCGCTCTTCTTGTCCCCGTTTCCCTTGACTCCTACTGCTTTTCTTTCCAGTGGGTCACTTATGTGAGCCATTGTGAGCCAGCTCTAGCCAGCTTAATATAACAATTCTATTCTCCTCCCTATTAAAATTTGTTAAAGGTTGGGAAAGCCCTAGAACATCTGTGAGTACCGCTCACCATCCTACAAATCTCTGTCATACCTGCTACAGCAGTGTCTTCCTAGCTGAGCAAACTGAAGGCAGTTCATTGTAGCGATCATCTTAGATTGTTCCACTTAAGGTTCTTAGGGCAGATTGTATCCTTAAGTTACTCTCTGGGTGCTGAGGGTGTCACTGTGTGGGAGAGCATTCCTTGGCATGCACAAAACCTGGTTCCAACCCAGGCCCATCAGTCAGTCAGTCAGTCAGTCTGTCTTCAGTTGACCTCTAGGCATCTTACTCTGTCTCTCCTCTCCCCAGATTCTCCCCGTCACTTCTGGTGGTACCATCTCATCTGCTGGCTGCTGAGTGCTGCCGGGATCATCTGCATTCTTGTAGCACATGAACACTATACGGTCGACGTGGTTATTGCTTATTATATCACAACACGGCTGTTCTGGTGGTACCATTCCATGGCCAATGAAAAGGTGAGAGCAGTGAAGATCCTTGGTGATTGGTGTCCTGTACATGCAGAGGACCCACCTGCATCCTTGGGATTTTAGATAGCCTCTCAACAGGGACTGCTGTTGGTCAATTCACTTAAACCTTACAGCCACTGCTGCAAAATTTTTAAAGAGCAAAACAAAGAATTTCACAAATATACATGCCATCTAAGAATTAAGATTGTTGTAAAATTACAAAGCAGTGTTTTTCTAACTCAACTGAATTATACTAGGATTGAAAGGATATTTATTCTAAATGAAAATTAGGCTCTGTTTCTATAGAAGCATGTGGGGTTGCTGGTCAGACATGCCCCCTGTCCTTCCATTATCTCAACTAACTTTAGGAAAAGATGGCAGCTATTTCTTTCAAAGGCCAAATGGCACTTTGGCATGTTTGGGTGTGGCCAGTGGCTCTGCCTTCCTGTCTTCTCTGTGCCTCTTCCTATTCCAGGATGACCTTCTCTTTCTGCTTGCATTCATGCTCCTAGCATGTGCTCAAATGCCCCCTCTCCTGGGAAGTTTTCATTTCCTCCTGCTTTCTGACCTTCTAGGCCTTACTCTTCCCCTTCCTGGTTTTTCTGGCCTTGGTATATGTTCTACAATAATACAATTGGTCAGTGTACCATGACCAATTGACTTTTCAAAAGATTTTCCTATGCTGCCTGATGAACATGTATTCATGGATGCATGTTTGTGTGGATCTCTGTGTGTGTGTGTGTGTACTTCAAAAATTTGTAAGCCATTATTATCTTAGTGTCCACTGACAGTTGCAGTTCCTGTAATTCCTTTTTTGTTCTGTTACTCAATCTCTTACACCGTAATTTATTTTCATCTGCCTTTTACACTTCAATCCAGATGCTTCCTGACACCACTAAACCAAAATCTTCATCTTTCCTCTTAAATATACTCAACCTTCCGAACTCTCCTTAAACTCTTGCTTGGCCTTTATATCCAACCACCACATATCCCCGAAACCATTCTCTTAAATACCCTTTGCATCTCTTCCTGAACCTTCTTAGTGCAGAAGTTTCATGGACCACTGAGGGCAGACCTAGGGACCAGTTAAGCAAAGCTAGAGAAAAGGCTGGGTCCTGCCTTCCCTGCTACATTACAGAAATGACCATTTAATTAAGAAGAATACAAAGTCAAAGGAGGCCTCGTTTCACTTTTTCCTCCCTACTTTTTACAGAACTTAAAAGTCTCTTCCCAAACGAATTTCTTGTCTCGAGCTTGGTGGTTCCCCATCTTCTATTTTTTTGAGAAAAATGTACAAGGCTCCATTCCTTGCTGCTTCTCCTGGCCACTGTCCTGGCCCCCCGGCTGCTTCAAGTCATCGTGTAAAAAGTATTCACGGGTCCAGAAGATTGGTGAGGATAACGAGAAGTCTACCTGAGTTGCCAAATGGGCACCAGCTCTTACACCAAAAGAGTTTCACGCTGTAACCAAAGGTGTAGCTTTGTATTTATTTTCAGAGAACTCACGGGTAAATGAAGTGGACCAAATTTTGTGCAGATGATCGGAACAATGAATGAAGTGTTACCTTTTGACTGTTTTTTTTTTTAAAATTCGTCCTGAGAAACATCTATTTTCCTGCAGCTCTTCATTCATTGGTGACAAGCCCCCACTCAAACTGAGGTGCCAAAGAACATAGTCCTCTCCTCGGTCCTTCTCCACTTCAACATTCTTTCTGGATTGTTTTTTCCCTTCAAGGTCAGAAGAATTTGTTAATGTTTTGAATAAAATATCTGGATATATACAGCCACTGTGTAAATGTAGTAACTTGGCAGTGAGAGTGGGTTTTATCATGAAATTCTGTGAGAGCAGTCCACAGTTGTAAGTCAAATTCAAGTGCACTTTTTTTCTGCCCCGGGGGGAGGTTAGTGATGTCTGGGAGGACACTTTGCTCCTAACCCAATGCACTATGTATGACTTTCACTCTTTTTTATTTTTTTATCTTTAACTGGTCATTTTTTTAAAAGAGGTAGTCCAAAGAAACATTTCAGTGACATACTTGTGAATTTTTCCTGTGTGTAAATATTTCAGTCACATCTCTATGACAGACACAGGAAGCACAGGCTCTTTCTGCTAAGGAGCATCTCCCCTGTACATCAAGAGATGTTGCCTGCCTGGCAGATTCACACCGAGCCCAGAGATGTTAACTGTGCCAGCACAGGCTGACAATACATGTATGAACTGAAGCTCACACTCACTGGGGACTAAGCATGTGTTTTTCTTCTAGCTCAGGCCCTGGTGTAACAACTGTTTTTGGGCTCCTAATGAGAAACCAGGAATTTGAGCATATTTCGTTAAAAATTATTTCTTCTTGGTTAATATTGTGCTTTACAGAAAAAGCAAGGTGGTGCCTGAAGGTTGAATATTCCTTGCCATTTAGCAAGAGATTCAGCTGCCTGTAAACTGTTCCCAAGGACACATCCCACTGAGCAATCTGATGTTTACTTTGTGAACATTGGTGCTGCTCTTAAATATGCTGTTGGCACTGGCGTGAGAGACAGCCGTGGCTACACAGGAATGGGGTGTAGCTGTGTCTAAATTTCTTTGAGGTGATTGAAAAAAGATAAATTTAAAAAATCTGATCAGATTTAATACTATCTGATTTAGCATATTATTTTGTGTTTGTACCTCTTCTGGATAATTCTTGATTTAGTTCTTATCTACCTGAAGATTCATTTGTAAAACTCGCAACCTTAGAGAAAGTTCTACAGTTACAAAATTGTCAACGCTATGGCAGAGGGTGGAGAGACCTGGTGGAGGGAGGCGGTTAAACTGCGCTGATGATGGAAGTTGCTCTCACTTCTTTCAGAATGGAAAATACTCCGTTTATCCCTGTCAGCTAGTCAGCCTTGATTACACAAAATTAGACTTTATATTGCTCATAAAAAAGCACAATGCAGATCTGTTCCGAAGGGCTGTTGTCCTCTGGTGCTAAAATTCTGTGTTCACAGTGGCTGTTTTACTTTGATGCTGGGTAGTTAAAGGAAAGGTCATCAAAGTCAAAGGCAGGAAGTAAGACTTTAATTTGGTTATTTTAACAAGAGTTAAAACCCTAAACATCTTTGGCAGACTTTGAAATACAAGGATTTCTCAGGTGTGTTAGTAATTAATGTATATCCAGGTCTCCTTCTTCAGACACAATTCTAAACAGTTCTCAGTGCTCATTTCCTAAAATTTGATTCTTGTAGTAGAACAAGGTATTTTGCTTGGAAGCACTGATTTTAACTTCCTGTTGTCTGATATGAGAGAGTCACCTGGCATAGAAGCCTCAGTCTTGCTTGCTGAGTTTCCCAGTGAAATAAAACACCAAGAGCTTTATCCAGCTCCATTTTCCTATTTTTTTTTTCCAGTTGAGTGAAGAAAATGCTTTTAAAGTCATTGCCCATTGATTATTGGGCCCTTGAAACAGTAAGCCTTGTCTTTTACTCACATAATCCAGGTTTTAGAAGATTCCGTCACCTTCAAAACACTTTTGGCTCTTGTGTGACCTCTGCTGCTCTCGGGTTCTCTAAGTATTTGTCACAGGTCTCTAATGGATGCTGAGGAAACACATAGCTTGAAATTAAGAGAGTGAAATGCCTGAGTTTCAAGATGGGAAAGCTAACAGAAACTCACTTATATGTAGGAAACCAAATTTGAGACTTAACCCAACATGAGACTTTGGGATATGTATAAACAATTATGATGTTGTCTTTGAAATAGTAATTTGACCTGATTTGATTTTTGAGGCAGGGTCTCACCGCACTATGTAGCCCAGATTGGCCTCAAACTCGCAACGTTCCTGCGTTGGCCTCCCGAATGCCGGGAATTGGAGGCGGTGCTACAGTGCGCCCACAGCTGGAGCAACACCTTTTCTTTGCCAGTGGGATTCAGATCATGTCCTTTATCCATGTTTCTGAAAGTCCACCCTTTTGTTTTCAGTCCTTCTGGGGAATGCACATAACATATAACACCTGTCAGATAGGCCTCATGCTTTTCTGAGTCTTTCCAATGGAAGTGTTACCTTTCAGATTTTAATTTTTGAGTTCCTCTATAAGATCTGAAAAGAAAGCATTCTTCCCAAGGTCCTACCTGAGCTAACTGTGACTATGTTGTGTCATTTACTGGTGTATTAGGAAGCAAGTTTTGCTGTGAAAGGAAGACTTCCTGCGCTTGATCTCTACAGCTCTCCAGGGCTGGTTTGTGATGAGGGTTCTTTGCTCTCACCAGTGCCCTCTGGTGGCAGTGTATCATGTCTGACCTGCAAACAACACTTTAAAATGTATTTTCAAGTTTTTAAAAGGCTTTTTTGTTTTTGTTTTTGCCAGTAATTGAAAGTATTATGGAAAACAAACTTTTCAAGATATTCTAAATGCTTTCCAAAGGGCAAGTGCTCAGACTCTGACCACAGAAAGTCGAAGACCATCTTTACCTCTTAAGTCACGATCATTAATACCTAGCTTTAGAACTACCTACACTTTATTTTAAAGCCTGAAGTCAACCGTCTTTCCTTTTTATTTACATGCAAGAACTCACAGTTTCTTTAATTGAAAGTTCATATCTAGTTCCTTAAATATTTTGAACCTTTTGTTGTTTTGGTTTGACCTATAAAACTGTTTAAAATTGTAAGCTGGTCTTAACACACTCACTTCTGTAAAGTAAGACGGTGTCAGAAGGAAGTTCTTAATAAATGAGTTTACATGTTTAAATCAAATATAAGTTGTATATATTGTGTTGAAGGCTTTTCTATTTGTATGTATAAATATTTTTGATGTTTTTGTTTTTAATGTTATTGTGCTGCAATAATTTAACTCTTTTGACTCAGTTGACAAAAATACTCCTTTTACAAAGAAGTGCTCTTGACTTCGATGTCCATATACTGAAATCATGTCAAAGTACCCAAAGATAAGTTTTTATACAGATAGACACCTCATATGTTCTGGTCTATTTTATTGCTTATTAATCTTACTATACTGTGTTCTAAATGAATTACGAGTTACAAGGATGGGTCATTGTGGAATTATTTTAAACTCTCCTTTAAAAGAAAGAGAAGAAACTATAAGCTAATCTAGTTGCCAAGTTGGAATTCATTATTTAATTTACCTCCTATGCAATGATTAATGCTGCAAATGTATGGTTGGGTTACAGTATATTCACAAAAGAAATATATTTACAAGGTTTGAGAGGTAGTCAGTTGCATTCTTTTGGAAATTTACTGTACTGTTTCAATATGTTAAGTGCCTTGTTGTAAAGTAAAATTTTAAGTCTAGAATTCCTTATTTTCCTGACCTATATTTTTCATTATGATTATCTACTGTATGCTACTGTAATCATTTTATTAAATGCTTACATTTTAATCAGATATGTAAATGTCAGTCTTTTCTTCTCAATAGAATCTTTAACTTTTTAAAAATGTATTATTTTGTGTGTGTGTGTGTGTGTGTGTGTGTGTGCCACTGTGCATGCAATGTATGCAGACCTGAATGCCACTGTGTGTGTGGAGGTCAGAGGACAACTTTGTGGAGTTGGTTCTCTCTTTCCAATTTTATGTGGATTCTAAGGCTCAAATGGTCTCCAGGTTTTTAAAGCAGGTACCTCTACCTGCTGAGCCATCTCACTGTTCAATCAGTGATCTATTGCATTAGATTTGAGTTTAGGTTTCGTTTTTGTTGTTTGTTGTTTGAAAGGGAAATTTTTCTTGTTTAGAAATATGCTTTCCATTGTAGTTTTATGTTTGTAAAAACATTTTGGGAGGGATTTAATATATAACTACAATTTATGTTTTTAAAATATATTTACATTTTAATGTAAATATATTTACATTTTAATGTAAATATATTTACATTTTAATGTAAAAAATATTTACATTTTAAGTACCTGATTGGTAATTAAAACTAACTGTGCTTCTCTTTGGTTTTGCTTTTTAAAAAAGAAAAAAAAACATAAAAGCCTAAACTTCGTGTTTCCCTAGTAAGTCACAATGGCATCAACAGCTTTTTCAAAGTTAGTGTCAGTTTCTCTCCATTTAGAAAATGTGATCAATTTTTAGAGCACTTATTATAACTTCAGAGAGTTATTTCTTCAAGCACTATTTTTATTAATGTGTTTTAATTGGATTTTTGTGCATTTCATACAATACATTTTAATTATTTATGCCTCTTCCCCCAAATGCACCCCCTCACAGCACCCCCACCAGATTTCATGTATTCTGTCATACATGTTAAGGTCTGTTGAGTGAAGCTTTTGTAGCCATATGTCCCTTGGTACAAGTTCATCCACTGGAGTCTAGTCAGGTTACCTAGAGTAGCTCCTTGAAAGAAGATGAACTCTTCCTCAACCAGCAGTAATCCGATGCCAATAGTTCCTCAGCTAAGGTGGAACTGTCCAAATCACTGGTGAGCTGCTGGGCTGGCTTCATCCTCAGTCTGAACTTTTTCAGAATGATTATATAAGAAGCTTGTGGGAACTCCTTCCCGATTTACTGGGCCTCAGCAGGAGCTTGTAGTAGCAGCCTGGTGGATTCATTCGGGGTTCCATTTGTTTCTGTGGAGGAAAGCTCTCAGGGAGCTTCTGGTGAGAGGATAAAGACCTCTGTGCATTTAAGTAAGTGCTGGCTGAGTGAAACTTTTGAAGCAGCGATTACCCTGCTAAGCTAACTCCAGTAAGGAGCCAGAAGGCAGCTTTACATGTCAGAACATATGCAAGGCTCATGAATAATAACACTGTTTTGAAACTAAGATGAGGTTGGTCTGTAGGGAAATTGGTTGTCATCTGTGCTTACTGTGAGACTTGTGCTTCACAATTGTTGATTTTAGGGGTAGTACCGGTATGTTGTGTGTCCAAGCGGATTGGGGCAGCAGGACTAGATGGACAGTGGGGAAAAGGCTCACCAGCGTCACTGGAAGGAAGGTGCATGCTCAGTTGTCCGCAGTGCATCCCTACCACATCAGATGTGGCAGTGCTACCTCTCTGCCTGCTTTAAGACTCAGCTCCAAGCCTATAGAGTATTTTATTTTTATTTTAGTATATGAGCGTTTCCCTGCATATATGTAAGTAAAGCTGTGTCGTGAAAAACCCATGGAGGTCAGAAGAGGGCATCAGAGCCCCTGGAACTGGAGTTACAGATAGGTGTTAGCCACCTTGTGCGTACTGGGAATCGAACCTGGGTCCTCTGTAAGAGCAGCCAGTGCTCTTAACTGCTGAGCTATCTTTCCAGCTTTCCTATAGTGTATTTTGTTTGGAAGTCTTATCTCCAGAGGTGACTGAAAGCAATGATCAATATGCATCTTTAAATTTGTTATCTCCTGAAAGAGAGGAAAAGAAGGAACTAAACTTTGGTCACTAGGTACTTAAGTGCCATGTTTGCTATAGAGTTCCACTAGAGCTGCCGATGGATAAAATCCTTGCCTTCAAGAAGTGACTGTACAGCAGAACTCACCCATAACTGGCAAGTCACATATTGAAAAGTTCAGTTGCCTAAAGTATGCTGTAGTGGATTGGCAAGATTGTGAAAACACTAGAGAGGACCTTGAAAGCTAAGCAGCAGTGGGAGTCGGGGCTCCGGGAACTTGGAGGTGACTGCTTCTCTGGAGGCAGTGCCACATGGTGTTCCTACTGTTTCCTCTGAATAGTTTAGTAGAGGGGCTGGAGAGAAGGCTCAGCGGTGGGACACTGGCTGCTCTTGCAGGTTCAATTCCCAGCACCCACATGGCAGCTAACAACTGTCCATAACTCCAGTTCCAGGGGATCCAGTGCCCTCTTCTGACCTCTGAGACATTGCATGACACAGGTGCACTTATATACATGCAAGCAAGGTACTCATACACATAAAATAGAAATAATAATATTTTTTAGACCTCAGATTCTATTTCAGCCGGATACTGGGAGAGGCATTCCACTGTGGGCCCCATGCATCTAGCTTCGCATTTTGCACTTTGTAACAGGTGCTCCATCTGTTGTTACTGACATACAGGCATACTCTATAGCAATAAGCCTGGAGATTGCTGCAGTAGTTGGGAAAATGGAAGGTAGAGAGTGGAGTGTTGTCTGCAGCAACAGCTGAGCAGAGTGCAAGAACAGAAGAGCCCAGTGCACGAGGAGGAATGGGGAGGCTGAGGCTGTTGAAGAAGTGGGCCAGGACCAAAGGGCTATACTTGAACCTTGGCCCTGTGCCTTAAGCCCTTACCCCTGCTGGCCGTCTCCTGACTCTAGGTCAGGGCTGGGAGTCCTCTGGACAACACTTTCTACAGGAACAAAATACACAGAGATGTTGCTGCCTTCTTGTGATAACCTCAGAGGCCTCCATTCCCGCATCCCTCCTTCATCCCTGACTTGGATAGGGCCACACATTGGACAGCTGGACCTGTGCCATGTTTCACAGAGGCATTGATTTTCCCTGGTGTCCCAGTCCACCATTGACACACTACAGCCCACAGCGAGCACAACGGGCAGTTGCTGGCCTAATGGATGGGTTGGGGGAGGGGAATGGGACAGGAGCTAGAAGAGGGGCTCCAGTAGACCACCAGGGCACAGGCACTACACACATGATATTGGTGAAGCCAGAACGTGGCCGGGTCAGCACACCACATCTTCCTTCTTGAAAAAGTCTTGGGCCTTGCCATGATTCGTGGCTAAGTTCACCTGGAGGTCCACATCCTCAGCCCAGGCCTCCTGGACCATGTCTTTAGACAGCACAGGGAAGCTGCCACGCTACAGGTGGGCCTGGCGAGCTGTCTGGGGATTACATGTCACAGCAATGATGGGAGCACGTCGGTGGTGTCTGGCCACCTGAAGGGCACTCCTGCCACACTTGGTGAGCTTGATAATGGTCCCAGTGCAGCAGAGTTCGCAGGTTTGAGTGAAAAGATGAAAAAGGCCTCCACGGAGCCCACGGCGGCAGCGTCTGTGGGGTTGCTGGTAATGGGCGCCATGCAGCGGAGTTCTTCAAATAATTGCAAGTGATAGATGGTGGCATCTGCTTCGCGGGCAGTTAGGTACTACCTGCGAACAGCCTCCAGAAGGCTGTTTTCCCCTTTGGCTGTTTTCTCTACACAGCACGAAGCAATGGGCTTCATCCAGGTCTGCGATGGCCACATCACTGCCCTCAGCCAGGGGTTGGGGCGGGACTTGATCATACTCTCCAGGATCTGCCTGGCACAAATGGCAGACTTCCTTGCACCACCCGATCATAATCTTCTGAGCAAGGAAGACCTTTTCTGCAGTAATCTCAATGCCTACATCACCGTGGACTGCCATGATCCCATCACTGGCCTCCAGGATATCTCAAACCTGCGAACTCCTTCATGGTTCTCGATTGGCTGATAAACTCGATGTTCTTCCCTTTCTCTCCTAGGACCTTTCTAAGTTCTGGCACTTCGGCCGCCTTGTGGATGATAAACCGGGTCTGTATCTCAGGTCCCTTAGTGTCCAGAATCACAGCAACTGGCTGGTAGAGCATGGGATTGGATGTGAAGCTTTCTGTGGCTGTGCGCATGTTCTTGATGGTCTCTGCATGGTACTCATGAATTCCATGAGAAAAGTTCAGACAAGCTACATTCATTCTAGACTTAAAAATAATATATTGCAAGATGGATGATATTGAAAATGTGCGGGATCCAACAAAAGTGAAATTTACTTTATGGGGTTTGAGACGGTTAAACAGGTAACAGCACATGCCACCAACCCTGACAGCTTCAGTTCAGTCCCTGAGACCCACACGGTAGAACTGACTCCCGTAAGCTATCCTCTAATGTCGACTTGTGCACCATGGCATTTGAGCACACAACTTCAAATCAATACCCTCTTGACAATGAGCTAGACAGACACAAAGCTGGATGTACATTCACATTGACATTAATGAAGTTAATCTTCTACCAGATAAAAAATTAGCAAAATGGATAGAAGACTTAAAATTAAGAGTTAAAACTAGACTCTTAGAAGAAGCATAGGTGAACATCATGGCTTGAATTGGTTAATGATTCCTTAAGTGTAACCCCAGAAGAACAAACAATAAAAAAAACTGTAAACCAAACTTTAATGAAATTAAAAAAATTTTGTATCAAGGGCACTGTATTTAACACAAAATGAGGGGGAAATGTCTATAACATATCTGGTAAAGAATTAATGTTCAGACATCCTCAGAAAAACAAGCAACATATATTCTCCTTCATTTGTGGATCTTAGCACCTTATATGTGTGTATGTATCTGATGCAGGAGCCAGGAAAATGATAAGGATGCACAGGGATAAAGAAGAAGGATCTGAGAGAGAGGACAGTAGGAGACCGGCGTTACCCAGGGGAAATGGGGTACTTTAATTGGGGAGGAAGGAGGGTGACAGGGAGAGAGAGAAGAGTGGTAAATTATGCTTAGGTAGTATGAAAAAAACAGAGGGAAATGCACTACTTCAAAAGCCTACTGAAAAATACACATAGAATATCTAGACATGAGTTTATATGTATAGCTGAAAGCTATATAAAAAGAAACACAGTTCCAGACAGGAGAAACCTTCCTTTGAGTTGTTGGGTAGGGAAGAGACTCCCAAAATAACACAAGCTATTGCCACAGGTCTTGATTTCCTCCCAGAACTTGAAGATAAGGCCCTGCTGCTGAAGACGGGACATACTTCAGACCCAGGATTTGCAGCAGCGGCACTGGAACTGACCTGGAAGCCTCCTCCTTGAAGATTAGCTTCATAGGTTCAAAGGACACTATGCAAGCTGCTAAGGGAGAAAATCAGTCAATAATGGTCCAGCCCAGCTGTAAAGCCTAACAGCCACAACAATGAGCAGCACAGCAATATCAATACAGTAGTGGCACTTTTATCTTGGGGGTAATCAACAGCTATCTAATTGGACTTAAAGCCTCCTCAATGGGAGAGAACTAATGTGTGGTACTGTAAACATAGTAAATACGCAGGACTGGAGAGGTCACAGAGCCTAGAGAAAATGTGCATCTGTCACATGCCCACCCAAACATAATTTCTTACTATAGGCCTAATATGTATATATGTATTATAATAATTATATTATATTTACAGACAAGTATACCTGTCACCACTCATCAAAGAAGTTTCTTTTGCAGCAAGTGGAGACTATTACAGAGTTCCACAACTGGTCAAACACAGAGAATGAGTGTCTGTGAGATGCTCAGCCCTAAGTACCACATCTACAAAGGAACCTTACGCCTAAGGCTCACAGTGGAATATGATGGACCAGGGGACAGAGAGAATATTAATGCATTTCTCAACTCTCATCAGCAAAGCAAGTCACACAGAGAGCCACAATTGGTCACAATGTAGAGAATAAGAGACTGCAGAGTGTGTGTCCCTGGATAGGACTCCTATATTAAACCTCACCCACCCAGGGCTCAGGGACCATTGTGGAAGATTGTAAGATCCTAGGGTTGTAGGTGACCACAAGGAAAGAGAGTTTTCCAGGCTTCTGGGAACTTGCTCAAATGAGCTTAGAGCTATGGTGACAGCGTGCACAAGACCCGTGCAGACTCAAACAGACAAAACCCAGCATAGAACTGAGGAAACGGGAAAGAAGCCAAAACCTGAACGGGAGTTACCGGCAATTTATCACTCCTGGCTGAGGGAGAGTTGATCTTCCGTAAGGGAGTGACTCTAGACAGGCTGACCAGACTCCAGTGGATGAACACACACCGAGGGCTATCTGGGGATACAAACTTGACTCAATAGGCCTTAACATATGCCAGGCTGCATGAACTCTGGTGGAAGAGCTACAAGGCGGTGCAGATAGAAGGGGGTCTAAAGGCGATTAAGATGTATGAAATGGACAAAAATTCAATCAAAATATTGAAAACAAAGAACTGTTTGGAATATTTAAAGTGGTCCAACTCAAAAAATTCAATCAAAATATTGAAAACAAAGAACTGTTTGGAATATTTAAAGTGGTCCAACTCAACAACAATAAAACAACCCAATTAAAAAATGGCCAACGAATTTGAGTATCTAGCAAAAGTATAGATACCTGTGTGTGACCAGAAATACATGAAAAAAATGCTCATCATCAGTAATCATTAGAAAAAGGCAAATCAAAGCCCCAGTGAAGACTGTGGGTGCAGCTCAGCGGTGGAACACTCCCCTTGTGGATATGCATATATCACAGTATTGTTCCTACTAACAAAACAGCCCTGAAAATAGCATTAGCAGCCAAGTAAATGGCCAGATAAATTTTGAAATACTGGGGCTCATCAATTAAGAGCACTGGCTGCTCTTACAAAGGACCAGGGTCTGGCTCCCAGCACCCTGGTTAACAACCATCTTCAACTCCAACTTCGGGGTATGCAGTCCCATCTTCTGGCCTCCATAGTTATACTTACATATATGCAGGCAAGAGACTCATACACATAAAATAATTTTCAAATGAAATATTATTAACAACTGCCTAGATTTAGTTTTGTTTTGTTCTTCTACACTTGATCTAGCCAAAAGGCTGAGAAGCGATGTGATATTTAGGCTTCTAAGAGCCAAAAAGTAATAATCTAAAGACTAGATGCAGTTTCTGCCTTTTTTATACTGGAATATACTCTCTCATCTACTTATGGTTAATGGCTGCTTTTCTACTCCATGTATAACTATGACAGTCACAAAGCCTACAGTATTTTTTATCTAGTCCTTTTCAGGGAAAGGTTGCCAACCCCTGGACCACAGGTATTAATTAAAAATGATTGATAGAAGAATGTAGAAAATGTTGATATTTTTATCATGATCAACAAAAATAATATTCTTGCGGTAATTTAAGTTTAAAATGTCTCCTATAGGCTCAAGTATCTGAGTACTTGTTCCCCAATTGGAGGTGCTGCAGGCAGAGCTTTAGGAGGTGTGGCCTTGCTGGAGGAGGCATGTCACTGGGGTGGGCTTTTAGCATTCATAGCCTGATGCCACTTCCAGTTCACTCTGCTTTCTGAGAGTGGCTGAAGACGTGAGAGCTCAGCTTTCTGCTCCAGCCATCTCCGCCACCGTGCCTGCTGACCATGATGGACCCTTCTCGCTCTGGAACCATAAGCCCAAATAAAGTCTTTCTTTTATAAGTTGCCTTGGACATGGTATTTTATCAGAGCAACAGAAAAGTAACTAATACAATTATAAATAGGAATATTTATAATGACTCAATATATACATCAAAGATAATAATACATATATAACACAATTCAAATTAGCTGAGTAGTAAGATGAAAATTATTTCCTACTTACAGTGTCCTATATTTTCAATTTTCTCCAAAGCTATTTTAAAAACCAGAATAAAGTTCTGGCCTTCAACTCTCTAGTTTGAGTATGTTCTCGTCTAAAAGAATGTATAGATACCATTTCAATATCCTTGATTCTTAGTGACAGAAGTGAGGCTTCATTAGGCTCAGGGCACAGTACTAGGAGCTGAATCAAGGAAGTGACAAGTTTCATTGAAGCAACAGTTTTCAGCTTTACCTTGTAAACATACAAAATTTTGTTGACTAAGCATGTGATTTTCAGAGTTCAGAGTGAATGCACCCAAAGTCCACTTGAGAAGGAGCCCATTGGAACTAGAGGAATAAAGGTTACTGATGCATGCATAGCAAACTAATCAGATTTAGACAGAGGTCCCTTGTGGTTTTCCACGATGGTTTCTGTATAATAAACGAAAGGAAATAAGGAATAAAGGAGGAACAGCAGGGATTTCAGCAAACATAAAAATAAAGCACCAGGAATGAGTAACACTCACAGGTAGACTAAACGGAGTGTGACTTTTTTAAACTTAAGTTCTTTAAGTGCTTTCTTTTCCATTCTTCTTCATTCATTACTAAATCACTGACCACTGTTGTTACCGCAGTAACTGGGGAACCAGCTAGAGTGACTCCGTTTCAAGTTGGACTCCATCTTAAGGCTAATGGCTAACTTCTCCATTTTGTCAACTTTTGCTGAAGGTTTTCATTTGCAACCACAAGGCTATAGATTAGGCAAGCCCCGGCATGTCAGGCAAGGAAGAGCATGTTGAGACCTTGTAAGAAATAAACAGAACCTTGTGGCCCTGAAGATAGCAGACAGCACATTCCATTGCTCTGACGATAGCCTCCACCAATGAGAACCCCCTTAGTTATTCCCCAATCAATTTAAAATGTACTTGGCGTGCACAGGCTCCCCTGGTCAATTACAATGTGACAAGACACCCTAACTGTAAGGATGGCCAATCATCTGAAACCCCCTCCCTCTCCTTGCTTCAACCCCAATAAAAAGCTCGCCCCTCCTAAGTTCAGAGCTCTCAGCACGGATCCACGTGGGTGAGGTGTGAAAGTCTGAGCTTAAGCCCCAATAAAGGCTCTTTGTTTTTGTATACACTCCAGACTCCTTGGTGGTCTTTGGGGAGTCTGTTCTCTGGGCATTACAGTAATATACACTGTAACTCTGTTACAGGCACTTAACTTTCAATAGGTGCATCTCATAAATCAAGCCTGCTGAGTCTTCTTATCACCATGCCTTTTCCTCCTGAAACTGGTTTCTACTTACTTTTATTTTATATTTTCTGGAGATACAATTTACCTATAGTGAAAAAAAAAAAAAATACACCAAGTAACCAACATGCCTAACAAGATACAAAACATTCCTACAACCCAAGAAAAAATTCTCTCCTCGCTGCTATTCCACCTCCTGTTCTGACTTCTGTCACCTGGATTTTGGATTTTGCCAGTTCTAGAACTTCAAATAAATGAAATTATTCAATATGTACTCATTTTTGGTCTGGCTTCTTCACTTAGCATAGTATATTTTGAGATTTAACCATGCTGTGGAGTGTATCATAATTTCTTCCTTTGTATTACAGGGTAGCGATCTACTGGATGAATGTCTGCCCTCTCTCTTGGCTTCACCACACCCATTACTGGACACCTAGCCTTTTTCAGATTTGACATTAAACAAAATGCTTGCCCCAATCCTGATGCGACTTTATCCAAAGAAAACTGTACTCTTTTACTCTGTTACCCTTAAAATTTTGCTTTCCACTGACATTTAGGCATTTCAAGGTCATTCCTTCCTTCTCTCCAGAACCTTCACAGTACTTACATTCAATGAAAGGGTGAAGGAGGGACTAAAGTGGTACTTCTGAAGATGGGTGTGTCTATTGATCCTTCACACAGAGCAATAAAGTCTAAACATAGGAACCAGTGCTCTGCCCAGGCTTAGAATATGACCTTGGGAAGTGTTGGTAGAGCTGTAAAAGGCAGCAATTTTGCCATCTTTCTTTGGAAAATGTTAAACCATCAAGGCCTCTAGGAAAGATCACTCAGACTCCAGGTGCTCTGAATTAGCCGAATTTTATTTAGCATGCCAGCGACTGCACTCTTTGCGTTGGGATTTAGAGTACAGTCCTGACTCAGAGGGGAGCAAAGCTTATAAAGGCAAAAACTGCATCCTGATGGACCAGATGGATATACAAGATTACACAGGCATGACATGTTTGTTCCTGCAACAGCCATGACATGTTTTCTCCTGCAGCTGAACAAAGCAGTTACAAAAGCCAGATAAGCACTAAGCAAGTGGTTACAAAAGCTGCAAGACCCTCTGGGTTTTGTGGGGGTATTTTTCTGTGGTTCATTCTTCCTAGAACAGCCTTATGGTCAAACTTTTCCTTGAACTGTCTGCCAGAGTCAAGAACAACTCATCAGGCTGGCAGCCTTATACAAAATGGAAGAAATCAGGCCACTAAGGAATGACTCAAACACTAGACATAATGTTGATTACTTAATTTACTCCTTATATTTGATGAAGGCACATTATCTCAACTGAAGAGTGAAGCTCACGAAGGCACAGGGCATCGTGCTTATAAAGAAGTGTGTAGTGATGAATCTATAGCCAGTACTCAAAGGAGTACAGGCAAAGCAAGTCGTAAAAACTTAAAGTAGAGCAGGTGTTTTAAATGACCGATAGAGTACAACTACATAGTATTAATAGTGTTTCTCTTTTCTCTTTTCACTGATATTTTTCAAAACTTTCTTAATCCCTAAATCCTCTCTGTTCCTGTTCACTGACTCTGGATAAATGCGGCATGTGGCATGTTTGTCTCTGAGGAATTACATACCAGCTGTACAACTGTGATCTTACAATTGAGTAATTTAATGCCATTCTTGATAAAAGATAACAAGTACTTAGATATTTTAGCTATATAGTTGTGGGGATCTGGTTACTGAGCAAGGTAAGCAACTCCTGATACCCTAAAGGGATGGCAGGTGTCTGACCTGCTCTTTCTGTGTGATAACCTGGCCCCAGGAAGCTACTGTAGATATGAATCTTCCTTTCCCCCACCCCAGACCAGAACCAGGTTTTTGGGTTTCGTTTCCTCATTCCTGAACTTCCACAACCTTCCCGCCTTTACCCCAACACCCCACCTTTCCCACCTTCTGTAACGATCAGGAGGCCTCCCTATATAAGCCCCTGCATTGGCTCTAATAACCGAACTACCCACCGACGTAGTCTCCCGGGAGGGAACTCCTCCTGCCGCACTCTGAGCCACCTGAGGTCCTGTTCGATTGTCCTCCATTCTCTGGCATGGCTGGAGCACAACAGCCGCGCTGGAGATGGAGACCCACCCACATATAGTTACCAACAGTTTTGGCTCAAATCCATGTGAAGTCAGAAGGATTTCAGGGTACCAATGACTGGCTTAAAATTACATTTGGAGCTTCAATAAAAGTGATTTTTTTTTCTTAATGCTGTCACCATCTTTCTTGCTTCCCACCCAAAAGCTCTTTCAGCACTCTCTTGCTGTACTGTTTGTGACTATAATTTTATTGACCCACTTAAAAAAGGAAAGTTGTGTTATGAGAAATCAGAGACCAACAGCCAAAGTCAGGTGAAGAAAGGAAGTTTAAATTCATGGTAGTGAGACTGATTAGGACAGATCATTACAAAAGCAATCAGACCCTCACTAAAGTTTTTGGAGACCTTATTTGTGAGGAAATGCAAGAAAAGGCAAGACAGCACATACATGGTAATTAAGTAGTTAGCATAGTGGCACAAAGATTAAAGGAATGTGGCAGCTTTGGGAAACAAAGACTTCTACCCTGGGTAACTGCAGGGTAGGGAAGACACCAGCTCAACACCTCCCACCCCCCCACGCCCCTCCCACCCACCTCCACACCCACCCCTACACATTTCTGACTCCTGTCTTGGACCTTTTCCTGCTCCAAAGTTCTTAGTCACCATCACAGAACAAGAGCCTTTAGCAACCCTCTGGTGTGTTTTTCTGTTTCCATTGCAGTTGCAGAATATCCTGATGCCTGGAACATCAGTGCTGTAGAGATGGCTCAGGGGTTAAGAGCACTGACTGCTCTTGTAGAGGACCTAGGTTCAGTTCCTAGCACCCACATGGCAGCTAACAACCATCTGGATCTCCAGTTCCAAGGGGTCTGACACCATCTTCTGACCTCCAAGGGCATCATATGGCATAGGTGCACTTATATACATTCGTGCATATAAAATAATAATAATTAGAATGTCCTGAACACAATTTTGGAAAATCCATCCCTAAGATGGATGCTGGGTGGGTTTTGCTTTATGTTTTAAATGTTACCCAATCTTGAAGAACACTGTGACTCCCCGCATTAGTTTAAAGGGCCGCCACTACCAACGGCTTTACAGACAGGGACTGAACGACAGGACTGTACTTCTCATGGTTCTAGTAGCCGAAGTCAAGATCAAAGCACTGACAGATCTGGCATCTGAGGCTTTCCCCCTGACCTGCGGATGCTGTCGCCTTCTTGCTGGGTCCTCACACGGCTTTTTCTCTGCATCTTTGTCCTAGGAACTCCTTACAAGCTCTCCTGTCTTACTGAGTTAGGACCCATCCACATGACCTCAGGGCCACCCACAGGGTCTCATTTTAACTTAATTACCTCTGCAACAACCTTGCCCATAATGTGGGTTATATTCTGAGTTACTGGGCATTAGTTTTTTAACATATGAATTAGGGCATGCAGGTACAACTCAGGTTATCTGCCTGACAGAGCAGTTACTGAAAATAAGAGAATATTTAGGAAATGTCACTAGGCAGTTATCAATGCAAAAGCCTAACTCTCGTCTCAAAGGGAATAAGGGATAGTTTATTCTGAAGCCAAATATGAGTGACTGTGGCCTGGGAACATAGATTCTGGTTACCTTAAATTCTACGTTCCAATTATGGTAACAGTTTCATTATGTTTTTATAGTAACAGAACAAAGAAAAGTAATAAATCAAAACACTTTTCAAATATATGGCAGATTCAGCAGGCTGGTCATGGCAACTGAGGGGCAAGAGCTGGGAGGTTCCTCTGTAGATGCTATCTGATGACATTCTTAGCTTTTTGATCCGTGGGACCTGGTGGTCTGCTAAGCTAATACATTCCAAAAGGTTTTTAATCTGTTAGTCATGGGATGGGCAAAGAAATGGCTATTTAGGGGTTAAAGGTAGCCTAAGATAAGTAGTAATTAGACACAGGACCTACAACATTCCAGACTCTCCACAATCTCTGGAGCACTAATCAGTTGGTCAGCCTTTCAGGAAATTCAGTCCAAGATGCAGGATTTTCTGGGAACTTTCATTCACAAGGTAATGTCGTGCGCAACAGGATGAGGAAGTTTGTTGAGGTTAAGTTGGGCAAATCTTTATTTTAAGATCATTTGTTAATTGAACTTGCTTGTAAAAAAAAAAAAGAGTTCACGTGGATTCTAGAGAGAAAGGTTATAAAAAGGAGATGCCATACTGAAGATGTATCTGCCAAGAAGCCATTTAAATATTAAACATTCTCGCCCCATTTGCTGGTAGACTCCTGTCATCTCAGCACTAAGGAAGATTGTCAAGTTTGAGGATACAGGGTGAGACCCTGTAGCAAGTCAATTAAAAATAATAAATTTTCAAAATTTAAATGCCTTTAACTTTAGAAATATTTTTAAAGTCACAAGAAGTAATCTGAAAATGGTTAATTACGAAAAAATATGACGTGAGTCTTTTTACTTTTGGGGGAAGAAAGAAGGCATATGATACAGTGGAAAACTGGGACACCTCTTAGGGTTCTGGGTCTCATTAATAAAAGAACTTAAGAATGAACTCAAAAGTAAGCTTAAGGGCAATTTGTATTAAAGTTTAAAAGAAAAAAAAAATCCAAAGCAGGCAAGCAGTAAATTCCAGGAGCTTCCCTGAAGCAGACCACCTTAGGAGAGGAGGAGAAAAAGTCCCCTTTGCCATTTTAAAGTGAGCATGGAGGTCACAGGACCGACCACTACCTGGCAGAGAGGCGAGCTTTGGAGAAAGAGAAAGGAACCAAGATGTTGGAGGAGTCCAGTGTTGAGGAAGAAACGCTTAGAGAAGAGACAGAAGAAAGGAAAGGACAGGCTAAGTTTTTTTGAAGAATTTGAAAAGCCAGCAGACTTTCAGAGCTTTGTGACTGCGGGGGGGGGGGGGTGCGGGGGGGTTAGCCACGGCCTCAGGGGTGGAGCTATCTGTGGGGCTTCCAGCGGAAAAGTTCACCTGCTAATCGAGGTACCAGCCAGGCTAGAGGTGGTTCTGAGGTCAGCAGTCTGATTTGTCTGAACTGGAATGCTGAGCCTCCACACAGACCAGAGCTTTCTAGTCTCTTGGCTAGTTTTCTCTTGGGCAGCCATTTTCGTTACTGTAACAAATACACGTATACTTCACACAAACACTATGTCAAAAACAGTATGAGAACAGTAAGCTTGAATTTTGGCATACCCCACTGTAATCACTTATTACACTAAAAAAAAAAAAAAAAAAAAAAAGAATGGGTCAATGGAATGAAACGACGTCACAATGCTTTGATCACACCTTTATTACATATTGTAGTGTTCAAACAAGTCTGTGGAGAAGGAAAAATTGGAACTGAGGATCTGACTCAGAGACAAGGCTCTCTCTAGCAAGTGCAAGACGTTGGATTTATTAATAATCCCCAGCATTACAAAATAATTAGCAATAAAAATTAGTCCAATCTAGTCAACCACAGGCTTGGGTCTGTAGAAGACAGCAAAGCAAGTACTCAGAGCTACTATCAAGGTGGACTCAAGGCCTTTGCAATTATGCAAGTCGCATTTAATGTTAGGTCTAATGCCAACAATCACACTGTCGCCCCTCCCACCCTATGACTCTTTTGCTACAACTGGGTCACATGTAGACCCACAGGAAGCTTTCCGTTTTCCGGGGTAACTTGCTCTGACTTACGCATTCAAGGTCAAAACTAACGGTACCGGACCGCCTACGCTCCTGCTCGGCGACTGAGCGAGGCCTGGACCCAGCGGAAGGCCCGAGCCCCGCGCGCAGCTGACTGGAGGGGGCGGGAAGATGCGCGCAATGCGCGCGGCACCGCCAATCCGCGGCGCGCTCCGGCTCCGACCCCGCCCCGGCGGTGGGCGCCCGCGCCGTGGCGTCAGCCGGCGGGGCGCGAGGCTGGCCGGCCGGGCATGTCGTCGCCGGGCCTCCCGCAGCCCCGCGGGCCGCCGGGGGCCGCGCGTCCGTGGATGTCCCCGGCGAGCGGCGCGCTGCTGCTGGGCGTCCTGGCCGCGCTGCTGGGCTGGCGCTGGCTGCGGCGCGCGCGGAGCCGCCCCATCCCGCCGGGGCCCGCGCCCTGGCCGCTGGTGGGCAACCTGGGCCACGTGCTGGTGCCGCGCTTCCCGCAGCTGCCGTGCTGGCCCGAGCGGGGCACCCAGCCCGCCGGGCCGGGCCGGCACGTGCTCCTGGCCAGGCTGGCTCGCGTCTACGGCAGCGTCTTCAGCCTCTTCCTCGGCCACCAGCTAGTGGTGGTCCTCAGCGACTTCCACAGCGTGCGCGAGGCGCTGGTGCGGCAGGCCGAGGTGTTCAGCGACCGCCCGCGGGTGCCGCTCATCTCCATCGTGACCAAGGAGAAGGGTGAGCGGGCAGCGGGCTCCCGCCCTGGGGCAGCCGGGGCTGCCGAGCTCTGTACCCCTGCGCCTGCGCGGTGCACCTGCCCGCCTGCCCCGTGCATCCTGCACCCTGCCCCCGGGATCCTGCATCCTGCCCCTTTCATCTTGTCCCCTGCACCCTGCATCCTGCCTCTGCCGCACAGGCGAGCTGCAGTAAGCTGGGGAGGCGGGCCTGGTTCCAGTGCTGGAGGAGAAGCCGCAGATCCCCTGCAAAGTTAGAAAGAGGATACCAAAGTGAAGTCAGGCTCCATTCGTTGAGGGATGTTGTCTCCTTCCCAGTCGAGGCCTCACTCTTGTCTCTGACCCCAACGTTTCTAAACTTTGGTCATATTAGAAAGAGGAAAAGAAAATTCTTTTCATGCAGTAAATGTTGACTGCAGGAGTTTAAGTTATTTTTCCTTAAGGAAGAAAATCTAGAAGCCTGTTAAGCAAACCGATTGGGTTGGCTATGGCCTTGTTTATGTGATGCCAACTTGGCGCAGTTTTGCAGTTTGGAAAACATGTGCTTCCGCTCTGAGATATAGTATCGCCTTTACCCCTTCTCTGACTCCTGCACAGTTCGCCCCACAGTCTTCCCCTTATCTTATTGGCTGGTAGGTCCCAAACTTCGAGCCACTGCTACCCACCAATCAAGAGTCAATGAAGAGTCGGGTTAAGGTTATTTTTCTCTGGGAGTCTGTTCTCAGTGCCTCTCCAAGTAGCGTATACCTTTGTTGGGGCCAGTTCCATTGACTATGTACCTTTCTGAGGCTATGTTTTTGTAAACTTGGTTCCTGGACGTAGGTCTTCACCCCTGTCTGCCAATCGCAGGATCTCAACGTATGTTTACTATGTCAGTGACCTAGTATTTCTTTGCCTTGAACAGGATATGCAGGGATCCAGGCTGTGTGAATCTGATAAGGGCAGAGTTTAACATTGAGATATTAAGTAAATAGTGAGGACCACAAGACTTTAAATATGCCACTGAAAAACAAATGCCCAGCTCTTGGTACCTTCACATCTGTGCTATTTTTACCTAGAATTTGCTTCTGATCTTGTAGCTGCCTGGAGAAGTCCTACCTGCTTTTTTTTTTCTCTCTCTCTCTCTCTTTCAAGAATGGTGAAATACACATAATATTTTCCATCCTAGCCATTTCCACACATGCAGAATTCAATGGTGCTGATTTGATCTACCTTACCTTGAAACCTTTTCAACCATCCACCCACAGAACCCTTCATGTTTCAAAGCTGAAACATAATACTCATTATACAATGCCTCCCCGTTCCCCAGGCCCAACCTAGCCCCTGGCCAACACAACTCTACTTTTTGTCTCTATAGATACTTCTGTAAGTGGAATTCTATTATGTTTGCCTTTTTGTGGGTCACAGATTATGCTTGACATAATGTTTCCAAGGTTCATCCATTTGGTAACCTGAGTAAGAATTTACTTAAATTTTAAAAATTGTATTTATTTAATTGTGTGTGTGTGTGTGTGTGTGTGTTTATGTGGGCCCATGTGTGCCACAGTGCATCTGTAGGGATCAGAAGACAACGTGTGGGTTCTCTCCCCATATGGACTCTGGGAATCAGGCTTTACTGCAAGTACCTTTACCTGCTAATTTATCATGCCACTTTGACAGTTTTCTTTTGAAGATTGAAGAGTATTTCCTTGTATGTATATGTCAAATATTTTTTTCGCCATTCATCCTCTGATGAAAATTTGAGTGCTTCTTCCTTTGTATGTAGGGGTATAGGTGGTATGTGTGTGTGCGGTGTATGTGTGTGCATGCACATGTATGGAGGGGACAATGTCAGTTGTGCTCCATCATTCTGTGCTTTCCCTTAAGGACAGAGTCTCTCACTGCACCTGGGGCTTGTAGGTTTGGTATGCTGCCTGGCCCCAGTAATCTTCCTGTCTCTTCACCCCTCCACCTACCCATAGTTGCTGGAGTTATAAGTGCACATGGCTATGCCTTGCTTTAAAATTTTTTTTCTAAAGATCCATTTTATTATTTTAAATTATGTGTTTGTGTGGGAATATGTGTATGTGAGTGCCCGTGCCTGCGAGGCCAGAGGTGTCAGATACCTGTGGCTCTGGATTTATAGGCAGTTGTGACTCCCCTCCACGGGTACTAGGCAAGAGCAGTAAGTGCTCTCACCCTCCAAGCCATTGCTTCAGCGCCTTGCACCTTGCTTTTTGCATGGGTGCTATTGAGCCAAGCTCAGGTCTTCATACTTACTCAGCTTTTCTTTTTTCTTATTTTCTGGTGGTACTGGGAATTGAACTGTGTACTGGGCAAGTGTTCTCCCACCGAACCATGCCCCCGCCCTGTTTGAGTACTGTGTATAATGCTGCTGTGAACATGTGTGTGAAAAAGTAAAGTACCTGTTCAATTCATGAGTTCAGTTCTTTTGTGTATACTTCAAGAAGTGGACTTGTTTGAGCCTGTTTTAACCCCCTTAAAGTTTTTGAGGAACCACGATGGCACATCCTATAGTGGCCGTACTAGTTTACATTTTCATAACCATTGCCTGTATTAGTTAATTTTCTGCTGCTGTGCTAAAACACAAGGGAAAGTTATAGAAGGAGGACTTTATTTGGCTTATGGTTCTAGAAATACGAGTCCGTCATGGCAGGGGAGGTGTGACAAGAGGCAGCAGCCAAAGCAGGAAGCTGAGAGTGCACACCTTCAAGCAGGAAGCAGAGAGTAAACTGGAAATGAGACAAAGCTCTGAACTCTTAAAGCCCACCCCGTGACATGCTTCCTCCAACAAAGCCAGACCTCCTAAGCCTCTGCAAACAATACCCCCAACTGAGGACCAAGTGGTTCAAGTAGTTAGTGCCTTTGGGGGATATTTCTCAGTCAAACCACCACATTTCACTTCCTGACCCTGGTAGGCATGACCATATCAAAATGAAAAATATGTTCAGTCTAACTTTAAAAGTCCCCATAGTTGTTAATAATCTCAACACTGTTTAAAAGTTCAAAGTCTCTTCTAAAGCTCAAGGCATTCTCTTAACTATAAATCCCTGTAAAATTAAAAGACAAATTACATACTTCAAACCTACAATGGAACCAAATATACATT
The DNA here is from genome assembly GCA_035773235.1 of Eospalax fontanierii. Lineage (NCBI taxonomy): Eukaryota > Metazoa > Chordata > Mammalia > Rodentia > Spalacidae > Eospalax > Eospalax fontanierii. The sequence continues at coordinate 8,824,179 of CM069533.1, read as the reverse complement.
CCCATTCCAAAGGGAGGAATAGAGCCCTAGTGAGGAAACACCAGACCAAAACAAGACCAAAAACCAGTAGGGCAAACAAACACTAAATCCTCTGACTCCATGTCCAAAGTCTAGGACTTTAGTTCCAAAAGGTTTGGTGGCGCACCCTCCAGTTTTGCTGTGTCTGCAACATTCATCTTGGACTGGTCCCACTCTGCAGGCAGGTTTCCTTCTGGCATCTGCATCTTAGGATCTCCACCACAACCTAGGCTTGACCTTCACTTCTTCATTTAGCTTCATTCAATGGCCTCTCAAGGCTTTTTGGATTCCCAAGACTTTCTTTATGCAGAAACTCCCTTGCTGTATGCTGCCTGGCATCAGCAGTTCTCAGAAACTGTGGGTAAAGATTTGATGATCCCTGTACCCTTGTATCTTCTATGCCTCTAAAGCTAGGTGAACAATACTGCCTAGATAGGCTGTCAACTGGGCATGGACATTGACCTCCTAGGATCATATTTGCTGCTGCTTTGGTATGTTGTGGTTATTTTTTTTTTTCTTTCACAAATTGGAAGCCCAGCTGGGTGAAGTCTCACCCTGAGAACCTCTTCCCATTGTTCAGAAAAATGGTGGTAATCTCCTTAACAATGAGAGCCTCTCTTCCAGGACCCACCTTGGTTGCAACATTAAGCTTCTTAGTGTTTCTTTTTTCCTCTCCAAACTGTATATTTTCTATTTCTGTCTCTCTATTTGTTCTTTTTGTAGCTCTGTAAAATATTCACCATTAGTATGCATGCCACAGTTTCAATATTAAACTGTCTTGAAATTTCCTCCACCAGAGAAATTGGTCTACTACTTTTTAATTTAACCTCAGCCAGAGTGCAACCAGATTCCTAGCCAAAATATTCCAGTTTCTGTTTAAGTCCTTCTTTTCCTCCCCTCTACGAAGTCTTGAGCTAGGCCTTTATTAGAATGCACATGACTCTGCTTGCAGCATTCAACTGCTGTTCTAGTTCAGACTTCCGATGTTCTACACATTCCTTCAGCTTATTTATAGCAATAGCCCACTCTCTGGTACCTTTATTAGTTACTCCTCTCTTGCTGTGATAAAACACCATGACTGAAGCAACTTATAGAAGGAAGAGTTTATTTGCTTTATGGTTCCAGAGAGATAAGAGCCCACCGTGACCGGGAAACATGGCAGGAGGCAGACAGTGGAAAGCTGGGGCTCTCATCTTCAAGCATGTACAGGAAGGAGAGAAGCAGAGTGAAAGAGTAGAGTTAAACTAGACCTGGGGCAAGGCTGTGAACTTTGAAAGCCCGCCCCAGTGACCTGCTTCCTTCAAGGCTGAGCCTCCTAAACCTGTACAGACAGTGCCAACGCCTGGGGACCAGGTGCTCAAATGCTTGGAGCCTTTGGGGAACACTTCTCATTCAAGCCACCATCTTGGCAAAGGTTGAAATTTCTCCAAACCCTGATTAGTGTACGTTTGCTTTATCTCCCTTCTTTGAGGATATGTACTCAACATTCTCTGCCTTCCTTTCTCTTTGATAGTACCTCTCTTCTATCTTAAGATCTGTCCTATGCCTCTCTAGTCAGTCTGCAGATCCCGTCACTTCGTGTTTCAGATGGTGTCTCCTGTCACCGTTTTTCTTCATCTCCACTAGCATCCAGGCCACCATCTGATACTTGAGAAACTTCTGAGCTGGTTGCTTGCTTCTGTCCTCGTGACTTGACCTCATGAACTTAAAAAAAGTTGCCTACAAAATGGTTATTGGGGCTGCAATAAACCAAGACAGAGCTCTGGATTTAAGGATGCCTGAGCACTTCTCATTCCTTCTTTGTGGTGACACACACTAAACCAGAAGCACTCTGAGCAGAAGCACATATGCCATCCACAGTGAAATACACACTACAACCCTGTACCACAGTGTCTGAGGACGTGAATTAAATACAGAATTGGTGGATGGCTGGGGAGTAGAGGATATCCACACCTCAGCATCCGTGGTGGGGGAGGCACCTGTGCAGTCTGAGAATGGGGTAAAAACTGCCCCCCCTTCAAGCCCTCAGAACCACTTGGGAATTGGACATACCAGTGATTGGAGGAGACAAGAGTGAGCCACTGGGCTGGAATCAGGGCAGGTCTGAAATCTACTAAAGTGTAGCTCAGTTTCAGTTCCTAAGACCACACTGGTCTCTGTAGAAAACAGAAGATAAGTGCTGTGGATTGCACTGCATTGTTCTCAGCTTGTGGCTGGAGGTGGTTGAAAGCTTGCTGCCATACAAGATGTGTCTGGATTAAGAAAGGACTCTTTTTTTTTTTTTTTTTGGTCTTTTTTGAGACAGGGTCTCCCTATAGCCCCAGCTGGCCTGGAACTCACTATGTAAACTAGGCTGGCTTTGAACTCACAGAGATCTTCCTGCCTCTTCTGGGACTAAAGGCCTGTGCCACCATGCCCAACTTAGGACTCTTGAAGAGCTCACTCTGAATGAATTTAAACAAAGAACACCAACTAACCTGGCAACTAGTGAAAGAAAACAATGAAGTTTATGTCTTGGTCAGGACCTGGAGGAGAAAATGTTCCTTTCCCACCCCTCCTTCAATTTAAGTTGCAGTTTCTCGACTTTATGGCCCCATAGACCACAGTAAACAAAGTCAGTGTGCTGTGTTGTGTTCCAGGTGGACTTCATATATTGACACTGATATCTTAATTTCACAGTGTTGTTTATTTATCACGAAAGTATTCTGCTGTTTATTTTTTTTCCCTCCAGGCAATTATAAATGGGAAAAATGACTTTATTTCCCTGGCCATTAAAAATGGGAGGTTCAGGATGGATATGTCCTTTAGACTTTAGTTTGCTGAATTAGACTTTAAGCATAAGTAAGTGGAAGAGTGAGGACACACTGACTCTTTCTCTCAAGGAGAGAAAGGGAGTGGGGAAACAATTGAACATAGCAAACAAATAGAAAGCTGAGTGATAGGTTAGAAATAAGTTAGTAATTACAATGCATGTGAAAGAATTGCACAAATTTACTGGCTAAGGACGGATTATCAGAATGGACTTTTAAAATTCAAGTATAAGTCTAACTATCAAAGAGGCAGTTAAACGTAATTCCAGTAATTTAAAAGGCTTTCCTATACAGGTGACAAGTTAATTATAAACCAGTAAGAGTTAAGAATATCCAAAAACAACTTTGAAAGGGGCTAAGGTTTTAGGAGAGAGAGGAGTTTTCCTATTAGACATTAAAACATTTCTTAATGAAATCATATTAATAAGATATATTATTAGACTTTTATTAATAGTCTGTTTGCACTTTTAAATAACAGTAATTAAATGTTTTGAGCATAATGACAACAAATAGACAATAGAGCAGTCTAGAAAGCCTATAAACTGACCCACCTATACATAAGTGATATATGGCAAAGGCAGAGTTGAGGATGATGGGAAGGAGAATGGGACTGCAAGTGGAAGGTAGAGACTATGTGCTAAGTTGTTCTTAAGTGCTAGGTAATGGGGGGAGGGGCTGGTCAGTGAATAAGTGCTTGCTCTGCGTGAGGACCTGAGTTCTAATCACAGCAGCCACATGAACAGCTTAGTGAGGCTGTGCACATACCCATGGCCTAGCGCTGTCAAACACAAACGAGTCTTGCTGAAAAATGGTAAGCTTCAGGTTTAAGGAGAGTTCTCTCTCAAAGAAATAAGGCAGAGAGTGATAGAACAGAACATCCAAGGTCCTTTCTGGCCTCCTCAAGCATATGCCTGTACACATACGCATAGACCACACACACACACACACACACACACACACACAATAGGATTTTTATACAGTGAAAAATAACTTGCACTCACATGTGAATTAGAGGTAGGTCATCAAGAATTTAACATGAAGAAAACCAAAATTTTCTAAGAAATTAGGTGTGTTTCTGATTCATGGTAGGAAGAGATTTTCAAAATAAAATTCATGCAGTACAAATCATAAAGAAAAAAGATTGATAACAGGACATGGTGACATACCTCTGCATTCTTAGCACTCCGGAGGCTGAGGCAGGAGGACTGCCACAACTTCAAGGACAGACTGGGCTACATAGCGAATTCTAGACCATCTGTCTCACAAAACCAAGAAAATAAAAGATTTATAAATTGAAAACTTAAGTTTGTCAAATAATACCACTGAAAAGTAGGGAAAAAGTCACCTGGTGAGAGTGGAGATCTGCTATGTACTTAGAACATACAGAAGGAATTTCCACATAGCAAGTTAAGTGAATCACAGAATGAGAGGCCTGGCAGTGATGGGGTGGAACACTGCTCTGATGCATGCTGATAGGCCAAAGGAAGCACATGAATTCACATGGGGCATTCCAGCCCTCTTAATGGCAAAAACAAAGTATTGTAAGTATCAAGTGATGGAAACTCTTTGAAACAAAAGAGAACATTCATACACTTCTGGATATGCTTTTGGTACACTCTTAGGGCAATTTGTCGATGTCTAGTCCTGTTGAAGATACATATTTTTTATGACTCATCAATCCACTCTTCCACCCTTTGTGGTATCTGTAAAATGTGGAGGAAAGCCAGTGGGATAAATGCATATTTAAACATGCGTTTGACCACGTAGATGTTTATATTGTATCGCCTCTCTTCTCCCCTTTGTTGCTGGAGGTTGAGCCCAGGGCTTTGTGCATGCTCCTTATGCACTGTTCTACTGAGCCCCATCCTTGAAAGACATTATTTATTTTTAATTTTTTAAAGATTTATTATTTTAATTTTATGTGTATGAGTTTATTGCCTGCATGTGTGTAAGTGCACCTGTGTCCCACAATGCCTGAAGAGGTCAGAAGAGGGTGTCAGATCCTCTGGAACTGGAGTTAACGATGGTGGTTAGCCACCATGAGGGTGTTGGGAACCCCAGTCCTCAGCAAGAGTAGTCAGTGCTCTTAACTGCTGAGCCATCTCTCTAGCCCCTAAAAGATACTTTATTAAAGCATGAAAGAATTGAATCACAGAACCAGGTCTTCATTTCATTTGCAGTTGTATCCAGTGCCTGACAGGTAGCAAGCACTCAGAAATAGCACAGTGTTGGGCTTTGAATGTGAAATACCCTCCACAGGATCATGTGTTTGAACATTTGGTCCTAACTTGTGCTATTGCTTGGGAAGGTTGTGGAACCTTTAGGAGATGGGTCCTAGCGAGAAGAAGTGGGTCACTGGGCGTTATTTGTGGTCAGAACACAGCCCTGACTGTGATCCAAATTTTGTGCTTTTTGGCCTGTCAAAATGTAAGAGAGCAACCTCCCACTTCTGTTGTCACTGCTGCGAGCTGCTCACACTGCTGCGCCTTCCCACCCGTGGTGGGCCACACCCTCAAACCATGAGCCAAAAGAAATCTTCCTCCCTTAAGTAGCTTCTTGCCAGGTATTTGGTCACAGCAACAAGAAAAGTGACCAACACATACAGAAAAGACGGAGAACTAGCTGAAATGATGGACATCACGTTAAGTGGAAGAACAAAATAGGTGACTTGCCGTAAGGAACATCTGACAACAATTGGTACATGTAGGAAGAGTTCCATTGTGTTCTGTGGTGGAAGGTGTGTATGTGAGTGTATCATGAATTTCTCACGGGGAGGCTAGGCCTTCAGCCCCATCCCACCCCCAAGTTTGAACCGACAGAGCAGACAGAGAACGCTCTTTGGAAAAGTGGATTTATTCCAGGGTACATACAAAGGATCCATCCCCCAGGAAGAGAGGAAGACGGAGGTGTTGTATGGCAGGGGTCTGCATTCTCATAAGGACCTCCCTGGACCCCTGGAACACGTGCGCGAGAATGGCGCCCTGGTCCTGTGGCTGCCTCTCTCCTTCCCAGTCTTCCCTGCATTTCCACTAAAGCTCCCCCCTTAAGTCATTGGTTAGTTGGCTGTCAGTCACATTTGGAAGCCCATCCCTCGTAGCAGACAGAGAGAAAACCGCTTTTCTGTGCAATATCCCACTCCTTTTTCTCTCTGGCTCTCACATACTTTCCACCACCTCTTCCACGATAGTCCCTGAGCCATAAGAGCAAGGGGTTTGGGGAGGGAGAATAACAGGTAAAGGATGATGTTCTTTCCACTGTGGCATGAAATATCGTCTTTCTTCAGTGATGCTCCTTTTACTGTAAAAACACAATACTTATAAAACAGCAATAACAACAGCAAAGGTAACATCCACACAAATACTAAATGACCTAACCTATAGGTGTAAACAAAAGTGCTTAGGCAATGCCTAAGTGGGCACATCATATTTATCTTGTAGCTTCTCTATAGGGGCTTGTAACTCTCCCCCTCACCATTGGGGTCGACATTCTTTTCTTAATATTAGATGTGTGTGTGCCCTCCCTAAAGAGCGGGCGCTGAATCCAATTTTAAATATGCTGGGTGTGCACATACCAGACCATCCTCTATCACACTTGTAGAGACATCTGACAGTGAAGCACACAAGATCTGTCCTTAAGCAGAGCGTTGTTGGGGGGTCTCAGCACTCAGGACCAGCCCGAGGGGGACCGAAGGGTCTCCACAAGGGGAGAGGGTGAGTAGGCACAGAGTCAACACACAGACTCTGGGAGTTGAGTGCAAAGCCAGCAGGGGTTATCTGCTGCAAACTCATTTATTCAAGAAAGAGCAGAGTGTCTTATAGGTCTTGTTAGCCAATAGCCTTATGGGGTGGGGTCCTGGGTACAGCCAATTGCAGTTTGTTCCCAGGTGGATCAGGTTCTGTCTGGGTGCTGGGAAGAAACTGGCTTCACAACCAACAGGTGTGGACCACCATGCCCACAAGAGCCATTCCTCCATTCCTCCTGGCAGGTGGCCTAGCTAGGCCCACCCTGCATTATGCCCAACATATCCCCCTTCTGTTTTTATTACATTGTTTTGATTTTTAGCCAAAAAGAAAACTGGCTACTATTCCTTGGTGTCTTTTTACCCTAATCTGCCTAACCAAATTATGTCTCCTATTCTTACCACATCACCCGGTGAAGAGGTCACCCCAATTGCCAATAGGGAATTGGGGCGATAACAGCTCTAGCGTCTTCAAAAGCTAGAAGGGGATGTAGATTGGAATGGCAATGGAGTTTCCCGTCAGTGAGTCTGTCTAGAAGACCCCTAAATTACATAACTATTAACTGTAGGGGGAAAAGAAAGTCCTTAACCGCTGCCTGGGAGATATGAAATAAAGGCAAGAGTAGTCAGAGAGACAGGAAACCAGAAAAGTCAAAACAAGGAAAAATTTTAAATGTAGGTTCCTCCTTGTTTCTCTCCTGGTTGCCAAAGCTGGTCTTGAGATTTCTGAAGTCAGAACTTGTCCTCAGGCACTTCGATAGCTTGTTGGAATAGTAAGAACCAATACAGGTTCCCACCTAAATGGCTTCTAGACCAGGAAAGAAAAGAAATTATTCAATGGTTAGGCCAGAAAAACAGTGAGCTTGACTTTCTTGACAAGAGGTATGCACTACAATGTTGAAGATGGAATCTTTGGTTATACTTTCCTGTTGGATGTTTAAGATCATACAATTGACCCAAATAAACCAACTTATTTTTGCTTTGAAGTTCAGTTGATATCTGTTCCTCAGGGGGGTCACATGGGCTTGGAAGAAGCCCCTGGCTGCCTAGGTCTTTTACCAGTTCTGCCTGTGTGAAGATAAGTCAGAAAGTCTTGCTGGACCATAGAATGGTCCAACTAGAAGCATTTAAGGAAATATTTTCCTGTGCTGACTCTCTTCTTTGTAGACTGGATACTGGTTTAAGTCCTTTTAGTGGGGTCTCCATAGCCTTCCTGAACAGGAGGACATTTTAAGAGATGTCTCATAATCCCCTGGAACTTAGTTTACCTTGGAGGGCAAGAGACAAAAATCTGTCCCTTTAAATCCCTCTGACCAGATTAATATGGGCCTCCAAATATGATTGTTAAAACATCCAAGAAAGTTAATTACCCAATCCAGCACCTCCAATCACTATCTATTATAGAGCTAAATCATTCACTCCCTCCTCTGAGACAGAGTTATTGAGCAATCCATGTTCATTGTTAGACTCCACAGACATGCAGCCAAAATGCTGGCAAAAACCAAACATTCCCGAACAAAACACTAGGGGCCTACCCATGGACAGTCAGACCAGGGGCATCTCACCAATGCCGAGGGGGGCAGAGTCCCTGTTCCAGGTGCCAGTATGTTGGGGGTCCCAGCACTCAGGACAGCCCGAGGGGGACCGAAGGGTCTCCACTGTAGGGAAGGGGGTGAGTAGGCACAGAGTCAACACACAGACTCTGGGAGTTGAGTGCAAAGCCAGCAGTGGTTTTCTGCTGCAAATTCAAGAAAGAGCAGAGTGTCTTACAGGTCTTGTTAGCCAATAGCCTTATGGGGTGGGGTCCTGACTACAGCCAATTGTAGTTTGCTCCCAGGTGGATCAGGTTCTCTCCAGGTGCTGGGCAGAAACTGGCTTCACAACCAACTGGTGTGGAGCACCATGCCCACGAGAGCCATCCCTCCATTCCTCCTGGAAGTTGGCCTAGCTAGGCCCACCCTGCATTATGCCCAACAGAGCATTTCAGGACCATTCTCCCATAGCAGCCTACGTAGGCCCCTCTAGCACTCTGAAAGCCAACAGCCATCCATTTGTGGAGAGTTCTCAGCTCAGTCCAAGCTAGATCTCTTTCCATGCTCGAACCATGTCACATCTTCAGTAATAGGGCCTTACCATCCAATTTCAGCATGCTACCAGCATTATAATGTGGCAGTTACCTTTTGTTTGGTAGAAGGGGGCTTCCAAGGCTCCTGTGGCCAACAGCTCACAGGGGGAGCAACCCACACCTGGTACTGGAATTGCTAGCTAACAGTCATATAAAGTATATGTTTACTTTTTGGCATCTAAAGGCCTAGGCCCATAGAACTCCCAGAACTTCACAGCTATACTTCACCCTTGTTCCCTGTACAAGTTACATTGCATTCTTGTTTCTTCGGGTGTACTTGACACCTCTCAACTGGGTTTCATATCTGTAAAACACTCAGAAGTTAACATTATATATACATACAAGGTCTAACATAGCAAGAAAAATTCTTTTTCATTTGCATCAGCTGTTTTTTCAACAGATCCATGTTGGGTACAATGACATGAAATCCATTTAGTGTCCTGGATTTCTCACATGGAACCTCCATGCATTCCTTTATCCTTGCCACGCTCGTTGGTGCTGACCCAAACTGCTTGGCCTACATAGGGCCAAGGAGGAATAAGGCTTATCTTGCCCCTGTGACATCTGTTAATTCCTAGGGCCAGGGAGACCATGGATCTGACCCAAGCCACACTTGTGGTCTCTCCATTGACCACACCTGGCTGTTGAGAGAGATCCTGGCCAGGCAAACTGTCTCCACTCCTTAAATAGCCAGTCACAGGGGAGAAATGTACCCTTTTTACTCTGGGGGGTTAGTATCCACCCCTGGAATAGTCTTCATCCTCTGTGTACCTTTTGTGAGCCATTTCTCAGGGCTTAAAGCATCCCAAAGATGCATTAGCACAGAATTTGGCTTTTTATCAATCCTTTCTTTAGGAACATGGGCTAAACACAAGTCTGTCCACATTTGTCTACAAGTAACCCAATCAGACCTCCTGTTCTGTTTTGCCTCCCTTACACATCCTTTAGGCTGTTCTATTCTTCTGTAGACATACTTTACATGCTGGTCTAGGTTGTTTTAATCTGTCAAAGCCTCTCCCACCTTCTACAGCTTCTGTCCCACTAGGGGATCTAGCAGGGACACTAATCCTCTATACCAATGTCGAGGTCCTTGTTCAATGAAGTCCCTCGTTAAATCTCTTGTGAACACAGTCCTATCTGGTCCTGTAATTGGGATATTGTATATTGCTTTCCTCATACCCAGTTCTTTTAACAGCACCTGTCCTTCTCTTGTCGTCCTCCAGCTCCTGAAATCCATGGGAATCTCCACTGGTGATGACCAAGTGTCTCCTGTGGCATGCACAAGGCAGTTCATCAGCGTCTGCTTTCCCTTGTATGCAGGTTATGCAGTTTAAATCTCAAGGAGGCACGAGTGGTTATGTAGCTCACCTCTTCTGCCACTGTAGCATTCAGGTTAATATTATCTACTCCTCTGTCCATGTTCTCAGGGGCCAGGTGATGACAGGCTCTTTGCAGCTTGTTTGAATGTTCTCCCTATTTCCAGCAGCTACAGGGCTGAAAACCATTCACTAAATCCTTCAGTTTGTTAAGGCCTGCATCAGCATCTTGACATTTAGATGTTTTCTCTTGTATTACAGGTTGAACCTGAGAGACATTTTTAGCTTCTTCTGGGTTGTTTCCTTCCTCATTGCTGCTTGATTCTTCCCAAGGGTTCCAGGATGGGTCTTGTATGATCAACCTGACCTGGGTTTTCATCCCTTTTCCACCTCCTAGATGTATAAAATGGCATCTAAAACTTCTATGTCATTTTCTCTTTAATCCAATTTGCTAGCAGGGTCAGAGGCTAGTATTGAAGAAGCAAGCCTCTTATCTTTCTCTCGATCTAATTCGTCTCTCACAGTTTGAATCTCTCTCTCAACTACAACCTCAGCCTGAGACGGCCATCCCAGTATTTTCTCCACCAATCTCATCTGCTTAGGCAAGTTCACCTTAGTTCCATATTTCAGTATAAACCACACCATCCCTGCAATGACCACCACACACCAATCCTATGGGGATAGTCCACCATGTCAAGATTTCCTCTGCCCACACTTTTCCCTTGGCTGGTCCCCATATTAGTTGCAGCTCCATAATTCCCTTTCCCAGGAGTATTCTCCTTTTGTCAGTTGGTCCTTCTCAGCTATGCCAACTGTATCATGAATTTCTCATGGTGAGTCTCGGCCTTCAGCCCCACCCCATCCCCAGGTTTGAACCAACAGAGCAGACAGAGAGTGCTCTTTGGAAAAGTGGATTTACTCCAGGGTACATACAAAGGATTCATCCCCCAGGAAGAGAGGAGACGGAGATGTTGTATGGTTGTGGGGGGACTGCATTCTCATAAGGACCTCCCTGGACACGTGTGCGAGAATGGCGCCCTGGTCCTGTGCCTGCCTCTCTCCTTCCCAGTCTTCCCTACATTTCCACTAAACCTTCCCCCTTAAGTCGTTGGTTAGTTGGCTGTCAGTCACATTTGGAATCCCATCCCTTATAGCAGACAGAAAGAAAACCTCTTTTCTATGCAACAGTGAGGATCAAATAGGATGTAGTTGTTGATGACCTTGAGGAATTCAGATACTCAAAGTCAGGCATTTTTTTTCCATCAACACATGTTTTGAGTGGTTACCAGTTGCTGGATCCCAAATTTTGCTGTTCAGTGGTTCTAACCAGTTGGAATGCTCATTCAGCTGACATTTAGCAGCCTCTGCTGTGTACCCAGCACTCTCCCCAAAGCTGGGATTTTAATGGAGCAGGGTGAGCTGTGTTCTCTGCCTTTACGTCTCTCTGGTACTGTGATTAGACTTATGTTCGCAGTGTTTAAAATATAGCTGTTTTGAGTATGGGCTCTGTTTGCCTAAACCTGAATTTACTCTTGCAAAATATAAATATATTTAAATGCATACTAATTTTATTTTTTCAATTTTTGTGCACTTCATACAATACATCTTAATCATATTTAGACCTCCCTCCTCTCTCTGAGGCCGCCATACCTCCCCCCCACTACCAGACTTCATGCATTCTGTCATATATGGTAAGGCCTTTCAAGTCAAGTTTGTGTCTCCAGATGTCCCTTAGTGTGAGTTCACCCACTGGAGTCTGGTCAGCCTGTCTAGCACCACTTCCTTAAAGAAGACCAGCACTCCCTGACCCAGCAGTAATCAGATGTAGTTCCTTGGCTAAGGTTGAGGTTTCTTACATATTTTCTCTCTATGTCGGGTTTTTGTCTGGTATAAGTTTGCATAGGTTTTGTGCATGCTGTCTAAAGGCACACCAAATTTAGAAATCAAAATTCAGTTCATTTTACCAAAAGTTATAATCAATAATTTAGCAATTTTATAACAAGGTATTCTAATTTAGTTTGACACAATTTTTGTTATCAGAAACTATAACTACATTCTCTGATCATTCTTTTTAAAATTATGTGGGTATGTGTGTGTGAGTGTGGGTTTGTGCAGAAGTCTAGTGCCGGTGAACCCCAGAAACGGTTGTCCACTCCCCTGGAGCTAGAGTTAGAGACAGTTGTGAACCAGCAGGCGGAACCAAACTTGGGTCCTCTGGAAGAGCAGCAAGTGTTCTCAGCCCATGAGCCATCTCCCCTGCCCCATTGTCGATCATTCTTGACTGGTGGTCTTTACCTGCATATGAACTTTGCATAAAAGATTTGAACAATACAGGCAGTGTTCTCTCTCACTTTCCTTTCTTGGTGTGCTTTTGCAGGAATTGTCTTTGCACACTATGGTCCAGTCTGGAAGCAGCAGAGGAAATTCTCTCATTCGATCCTTCGCCATTTTGGTTTGGGAAAGCTTAGCCTGGAGCCCAAGATCATTGAGGAGTTCAAGTATGTGAAGAAAGAGATGCAAAAGCATGGGAAAGACCCCTTCAGCCCTTTCCCCATCATCAGCAACGCCGTCTCTAACATCATCTGCTCTTTGTGCTTTGGTCAACGCTTTGATTACACCAACACAGAGTTTAAGAGGATGCTTGACTTTATGTCTCGAGGGTTGGAAATCTGTTTGAACAGCCAGCTCCTCCTGGTCAACATATGCTCCTGGCTTTACTACCTCCCCTTTGGGCCATTCAAGGAATTAAGACAAATTGAAACGGACATAACCTGTTTCCTTAAAAACATCATCCGAGATCACCAGGAGTCTCTGGACTCCAGCAACCCTCAGGACTTCATAGACATGTACCTTCTGCACATGGAGGAGGAGAGGAAAAATAACAGCAACAGCAGTTTCAACGAGGATTACTTATTTTATATCATTGGGGATCTTTTCGTTGCTGGCACCGATACCACCACCAACTCTCTGCTTTGGTGCCTGCTATACATGTCACTGAACCCTGATGTGCAAAGTAATTAATAGATGTGTTCTTTATTCCTGGTAATCCAGGTTCTTTAAGTTAGGGATAGCAACCTCTGTGGTCGGCTGGCCCCAAGCACTGATGTTTTTAGGCTGGAAAACCAAATAACGGCTTCCCTTTTGTAGGAAGTTGATAAAACCTCAAGTTTCCAGCTGGAAGACTCATGCCAGAGCCCGCTCACCCCGGCTTAGCCTGAGTCTCTGTGAAATCTATGAGAGGGAAAGACCGTTAGAGAAGTAGGACATCCTAGAGCTAAAGGGACCCAAACGCTCATCTGAATCCATTCCTTTTCTCTTGAAAATGGAGATCAGAAGCCCAAACAAGTCAACAGATGTCATGAGTAGTGTCACACCTCAGTTCCTGTGGAGTGTGAGTCGCTGTGCAGCAAGCAGAGTGACTAGGGAAGCCCAGGATATTGGTCTCTATTGCTTCTTTGCTAATTTCTACAAGCCTGCCGGATGAAAGCAGCCCGGGTCTGTGTCTTACAGGTCTTTACATTAGGAGTCTGACACGCGCCTCAGCGGAGATGTTGGCAGGGCTCTGCTCCTCTCCAGAGGGCTTTAAGGAGAACTCAGCTCCTTGCTCTTTCCAGTTTCTTGGCTTGCTCCCCCACCCCCATCTTCAGAGCCAGCCAGGCTGCATATTCTGCTGGGCTTCGTAGTCATAGCTCCTCCGACTCAGTTATGCTAGGGGGAGATTTTTAAACCTATGTTGCTTAGTCGCTGGGATATGTTCTGGAAAATGTGCTTAGATGATCTCATCGCTATGTGAGTCACAGAGCGCGCGTAAACTAGGACGACCGTAGCCCACTAGTGTAGCTGTGGGACCTTGCTTGTGCATGGGGCCTGCTGTTGACTGAAACATCGTTATACAGCGAATGATTGTGCTTATACTAAGTACATGTAATGACCCAGGATACTCCCTGTGTCCAGGTCCTTAGTTGAATCTCATTAGTGTACTCCCTTTTGCCATTTGTTGTTGGTTTGATACAGTTTGAAAGTAACCACCCCAAGGTTTGTGTGCTGGAAGTTTGGTCCTCAGTGGTGTCATAGTGAGGTGATAAAACCTTTAGAGGGGGCACCTGCAGCAAGGTAATGAGGTCTTGGTGTCTTTGGAAAGCTTAGTTTGGAGTCTGGTACTATTGAGGAATTCAAGTGTGTGCAGTGAGACATAGCACTGAGATCCCCTCAGATGGTTCCCATTGTCAGCAGTGTGGTCTCTTAGTATTGGCAGAGTGATTCATGTAGTTCCCATGGGATTAGTGAGTTCCTGGAGGAGCGGGTTCTGAAAGCTGCAGCCTTGGCCCTTGAGTCTCTCTGGCCTCCTCCTTGCCATGTGATCTCACTCTTGTCATGACACCATCTGCTATTTTGTGATGTGGCCAGAGGCAAAGCAGGAGTGGGGACAGTAGAAGGTTGCATGTTCTTGAACTCTTGGCTTCCAAAACTGATCTGAGTTTTTATTTATAAAGTATCCAGCTTCAAGTTTTTTGTTACAACAACCAAAAATGGACAAAGACACCATGTATGGTATCATAGTTACATATTTACAAAACACAGGGTATAAAAGTGTGGACATCTTGAAGAACATCTCGCTGTGGATGTCATCTTGGCTTCCTCTTTTAGTTAGCTATCACTGAGTAACAGTGATAAAGCAACAACTTTAATATTTTATAGTTTCTGGGTATCAAGAAGCCAGAATAGCCCCAATCTAGATGATTCTAATTTAGATTCTTTTAATGAAGTTACATTGAAAGTACTGGCTAGACCACAGTCATCTATTGACTCGAACAGGACTAAAGAGTCCATGACAAAGTGGTGATGCACATGCTGCTGACTGTGGCCCCAGAGCCCTCCCACTGTGACCTTCCCGTTAGGCTGCTTGACTTGGCAGCTGTCATGCCCCAATGGGAGAGACTTGAGAGAGGAACAGAGACAGGAGCTAGCTGTTAGATCATGGGCCTGCCTTTTTAAGACCTATTCTGCAGCCTAGAAAAATCTGGCTGTCTCCAGGTCCTCTTTTGAGATAGGAAGGCTGCCCAGACCCCTCTCTCCAGGAAGACCTGTAAACATTCCTCCCTGTTTCTGCTTGATGCCCTGCCCCACCCCACATGTGTGCTTGTTTGTTCTCTACTGTGGGCTCTTTCTCTCTGTCCCTTGCTTCTCACTCTCTGGCTGGCATACTGTCACTGTTCCCTTGTGTCCTCACCCCTTGTCAGGTACCTGTTGTCATACTGTCCATGGCAGATTGTCTCTTTTACTCTTTTACCTTAAACTAACCATGTCTATAATGTCCGCTCAGCGTACGGCCCTGCCGTGCTGTTTCTGGTGTAATGCTCCCCATGGCCCATGTATGTGCATATACATTGCCTCCGTGGCTGCGTGGCCCCCCTCTCCTGAGAAGCTCATTGTCTGAAGGGTAATTTGTGCCCGCCCCTTTCCTGAACTTCCATTTCTTTTTACCTCTCTCGAATTCTGTCAGAAAATGGCACACCATTGCTTCTTCCTTCTTCTGGTCAGATGGGCTCACTGGTACAAGACGGGAGGAACACACATGGATATGAACTCTATTTTGTTCAGCTTCCCACTGCTACAACAAAACGTGATTATCAGCTGACCAAGAGAGTATTTTGGCTCATGTTCTGGGTTTCAGGCCCTGGCCAGTTGGTTCTGGTGCTGTGGGATCTGTGGCAAGGGGCTCATCATTGCTGGTGAATCTGCTCACGGCAGACACAAAGGAGAGGGCAGGAGGAAGTTCTGAGATCTCATCTTCTCATCAACGGCACACACTCGGTGATCCAAACCCTCCCATTAGCTTATACCCAGCAATGACCACAGGCCATTGAGGGGATGGTCTTATTCCTAACTATAGAAACCCCTAAGGGCAGGGATCATTAGGGACCCCACTGGGCTGTCACATGATATCACAGCTTAGTGCATCATCCCATAGCCACATGACAGTATAATACAGTCCTGCTGAATTTAGAGTGCTTTTTCTTTTGCTCCTTTGTGCCGATACCCTCCAAAATCCCAGTGTGGCACATTCTCCCAACTCTCATGGCTTGATGTTTCCATTCGGCATTCAGGTGGCTGAATCAGGCCACCATTGCCTGTGGGTTACTGGAAAAGGGAAGTGGGCCTAACAGTGCTGGCTCAACTCGCCCAGGCTTATCTGTGGTTTATTTTTCCATAGAAAAGGTTCATGAAGAAATTGAAAGTGTCATTGGTCGTGACCGTGCACCCTCCCTCACGGACAAGGCCCAGATGCCCTACACAGAGGCCACCATCATGGAGGTGCAGAGGCTAACCGTGGTGGTCCCACTGGCCATTCCTCATATGACCTCGGAGCAAACAGGCAAGTTTTTGTTTTCCTGCCTTTCTGTGTGCCCTTGAGGGAAGCAGAGCCTCCTAACGCAGGGCAGCTGAGCAGTGGGTGTGGTGAGCATCAGAGCCAGCTTGGTGTCCTAGATGTTGAAAGGCCCAGGGAATATTGTGGCCATTCATTGTCCATTATCAGTTGTGCTGGCATTCAAGCACTGCTAACTTTTATTAATAGCTCTCTGGCCTCCAGAGCATATACCCTTATACTAGAAAAAAAACAAACAAACAGTAGTCATATTTTAAAGCAGTGTGTGGATAAAAGAAAGTCCAGAATCAACAGAGGCCCCTCTAGTCTTCTTACAGAAGTCAAAAGAGTCAGCTCTAAATGTGGAATGAAGGATTTTAGCTAGAAAATAGCTCACTTAATTTTTAAGATTCTGTGGCCTTAGCCAGGCATGGTGGCACACATCTTAATCCCAGTACTTGGGAGGCAGAGACAGGTAAATAGATTCTGTAGCCCTTTGGTATTTATTTATATATTTTATTTTATTTTATTTTTTGGTGTTTTTGAAACGATCTCCCTGTAGTCACTCCCTGACCTGGAAATCATTATGTAGACCAGGTTGCCCTCAATCTCACAGAGATCCTCCTGCCTCTGCCTCCCAAGTGTTGGGATTAAAAGCATGCCAGGCAACCCTTGGATATTTAAAAATTAGAAAAGTTCCCACTGGATTTTAGGGTCACCTACTTTAACCTTATACCTACCAAGAAACATGTTCATAATATCTTTAAACCTTTAAGAATCTTTAAGTTTTTTAAGAAGGAATGTTCTGGAGCTAGAGAGATGGCTCACGGGTTAAGAGCACTGGCTGCTGTCGCAGAGGACCCAGGTTCGGTTGGCACCCACATGACGGCTAACAGCTGTCTTTAACTCTAGCTCCAGGAGATTTGACGCTTCTCTCCCTTCCGTGGACATTGCACACACATGGTGCACTTAACAGGCAAAACATTCATAGACATAGAATAAACATAAACTTTTAAAAAATGTTAAGGTATGTACCTCATGTCAGGCAGGGTGCCACACAGTTGTGATCCCAGCAGTTGGGAAACAGAAGGATTGTAAGTTCAGGAGCAGCTGTGTTTCAGAGAAAGAGAGGAGTTTACTGTTTCTAGAGACAGCCCGTAATGTCATGAGCTTGAATGTTTTATAACATAGTTATAGGAGACAGTTGTTTATGAATATCACTGAACAGTTTTTTGGTGCAAATTAGATCTACTGGAAGGAACCCAGAACTTGTGTGATACCGGTTAACCTGTCAGCTGGTAAGGGCAGACTTCCCTGTGCATCTTCTGCCTTAGTTTCCTTTCTCCATTGTGTAGTGCGCAGAGACAACGGAAGCTGCTCCACTGTATGTAAATTTCAGGCATTTATAGTTATGGAGAGTTTACCCAGAATCCATACTGTTTCTGTTTGCAGGTTTTCTCAGTTTTTAATGTTATGACTGAGTTCATTGATTCAACACCCATTCCTGCTCCCTTTGCATTCTCAGGCTGGACTTGGGGTGGGGCAAAGAGAGAAAGATGCAGGTTGACAAGCTTATTCCTGACCTCCGGTACCCCACAATGTTCAGATTCAGCCAATTAAAATACTACAAAGCTGCAATTAATCCGCTCAAAACAGTGGTATTTAAAGAGCGCTGTTAGTAAAAGCATGTTGAATGGCACTGTCTTTTTGTTTGTGTTTGTTTTAGTTCTCCAAGGATTCACCATTCCTAAGGGCACAGTGATCTTACCCAACTTGTGGTCAATACACAGAGACCCAGCCATTTGGGAGAAACCAGATGATTTCTGTCCTAATCGATTTCTGGATGACCAAGGACAACTTTTGAAAAAAGAAACCTTTATTCCTTTTGGGATAGGTCAGTTAAACCCTTATCTTTTATTTGTTAGATTTAGTTTTATTATTATCATGAATGTGTGTGATATATGTGTATGAGTACAGATGTGGGAGTCAGAGGACAGTTTTCAGAGTTCTTCTTCTTCTACTGTGGGTTCCAGGACTCAAATTCAGGTCATCAGGTTCATGAGGGAAATGCTTTTGCTGGCTGAGCCATCTTGCCAGTCCAGCCTTTATTTTTTGATTAAATACTTTTTCAAAATAAAAGTAGAACTATGGGCTGGGGTTGCTCAGAGGTAGGGTGTTTACATTACACGTTTCTTGGTTCCATCCGTAGCAAAAAAAAAGAAAGAAAAATTTAAGAAGGAAAGGGAAAGGAGGGAGGGAGGGAGGGAGGAAGGGAGGGAAGGAGGGAGGGAGGGAGGGAGGGAGGGAGGGAGGGAGGGAAGAGGAAGAAAAGATTTAGTTTGTAATCTTTATGACTAGAAATCTTCCTCTCTCCTGTTTGGGTCTAAGAACTGTTGCAGTTATGAACGTCTGATCTGCTAGGCTTGTGGGTGAGGGAGGCTCTCTTCTCTAGTCTCTTCTAAGTTCCTAGATGAGGTGCATGGGACTCTGTCTATGGAAAAGGAAGGCTCCAGAGACCCTAATCTGACTTAATCCTCCAAGTAACAGGGAAAGAGAGTTAAGTAGGAATGGAAGAGAGAGGATCACTGCAACCCCGATCTCTGTGTTTTCAGTGTCTGTGAGCTTCGTTTCTATGAGCAGGAGTAGAAAGATGAACTTGGTCTAAAAATTTCCGTCAGTATTTTACTAAAGGAGATTGCATGGTTTATATGTGGTGATCTTGTTTTATGACTCTCTGTCTCTGCACCTCAGGTACTCAAATTGGATCCTTCATATATAAATGTATACTTTTTTTTAAAAAAAGAAAAGCGGTATCTTATAATCCTTCCCCCATTTCTGGTCTCACTTTTAGGGAAGCGGGTGTGTATGGGAGAACAGCTGGCCAAGATGGAACTGTTCCTGATGTTTGTCAGCCTGATGCAGAGTTTCACCTTTGCTTTACCCAAGGATTCTCAGAAGCCCATCCTGACTGGGAGATTTGGTCTGACATTAGCCCCACATCCATTTAATGTAACCATTTCAAAAAGATAAGGATGAGAGGAGAGGGCAGCTAGCCAAATGTGTGTCCACCTGACGTCTTCCTGCTGTGATTGACAGCCGGCCGGCTCAGGAGAGCCGGGTAGGCTGAGACTAGAGAGCTGATGGGAAAGGGTGGATCACACACAGGACGCCTCGTCAGCAGGACTCTCAGGCTCTTCTGGTCTGTAACACACTGCCATCACCACCAAGCAGGGGTTCTGGCCTTAATGACTTTCATCAGCCGTTAGACTTCATCCCCAGCCTTGTCATCCCGTGGTAGAATGGGGTGATGAAACTTCGGTCAACTTCTCAACTCTAAGGAGGATTGAAGGCCTCATTCAGTTGTTCTCTGATGATACCAAATGCTACTAAGGTCTTCAGAAGAAAACCAGATCTGCCTTGAGACCATTTAAGGCCCCTGAAAACATAGAAAGCGTGTTCAGCCACAAACACACTGTCAGAAGGGATGCGGGCTTAGATTATACTGAAGTAGAATTTTCTTCTTTTTTTAGTGTAGATTCTATGCCAGTTTCTTTGGGCTTGTTCTCTTATTGAAGTCTTGTGGGGGGCTGAAGCTTGACTTTCTGTAGGGTAAACTGTACCCTTGCCAAGTACGTTGAGGAAAAAGAAAAAGTCTTCTTTGAGATTATTGTCTAAATGTGTGTGTTTGCCTTCTCTCGAGCTGTGAGTTCAGCCCAGCACAGCACAGCTTCGCAGAGCTCACTTGTATGCAGAGGCGTAGTTTACCTTTGACTTGAACCCTGCCTGGATGCGGAGCTGGGAGACCTTGATACTGGCATTGTGTGACTGTCAGGAAAGGATCATTCTTGCAGAATGATACTGCACCCTTCTCGACCTGTTCTCTGCCGCCAGCTCCAGTGTGACTGATCGCAGGATACTCTAGACAGGAAGCCGCCTTGATAGGTTCCCTACGGGGGCACAGTTCTCGCAGCAGGGGTGGCCTCTCAAAGGCCTGTTTGGAAATGTGGGAGTACACTGTATCTGCGGGAAGGGATGAGGGTCCTCGCTGGCGAAGCCTCCTTCACAGTACACAGTGTGCTGCTCGGTGTCCCAGCGCCCCCTCCCCGGTGGAAACATGCTCGGCTCTCCAGAGCCTGTGGAAATAACTGCGGTGACCGTGAGCAGCAATGTCTGTGAGCCTTTCCTCATGAGGTGCCTCATGGTGTGCATATGTAATACACTGAGTGCTGGGGCTTAGCAGTGTTACGGCATAGGATTTAAAAGTGCCGTCATCGAGTCCCAGACCTACCAGAGCCGTGCCTGTTGAGAGCTTTCTGAGCCACCTTCAGTCCTGACCTCATGTGGTCTTGTAGTCAGCCTCCTGACCTGTGCACCTTGCCCGCCCAGTGGACTGCTGGAGGGCGGATTCCACATGGCTGGCTCTCTTGCGGTGCCTTGTTCGTTAAGGATACCTGGGCAGTTTGGGAATGAGTTAGGAAAGGCGCTTGGGGGAAAACCCCACCTACAGGTTGTAGTAGTGTTACTGTAGGATAATTTTTAAAATATGAGATATTATTTGTCCAATTAGTTTAAGCCAGGGCTTTAAAAATCAATACAGTTTTGTTCATTATTTAAAGCAACCACTTTAAGTAAAGTTTGAATGACACCTTAGCTATTGAAACACAACAGAATGAAAACTTCCAAAAGCTGCAGGCTGGTCACACCCACAGGCCTCTTGCTAACACAGGGGTGCAGCTCCCGCTGATCCTCCTGATTGTGGGGAGGACAAGGAAGGCTGCTGAGCTGGTGTTACTTTGAGAATTAAGGTAACAGTTGGGAGGGGAGTGCTGAACTAGAGAGAGCACCTGTTCCCATGTCTGGCTTCAGTCTGGCATTTCAGGGCCACTCCAAGTATAAGACCAGATATTCCTTTGGGTCAGGACATTTCCCCGCAGACATGCCTGAAAATCTAAGAGTAAGGAAATGTGGAATATATGATCAAGCATTGATCTGTTCTTGTATCTCCATTCTTTGCATTTTCTACTGTATTGTTTTCCTTTTTTATAAACATAAGTACTAGCAGCATAGATGAATGAAATATAGGTTAATCTTTAGGTAACAGGAGGATTTTTTAAAGGCTAATTTCCTGAATGTAGAGGGATCGAGGCTGTGTACATTATCAATGGGGTGGTTTGTATGTGGATTATACTACACCTCTAATAGAATAATTTGTTCCTGATCTGAAATTTATATGATTTTGAAACTCAGCAGTAGCAAGTTTCTTCCTCAATATTTACCTGGATTTCCAGTATTCTGAACCAAAGAGTTTGTACCTTATTTGGGAAAAGAACTTCTGCCTTCTCTGACATAGTGTCAGACTCAGAAGTTTTTTTCAAGTTTTAAAGTCGTGCCTCAGATTGTAGCACCGGTCTGAAGACTGGTGACACTTTTCTCATACTCACTGATGTTTTATGGCTTTGCACTTCATAGTTTATCTGAAATGTAAAAATATTGTACTGAATTTTCTAAGTCTGCATATTAACTTTTAGACCTCATCTTTAGCATAGTTTTGGGTGCTTTTATTAAACCTTTTATTTTAACAAAGACAGTGTCATGTGTGATCTGTTTTATATTTTTAGCTGCTAAACAAAATCTTTTTTTTTTTTTTTTTTTTTTTGCCAAATGTCAGGTTAAAAAGGAAGAGAAAACAGACCTCCAGAGAGGGGAGGCCACAGTGTAGTATGGGCAAGGCCTTTAGACAGGAGGATAACTCTATACAGAGTACAGTTACAGTCAGAGGATGTCACAGGACAGATGTCCACGCAAGCCCAAGTTTCTTACGTCTCACATCAAAGCCCTGCACAAGCAAGAGAAGGCTGGGTCTTCACAAGTCTGCTATGACAAATTATTAAGTGCCCCTCGCCCCCCGCCGCCGCAGGCATTAGCCAGGGGCGTCACCTCAAGATAGGGTCTTGATTATTTTAAATGCTGCCCGGGGCATCCTCTGAAGGGCCCTTATTTACTTGAAGACTAGAACTACCAAAAAGTAGCACATTTTCCTTTAGTCTTGTTGAAATGCCTCTAAACAAGGAAGATTAAGTTCCTGTCAGAGGGAAAGACAGAAAATGAAACTCTACCTAAAGCCCAGAGGAGGTTTGTTCTGGACCTCTGTTCACCCACCTAAAAGTCCTTCACTGCCTACTGCACCGCCCCGCTCTGCTTTACCAGGAAAGGGACAGGGATTTTTAAGTCCCTCTGGGTGTTGCATATTGGCCTTCCTATGATGCTCTTTAATGCAGATAAATTTGTATACTTTCTCTCCTGTCAATCTGTCTTTTGTCATTTTTATCTGAAAAGTCTTAAAGACTCTCAGAGAGGAAGGGAAAAACTCCACACTCACATTCTAACCCTTCTGTGCTGGGTAACTTGATGCACCCAAGAAGAGGGACCCTCAATTGGAGAATTTCTGCCACTGAATTGGGGTGGGCATTTTTACAGGGCATTTTCTTGATTGTGGAGGGCCCAGCGCACTGTGGATGGTGCCACCCTGGGCAGGTGGTCGTAGGATGTATAAAAGCAGGCTGAGCACAGGCCAGAGGCACAAGCCAGGAAGCAGCGTTCCTCTGTAGTTTCTACTTAGCTCTGGCCTCCAGGTTCCTACTCTGAGTTTCTGCCTGACTTCCCTCAAAAATGAACTGTGCCTTGGAAGAGTAAGATGAAATAAGCCCTTTCCTCCCCAAGTTGGTTCTGGTCAGTGTCTCATCACAGCAGTAGAGAAGATGACTAAGACAGCTTCCTAGCTCGATAAAATGCTTTAAATACCGGACCATTTTCTTTGCAGTGAACAAACCAGATCCTGCCAGTTTGTTTACCTAGAGCTTGTCTTGCTGTTATATTGTTTATTTAAAGTGGTAGTGCGTCCTGCAGCCCAGCAAGGATTATCCCCCTGTGCCTCCCTGGAGCAGGTATCTTGCACTGAGTAGGCCTCAGTAAATACGCTGAACAAATGGAAAATGGAATTACTACATAGTCCAAGCTGGCCTTGAATTCACATTATTCCTCCTGGCTTAGCCTCCTGAATGCTGGGCTCACCGATGTGCACCACTATACCCAGCTAAAGTAGTGAACCTTACTGAAAACAGCTGGATTTTCATCAAGGACTAATGCAACAAAGCAGGATGAACGCTAGGGGGCACTTAATAAAGGACTTCCTGCCCAAGATTCCTCTAGAAATTATATTGTTTCTGGAAAAATCCATTTGTTTCCATTTTATGTGCATGAGTATTTTGCCTGCATGTATGTAAGTGCACCCAGGTCATGCAGTGCCCACGGAGGCCGAAAAAGGGCATCTGATCCCCTTGAACTAGAATTACAGACAGTTGTTAGCTACCATATGGGAACCAAACTGGGTCCTCAGCAAGAGCAGCTGATGCTCTTAAATGCGGAGCTGTCTCTCCAGCCCCAGATCCATGTATTTTATACCAAATATAAAGGTGCTACATTAAAAAAACTTTAAAATAAATGCCAAAATATAATACCATCTCTGTATATACACACATATATCTTTTATTCTCTTTTGAAATAAGGTCTCTCTGAGCCTCAGCTCCTGAGTGCTGGGATTAAAGGCATGTGCTACCACACCCAGCTGTTATTTTTAAACATTCTCCCCATTGAGAATTTAGACCCTCTCGTTCTTTAGAGAAATGATCCCTAGTAATAAAATAATGCAGGTAAACAGATTATTCTGTCTTTAGAAATGTTAGAATTCCTTTAAGGAAGCATGCCAGTGCCTGTAATGAATTTACATTTGGTCATCACAGTCTCGTAATAGTTTTCCAGCTTTTTTATGCTCTAGAAGCTTGATTTGAGCTCTTCATGATATGGTGCCCAGACTCACCACCACGGCACTCAGTCCAGTGACGTGGAGCTGTGCAGGGTCTCAAGATGCCAGGCTTGCCTCTCCGAACATGGGCACCGCCGTCCTGGTGCTGGCCACACAACCTCAACAGGCTTGCAAAAGAAAGAGACGTATGTGACATAAACAGGCACACTTTTCTCTGAGGAAACATTTGTCTTTGCACATAACATGTCACACTCAGTCACCAGTAATGAAAAATGTGCATAATCAGAGCCCCAGGCGCCCCCTGGTGCCATGGCCCTTCCCACCACTATCCTTCTTCCCAAGGCTTTTCAACAGGGCATAATTTTCTGATACAGATTTTTAAATAACATCTATTTGGTAGGGGAAAACATGTGCGTGCCTCAGCATGTGGAGACATTCAAGGACAATCTGTGGGAGTTGGCACTTTCCTCACACCATGTGGGTCTCGGGGCTTGGAAGCAGGCTGTCAGGCTTAGTGGCAAGTACCTTTATCCACCAAGCCACCCTAATGGTCCACAGGTGGGTAGATTCTTGATTAAAAATCCCAAGCTGCTTGTGGAGAGTAAAAGCATTGAGATCGTTACCATCTGATCACTTGTTGAAGCTACTAGACAATAAACTTGGGTTCCTATTTCCAAAGTTCACAGCAGAAAAAAAAAAAAACCTACATGTGATTTGGTATTTTCTATACAGAATCACCTTAAATCTTCTTATCTTAGCCTCATGTAAAATCGTTTATTAGGAATCATGCTACTGACTGAACAGTCTTACTCAGAGGTAACAATGATAGTATCTTTAAAAATAATGAGCCACTAAATAGCATAATTACTCCAAAATCCTCATATGCACCAATGAAGCAAAACAGCATAAATCCACTTCCTCTGGGATTTCTAAGAGTGGCATTACTCTGTGGGTGTGAGCACACACGTATGCATGTGCGTGTACATGTGTGTGTGTATGTGTGTGTGTGGCATGTGTGGCAGGGGCCTGTGTGCAAGTACGTGAAGGCTGAAGCAGGATGCAGGTGTCCTCCTCTCCCTAGCCCTGAATCACATCTTGCTAAGCCGGCTGGCTAGCAAGCTCCTGGGATCCTCCTGTCTCTTCCCCTTCGTGGTGTGCAAGGTTACAGTCACACGTAGCCATGTGCAGTCTTTACGTGGATGCTGGAGACTCCACCTGAGGTATTCTTGATAGCACAGCATGCAGTCTTATAGGAGTAGCATCATTCTTGTTGGAACAGGGAATATTTTTAAAACAGTGCTGGAAATATAATTTTTTAAAGATATTTTATTTATTATTTTAATTTTATGTGTATGAGTCTATTGCTTGCATGTGGGTAGGTGCACCTGTGTGAAATGCTCACAGAGTTCAGAAGAGGGTGTCAGATCCCCTGAAACTGGAGTTACAGACAGTTGTTAGCCGCCATGTAGGTGCTGGGAATTGAACCCGGCTCCCCTGAAAGAGCAGTCAGTGCCCTTAATCAGCCCCCATGAATATGAGACACGATCTCCCTGTACCCCAGCTGGCCCGGAACTCACTATCCAGACGAGGCTGACCTCCGTCTCACAGATCTGCCCGCCTCTGCGTGGAGAGTGATTCGACCGAAGGTGTGCGCCACCACCCCCAGTGCTAGGAGATTCGGTTGTTTACAAAATTAAAATAACATTGTCTTCTTTTCTACATACCAAAATCAACATGTCTAAAAAGTAAAAATAATGTCTATACACGAGTGTCTGTGAAGTATCTGATAAGGGAACAGAGAAGTGCCTTTCTAGGCATGGAAATGTAGCGGAATTGGAAGTGACATCAGCAAGACTGTCCCCCACAGTGATTTAATACCATTCAGTAAGGGAAGCATGGCTGGAGAACTTCAGAATCCAGTTACGAAGTTGCCACAATACAGTGAAACCAACAACAAAGATTCCGAACACAATGCCATAGAAAAGGTTTGGAAGAGCAATTCACCTCATTTTTTGGGCAGGGGGAGTTGGTCAGTTGATGTTGAGACAGGGTCTCCCTGTAGCCCCAACTGGCCTAAAACTCGCTGTGTAGGAGTCACAGGCTGGCCTTGGTCTCACAGAGATCTACCTGCCTTTGCCTCTTGACTGTTGAGATGAAAGGCAGGTGCCACCACACCCAGCTGATTTACCTGTTTTATACCATCTTCTAAGCTTATGCAAGAGGACTCATCTACTTCAAGTCTCCCTTCAGGTAGAACTAGAAAAAGAAAACTGTGGGCCAATATCACCAAGGAACAGATGCAAGAATCCTTGATAAGATATTTGCAAACCAAATTCAACAGTGTATTAAAACTATCATACCCCATGACCAAGTGGGATTTATTTCTGGGATATAGGCCATTGATATATGCAAATCAATTAATATGACATACTACATTATTAGACTAAAAGGTTAAAACTTCATGATCCCCTTAATATTCATAGAAATACTACTTGACAATTTCCACATTCAGTCATTTACTCATTCGTGATAGAAATTTTTAAAACTTAGGTATATGATACTCTGCTAATTGGACATGTAGTTAAACTGCCTTCTAAATGCTTATATTTGTAGCCCTACCATTGATACAATTCTCAGCCTTAGTCAGAAAAAACTCTTGGCAATCATCAAAGCTGAGACTCAGAATTCATCGAAGTGCTCAGAATGAGGGGCTGTGAGTGCTCAGCCTAAACAGGACATCTATGTCACCCACTATGGGGCCCAAGGAACACTGTAGAAGAGAGGGTGGAAGGACTGTTTAGAGCTAGACACTGGGGCCAGAGGGTGGATGGAGCACTGTGGAATGCTGCCTTCTGGATACAACATGACTTAGAATCGTGAACACACAGCAGCTGTGACCACCTACACAAGACTCACAGAGTGAGTGAGCTGAAGGTGGAGCTGAGAAGAGTAAGGTGATCAACAGGTGTGGGAGGGACTAAATGAAGGTGGGGGAGAAAAATGTGATCACGAGTCATTGTCCACAAGTGAGAAACTGAAACATTTATAGACTATTGTAAGTCACAGATGTAACATTTGTTATGGGGTTACGTGGAGCTGTGATTGTGTAGTATGTGGTTATCTGACAATGTCAAATAGTTGTTTCAGCTTTTAATTTCTGCTGCTGTCATTTCACATACAAAATATCTACAGGACTTGATAAAATGTAGATATTTTGCTAAGTGAATTTATTTTTAAAGGCTGTTGTTCAAAGCAATGCTAAATACTTTCCAACTCTGGAAAGTTGCAATTCAATTCACTCAGGGAGAGATTTTTTTACAAAATCTCCAAAACTAATAGTCTTTCTCCCCTTCCCTCTTGTGCTAGGGATTGGGAATTGATCCAGAACCTTGTCCATGTTGGATGCTAGGCCGCACCACTAAACTTCATTTCCAGAACCCTCAAATTATTTGAGTCCTTGGGGTGTGTAAGGAAACTTCATATGTGTAATCTACACTGTCTTTACAGAACCTATTAAGGACTGTTACATGCTTTAGTTTTCATGAGGGGCTAAGTCTAGTTTAAAGTTGATATTTTTGCTTGGATAGAAGTACTTGGATTTTCCAGTATAGAATATTATCTGTTACTTGGAAAACCTAACAGTCCCTCCTGGTATTGTATGCTGTGGTTTGAGTGAGAAATGTCCTCCAGAAACTCATGTACACTTAAGTACTTGGTTCCAGTTGGTAGTGCTGTTTTGGGAAGGTGCTGGAACCTCTAGGAGGTGGAGGAAGTGTGTCACCAGGAGTGGCCTTTCAGGTTTTAGTCAGCCTCCACTTTCTGTTTTCCCTTTCTGCTTCCTGTATGTGGATGAAGTGTGATCTGCCAGTTCCTGCTGCCGCCACCTGCTTTCTCTGAGTACTGCCAGGCCTTCTCAACAATGACGGACTCTGTCCATCTGAAACCATAAACCAAAAGAAACACTTTCTTCCTTAAGTTGCTGTTATCTGGGTGTTTTATTACAGTTACTAATACATTGGCATGTTCTTCAAGACTAAGAAGTTACATAAGCAAATGTAAAGTATTAGAACAATAAATTAATATTTTATGGCTCAAAAAATAGGTGTAGAAAGAACATATCCCAACACAATAAAGATCATTGATGTAAAACAGCTAACATCATAATCAACGGGGGAAACTGAACACTTTCCTTTAAGATCTGGTACAAGGCGATGATACCCTCCCAACATAGTGGCCAATCCAAAGTCTTATCTAAAAATACTCAGATAAGGAAATGAAATAAAAGGCAGTGAAACTAAAAAGGGGAAGCAAAGAATCTCCATTTGCAGATCCCAGGAAAAAAACACATGTTGTAGAAAACCCCAGCACGAGAGTTATTAGGATAAACAAATTCAGTACTTTCAGCATACAAAATCAAAATCAACATTAAATCAGTGGGTTTTAAAAAATATTTTTTATTTATGTGTATGACTATGACGCCTGCATGTCTATAAGTGAACTCATGTTGTGTAGTGCCCTCAGAGGACAGAAGACGGTGTTCACCCTGGAACCGGAGTTCAGGATGGTAGCTGCCATGTGGGGACTGGGATTCTTGGGGCTGGGATTCGATCTCCAGTCTTCTCAAAGAACAGCCAGGGCCCTTAATCACTGTGTCATCTCTCCAGCTTCAAATCAGTGTTTTTATACACTACAAATTATCCAAAAAGAAAATTCCATTCATAATAACAAAAATAATGAAATACTTAAAACATTTTTAAAAAGAAATGAAATACTTGTATACTAAAAATTATATTGATGATGGGAATTAAAGAAGACACACAGATAAAGAGAAAGGCATCCTGTGGTCATGGCTGGAAGAATTAATACCATTAAAATGTTGAAACTACCCAATATGATCTACAAATTCAACTCAGTTCCTCACAAGATCCCAATGGAATTCTCTACAAATATAGATAAAAATTATATAGAACCTTTAAAGATCCTGACTATCCAGAGAAATTTCCGACAAGAAAAAAAAGCCAGAGGCGTCATACTTTATTTTAAAATATATTACAATACTATAGCAATCTCATCAATATAGTATTGACAAGCCAGGCATGATGGCTCATGCCTATAATCACAAGCTCTGAGGGGCTGATACAAAGGATTGATGCAAATTCAAGGCCAGCCTGCACTTCATAGTAAGTTCTAGGTCAACCTGGGCTACAGTATAAGATCCTGCCTTAAAACCAAAACCCAAACAAGCAATTCCAATACAGTACTGACATATAAACAGAAATGTGGTGGAACACATCTTTGATCCCAGGACTTGGGAGGCAGATGGATCTCTGTGAGACCAAGGCCAGCCTGGTGTACATAGTGAGTTCTAGGCCAAAGACAGTGCCAAAGACAAAGGATGTTGAAGGACTAACCTCTTCAGTCAATGGTGTTGAGAAAACTAAATATCCACATACAAAATAAAGAAATCAGACTTTTGTGGGGGTTTTGCTATTTTGTTTTGTGTTTTGAGACGGTCTCATTACATAGTCCTGCTGTTGGGCCTGGAACAGTAGGCCTCTAGTTTACAATACCTTACTGCATATCTTATGAATGTCATAGTACATATTAACTGTCAACTTTACAGGACCTAGAATCACGTAGGAAACCAGCCCTGGGCATGCCTGTGGAAAAGTTTTCTAGATTGAGTACATTGGGCTGGAGTCCCGTGCTGAATAGAAAGGAGAAAGTAAGCCAAGTGCCACTTCTTTTCTGCTTTCTGACTGTGGACACGGCATCTCAGTACTTGCCGCCACCAGGCCTTCCTCAGCACGATGAACTGTACCCGTGATCTGTGAGCAAAAATAATCCTTCCTTCCTTACTTCTTTTTGCCAGGTCTTTTGTCACAGGAACAATAACTAGGACAATGAAGAAACAGAAAAGAGGAGTCTGAAGGTCTTGGATAGAAAGAAATGATAGAGATCAAAGTGTTACAGGGCATGGTGGCAGGCGCCTTTAATCCCAGGACTCCAGACGCAGAGACAGGTGGATCTCTGTGAGTTCAAGACCAGCCTGGTCTGCATAGTGAGTTACAGACCAGCTGGGACTACAGGGAAACCCTGTCTCAAAAAGACAAAAAAAAATTTTTTTAAGTGCTACTTACCCTAATCGATCGTCACACACTGTATATGTCTTGAATTATTACATTGCACTCTAGAGATTCACACAATTATGTGTCAATTAAAAAAATAATGAGGGCTGGAGAGTCCTTTCCCAGGGCTGGAGGGATGGCTCAGCGGTTAAGAGCACTGGCTGCTCTTGCAGAAAACCTGGGTTTGATTCCCAGCACCCACATGAAGACCAACAGTCATCTGAAACTCCAGTTCCAGGGGATCTGATGCGTTCTTCTGGTCTCCACGGGTGCATTTACAGACATTTACATATAAAATTTTATAAAGGATGGAACTTACCTAAAGATAATCAAATCAATCACAAAACTAGAACAGAATCAACTTGATGACACAAAAGGGAAAATTTCTGTATTCTGAAAGATATTTAATTCTTAAAAAAATACTGGCTTTGGTACTATTTAGTTTTCTTAATATATAAAATAAAGCCACTATGCTACTGTAGGAAGGCAGGGTTTATGGTTTATAAGTCCTTTATATATATACTACACAAATAAAAGTTATATTACTAATTTTAAAATTAGACAAAAAAAAGGGTTAGAGAAATGATGGTTAAGGGGTTAAGAGCACAGGCTGCTCTTGCAGAAGGCCGGGGTTAGATTTCCATCACCCACATGGTGGCTGACAGCTGTCTGTAACTCCAGTTCCAAGGCATCTGATGCCCTCTTCTGACCTCTGTGGACATTGCTTGGCAAAGATGCACTTACATACATGCAGGCACATATACATTTGATACACATAAAACTTAAAAATATAATAATTAAATAAATTGGTAAAAAAATACTGAAAACTTTCAAAATCCAATAGAGACAGCAATGTGAGGTGATTTTCAAATTTATCAGACTGCAATTATTACAATGAGATACTGTTTTTCACCATCAAATTTTAAAGATATTTTGGGGGGTTTGGAGGAGGGCTTTGGTTTTTCGGTTTGTCTGTTGTTTGTTTTTGACAGGGTTTCCCTAGTCCCGATCTGTTTGGAATTCACTATGTAGACCAGGCTGGCCTCAATATCACAGAGATTCCACCTGCCTCTGCCTCCTGAGGGCTGGAATTAAAGGCATCTGCCACCATACTCAGCATTTAAAGATAATTTTTAATGTGGTAAACATTTTACCCAGGTCGTTAAGCCACACCATAAGCCCCAAAGATACTTAAAAAAAATTTAAACTTGTTTTTATTTTATATGTATGAGTGTTTTATCTGCATGCATGTAAGTGCATCATGTGTGTGCATATAAGTACACCAATGCTTGTGGAGGCCAGAAGGGGGAATCAGAAGAGGGTGTCAGATCCCTTGAGACTAGACTTAAGGACAGATATTAGCCGCTATGCAGGTGTGCTGGAAACCAAACCTGAATCCTCTACAAGAGCAGCCACTTCTCTTCTGCAGTGTTGTCTGAGCCTTATTTCTTATTCAACATATTTTTTGAATAAGTGAATAGACTGAACTTGATGGATGTGTAAAGGCAACATTTGGCTTAGGTGCTTGGAACCACAGGAAGTAGGACCCTCTTTTCAATCACTTCTAGTAAGTTCTCAGAGATTGCTTGCTCCAAATTTTCTGTTTGGTGCAGCTAGACCAAGGGTCAGGGTCAGAGTACATAACGTTTTTGTTCTAGACCCAAGGCCTCAAGAAGTGGATCTTACCACTTCTTCAAGTAATAGGAGATTTAAATATCTTTAAATTCCACTTTGGTTCTAAAATTCTGTAATTAAGGAATCTT
This sequence comes from Eospalax fontanierii, assembly GCA_035773235.1. NCBI lineage: Eukaryota > Metazoa > Chordata > Mammalia > Rodentia > Spalacidae > Eospalax > Eospalax fontanierii. The sequence goes on along the minus strand of CM069533.1, from coordinate 8,792,091 downwards.
AGCTATCGTTTTAAACATTTTTTGAGCCAGGTTCCCATGTAACCCAGGCTGGCCTCAAACTTCCTGATGTAGGCAAAACTACCTTGAACTCTTGATCCAATCAAGAGCTGAGATTGCAGGTGTGCCCCACCAGACCCGGCATAAGTTTTAGAATAATTTTTGAGTTATGGAAAAATTGTAACAATTACACATTCTCTTTGCTCATCTTCCACTGATTTTTACACCTTCTGTAATTATGATTCATTTGTCAAGACTGAGAGATTAGCGTGGTAGAGCACTATTATTGAACTACAGGCTTCACTGGGATTCACAGTCGTTATGGACAGTATTCGACTCCAGGGTCCTAGCTAGCGCATTTTTCTACATTTAGGAATAAATACTTATAATATCTTTTTGAAAAGAAATCTTGTTAATAGTTCTAGTTTTTCTCTAAGTATATGATTCTAGTCTATTTCCAACAGCAATGTACAGATGTTTCTCTCTTATCAATATTTCATACTTTCCTTTTTGACAGTATCTTTTGAGGCTGGAGAAGTGGCTCAGCAGTTAAGAGCACTTACTCCTCTTCCAGAGGCCCCAGGCTCCGTCCCCACCACCTACATAGCAGTTGACATTTACTTCTTACAGTTTCAAGCACCTAAGTCAAATGCTGTTTTTAATTAGCCATCAATGTCAATCTATTCACTTATACAAAAAAAATGTTAAATAAGAAATAAGTCTCAGGCAACATTACAGAAGAGGAGGCAGAAAAAATGTAAGAGCCTGAAATAGGGTGAAGGGCTATGAAATGCCTTTCTTTAGGCCTGACATGAGCATTTCAGTTACTTGTGCTGAACCTACAGAAGACTCCACTGTCAACCATTGGCATGGATGGGAGAAGGCTCATGGGGCCACACTCCTTACTAATGAACATTTCTTGTTAAATTCTAGGAGACGGGGAGTCATTGCTTTCAGTAGTGTACTCACAGCTGAGCCCACCAGACCCCAATGGGTAGCTTAAAGCTCATGGTCACATAGATAGTCCTGATGAAACTCAGTGGGTCACAAAACAAAAATAGAAATGTGAGAAGGGAAGGTAGATTGGGGCGAAGGACATGAGAGAGAGGCATGTGGGGGTGGAGGCGGCACGTGAAAGTAACAACTATGTGTCAAAGTGTCAAAACATATATACATATGTGTGTGTAAATACTCATACATAGATGCAGGCGTGTTGACTGGGCAGGTAAAGGAGTTTGTTTCCTGGGCCCCACATGGTGGAAGGAGAGAAGAGCCTCCTGCAAGTTATCCTCTGATCTCCACATGCCTCTGTGACACAAATGCACTCACAATCCTCCCAATAAATAAATGAAATATGATAATGTATAATAATAAAAGAACTATATTGAACAGTATGTGCCAAACAACTGTTAAAATCTTTTTTAAAGATTTACTTTTATTTTTTGTTTATGTGCATGTGTGACTGTGTGTGTATACTCAAGGAGGCCAGAAGAGGGTGTTGGATCTCCTAGAGCTGAGTTAAAGGTTCTGTGAGTTAACTGATGTGGGTGCTGGGAACTGAAATCTGGTTCTAAGGGAGAAAAGCAAGTGCTTTTAATTGCCGAGCCATCTCTCCAGTCCTCAGTGCTAAAGTCTTTAAGACAAGTTTCCCCTTCTCAAATGAGTGAAAGTAGAGCTCCTTACATACATACATAAAACAAAGCCATCACAGGGAGTGTTGGAGAAGCTCTTGGCTGCCCTCTTCTGGATAAAAAGCTTTTCCTACGAAAAAGGTGAAAGGCAAACATTACATTAGAAATTAAGATAAAGACTTTGGGGAGGGGGGTCTGAGATTAGTTCAAAACCATTACTCTGTACTAGCTGCATATTCTTTCTGCCTTGTTAATGAGAAATGTAATCATAAGGAAAACACCTGACCAAGTGCAGAAAGGCAAACTGCAGACACGCTGGATCGAAGTGGAAGCCTTCGGCAGCTGAAGCAAGGAAGACGGGTGCAGTGGAAGAGGAAGGCGAGTCAGGAAGCGTGCCTGGGACCACAGTCCTCCTCTTTTTAGGCCTCAATTTCTGAAAAACTCATGGTAAAGCTATGTGAGTTTAGCTGTGATGTTAGTACGAAGAAAAACAGAGCAATTCATGGAACCCACTATGTAAGGGCCCTTGACTTGTGCATTAGGACACTGAAATACAGTCAGGGAATGGGTGGATTTTTGAACAGATCATAGAAACATCTCTCCGTGGTCTGGGGATAGTGTGGTAGCCACCACCTACGATGGCCATGATGAGCCTTTGTACAGTTCCCTCCCGTGTTGATAAATACTGACCTGTGTAGACACCAGGCTTCCGTAGAAATGGTGTGAAATTTTCGAAGTTAGGTCATAGAAAACGCTATGACTTCTGCCTCACTCTTTTTTGGACCACTTCCAACAAGGTAAATTTGTAGTCATGTTGTGAAAGGTGAACGCACTGCCTGACCTGAATTCAGTCTTTAATAATCTATAAAGGACATTATTGATTCAGTTAATTAAATTGGACAGCAGATGATAAATGGAGACCCCCATAAACCCCAACCATACAGCAATCTCTTCTCCAAAAACAGGCCCTCCTCTTCAAGCACACCAGTCTGAGATCTTCCTGGAAAAATGTGGGCCCAGGGCCTTCTTAAGCAAATGTTCCTAACCAAACTCTATCTACATCCACAAGCATGCTTAAACGCCCCTGCTGTTTAGCTAGGCGGCCACTGCAGACTCCCGCTGGTCAGTAGTTACTCCTCATTGACTAATAGTGGTCAATTTGGATTGTCAAGGTTGGTTGCTTTTCCTTTCCACCTACAACCCTGATTCTTTCCACTCCCAATTCTAACATTTTGGTGCTGAAACCCAGGAAAGTTCTCAGCTTGAAACTTCTAATTCTTAACAAATGATAGGTTAGATAGAAATGAGTGAATATTAAATTTGCAAAAGTGGATGACTACTGTGGTTACATAATGAAATCATATTCTTCTTTTTAAAACATTTTACCATTTTTATGTGTATGAGTGTATTGCCTTCACATGTCTAAGTGTACCTGTGTAATGCAATGCCCCAGAAGGTCAGAAAAGGGTGTAAAATTCTCTTGGAACTGAAGTTACCGATGGTTGTTAGCCATCATATGGGTGCTGGGAATCAAACTTGGGCTTTCTTAAGAGCACCCAGTGGGCTTAACTACTGAGTCATATCTCCATCCTGAAAGCATATTCTTAAGGAATACTTAAGTATTATAAGCAAAGGATCATAATAGGTGTTATCTTCAAATAGTTCAGAGAGTGTATGATAATAGACAAAAGAGGACAACTAGCTGGTTACTGTGGAACACAGTTATAATTTCAGTATTTGGGTGATTCATGACAAGTTCAAAACCAAATTGAACTATATGAGACACTGTATAAAAAAGAAAGAAAGGAAAAGCAAAGAAAAGATAACTAACAAAGTAAGTATAGCAAACATTGAACAAGTGAGTTTGAATAAGAGGTATATGAATTTCTCTGTGCTTCTCTTAAGTCTTGTAACTTTCCTGTAAGTTTTTAATTATTTACAAATGAAAAGTTTAAAGAAACATTTTAATGCAATTGTGCACATGGCTGTCAGAAGATAGGCCCATCCTGATCTAGACCCTTTCTGATTTCTTCTTCATTTACCAAAGAAACTTGTTCTTCAGGCACTCTATACTGCATGTGTTACAGACTGTTGCATAAATTTTCTCATGGCAGGACCCGACATTCAGCCTCGTCCCACCCCCAGGGTTGAACTGACTGAACGAATAGAGAATGTTCTTTAGAGAGATTAGTTTATTCCATGTTACTCGCAAAAAGTTCATCTCCAGAGGGAGTGGGAAGGAGGTTGCCTATGACGGAGCTTGCATTTTGATCACTGGAACCCCGGAGTGTGCATCCAAGATGGATACCTCGACCCAGGGCCCAGCTCTCTTCTTCCCAGCCTCCCCTGCGTTTCCCTTAAGCCATTGGCTACTCAGTTGTCAGTCAGGCCGAAGTCCATCCCTCATAGCAGACAGAAAGAAAACTGCTCTTTGCTTCTTTTTTTTCACACTACAGCACCATCCTCTACCTGACTTCCTCCAGTATCAATACACATTTTTCTTTGTGTCTGAAGTGTCCTTTTAACTCTTCCTAGCTTTCTAATCCGGAAGGTTCTGCTGTCACGTGTCCACTACTGCAGAGCGGTTGAACCTCTGGTGAAAAGTAACAATGTTACATTCAGGTAGACTCAAGTTTAAGACTTGATACTCTACTGAGACCCATTTGCCCCATTGGCAGGCCTGGAGAGGTGGCTCAGCAGTTAAGAGCTTTGCAAAGGATTTGGCTCTCAGCACTCACTTGGTGGCTAACAACCATTAGTAACTCCTGTTGCAGGGGATCTGACACCCTCTTCTGTCCTCTGTACATGGGTGTACTTATATACATGCAGGCAAAATATTCATAACACATAAAATAAAAATTAATTAATTAAAAAATCCTAACATTAGAAAAGGAGGTGTGGTGGTACGTGCCTCTAATTTCAGCACTGGGGAGACTAAGACAGGAGGATCCCTGGGGCTAACTGACCAGTCAGGCTAGCCTGCTTGATGAGTCCCAGGTCAGCGAGAAGACACTGAAGGATAAAAAAAAAAGAAGAGGGTTGTGCTCAAGGAACACCCAAGGTTGACCTCTGGCCTCCATATTTGTGTGCACATACAAGCACTCACACATACACATATATACATATAACAGGATAAAATATGGTATGTGTATACATCTTAAAAAGATTGAAAAAGGAGATATTGTTCTTTGTTACAGTGTGGTGAGATCGGAAGAAATTGTACTTAAGTAAAATAAAGCAAGCACAAAGAGAAAAATAACGCATGATCTCAACGTATGTGTAATGTCATATAAATAAAGAGCTCAAATACACAGAGGTCCAAAATGAAGCAGTGGGTGTGGTCCAGAAGGGCAGAGAGGCAACCGGTGGCGGAGGTCAAAGAGTACCAAACAGCAGGCAGGATGGCAGTCTTAGAGAGCCAATTCACATGTGAGCCAAGACTAGTAAGATTGTAGCACAGTAAGAATGTGTGTTTAGTAAGTAGCTTTTAGCTACATTTGTTACACATCAAAAGTAGCTACATGAGTTGAGAGGCAGTTACCTCTTCACTACAGTGGCCGAGCACCCCATGACATCATGCTGTAAATCTCAATCGCACAGTAAGATTGATTACAGCATTCAGGTGCAAACAGAGAGGAAGGCGGCACCAGCAGCTAGAACCAGAGATGAGGTGGGAGGAGGAAGCGACCTTTTCTAAATCAGAGCTAGTGCCACTGCTGACAACTGGGTGATGTGGTGTCGAGGACGAGGACGGGAATGCTCTTGGTTGGGGGTCATTACGAATTTCACAAATGCCAGAAGAAGGTATTTGGGGCTATGGGAAATAAGAGGCTCAAGGTTTAGCAAACTGCATTTGAAACCTAAGGGGTTTGAAGAAGTGACCAGCAGACAGTTGCAAATGGAGGCTGTGAGTGCATGTGCTGAAAAGCAGGACAGTATAAAGCATGAAACACCCGGAGTCTTCCTGTAGGAACACTGAGTCACTGTAGGAAGCCCAGGGTTCATGAGGAAGACTGTCCAAACCAGGGCTGGAGAAGTGGCTCAGCAGTTAAGAGCACTTGCTGTTCTTATAGAGAACCAGGGTTCAGTTCCCAGCACCCACATGGCAGCTAACAACTCTCCATAACTCCAGTTCCAGGGGACCTGGTGCCTTCTTCTGGCCTCCATGAGCATTGCATGGATGCAGTGTGCTTCCATTAATTCAGGCAAAACACTCAGGCACATGAAATTAAAAATATAAATATATATGAAAGACTTTCAAATCAACTGATCTGCTTAACTTGTGTCATATTTATAGAGCAGAAAAAGCTCCAAATATAGATGTATATAACACTTCCTGGAGCCTGCCTCATTCCTGTTGAGGAGCCCAGGGTGCTTATGCAGTATGGAGGTGTGAGAAGCATGGGAGCCTATGCAGAGTAGGTTCACACTGGAGTAAGGTTTATTGTTGAGCGAGAGTTGGTAAGTAGCTTTACTGCTACTTAGTTTCTTCGCCTTTGAAGGATAGGGTAAAAGCCCCGAGAACTGTCATAGCAGGGCAGTCAGCTCAGTGGCCCACAATAGGATGTCCTGGGCTTGAATTCTGCTATTTTCTGTACAGTCTTGACTGAGTTTCTTTACCTGGGCTTCAGTTTCTTTAGGGATAAAAGAGTGCTACCACATAGGATTATTGTGAGGATTTAATGCATTTACTATCCGGAAGTATCTAGAACAATGGGGTGCTGAGTACACATTGTTGCTATCACATGCAGCCATTCTACACAAAGAATTTACATTGTATCATCATCAGTGTCTTACTTGCTGATCCTTATCATCTCAAGCAGATATGCTGGAGATGGCTGGTTAGAAAGGTCCATTCTTAACAACTCAGAAATACCCCACTTCCTATAAAATAGGAGAATCCGGCCATCCACGCAATAAATCCCACAGCCGTTAGAGTATAGGTGAAATACGCAGTTGTTTCCTATGTGCAAACCTGTGCATGGGAAAGGTGGCAGGAACCATCCTCTCCTCAGCAGGAGAGCCCAGATAAAACTCTTACTCAGATGGGAGAGTACTACATGCTTAAAACTGAATCAGGATCACATCTGCTGTGAGACAGAGCCAGCTCCTTCAGCATTTCCTACAAATGTATACTTTGTTTTTTATTAAACCACTTTGTTCCCAAGGGACCTATGCTTCAGACTCTCTAGACATCAGCTTTAACTTGTGAATTGGGAGTGCTACTGCAGTTTGGAATACAGAGAAAGGTTTTCAAAGCATCAAGAGAGTAGTTGGCACAGGAACAGCTGAGGCACGTATTCTAAGTCAACCATGGCATCTTTTTCTCTCGAAGCTTGTTAATAAGATCATTTGTAAAATTGTCACCAGTGTTATTGGAAATCTTGGTTATATGTTTTACAAGTCATTCTGATAGTGTGTTTTTAGTGGGATATGTGATCACATAACTACCACCTCCTCAAACTGATTATAGTTCTTAATTACATAAATCATTATTTCCACAGAACCTTACAGGCAATGTTGATCACCACGGATTTTGCTGTGAGTGAACCTTTGGTTGAACTTTTTGGGCTTTCATGTTGTGCCATCCTAAGAAGCCACAGCTTCTGATTCTCTGTGATATGAAATCTGAAAATTGTTTAACGAAAAGGAAAAACTGTATATATATATACATATATATGTGTATATATATATATATATATATATATATATATATATATATATAATTTCATTATTCCTAGAAACCAGAGGTCACCAATTTTCCACACACAAGGAAAACTGCAACTTGTTTCATGAGTTTTCCTGACTGATGCTCCTGGTTGTTACTGAATCCTGTACCTCCTTGTGTGCGGCACCGAGGGAAGGCTGTCCGGGCAGCCGTCTTGACCTGCCACCACAGCCTTGATGGGGCAGGGCCTGCTGCCTCCCTGATTTTGCTGCTCTCAGAGCCCACTCCCGGCCATGTGTTAAATAATGCTACTTTCGTGTGGGGAAGCTTTCAATGTGTGTGTGCACATGTGTGAACAGGTGAGGGGCTGATGCAGACTGTTCCTGTCATTCTTAGTTCCTCCTCACCTTTTGAGATGGGGATGAGTGCATCTGATCAACTCAGCAAGCACTTTACTGTCAGAGCCATCTCCCCAGCTCCAAATAGTGTTGCTTTGATAGCTGTTTCTTAAGAATTACTTAAATTAAATATTAATTATTAAGTATCCATTTATCAGACAAGAGCAATAATTACTTACTTGGTTTTCTGTGCCGACCCCTTCCTTTACCAAAGCATTTGTTTTCTCTGAGATGCGTCACTCACCAAGGTCATTCATGCTGGTCAGTGCTTTACTCTTTCTGCAAATGAAGAACAATCCCAACATCTAGGTGAAGGTGTGAACCACAGGATTGTTGTCAGGCCCTCAAAAGCCTTGGAAAAGGCTTGCAGTCCTAGCGAAAGAATGATTCTATTATAGAACAGAACTGGCTGGCACCGAGACAGGGGAGGGGCAGGGCTGGGAGGTTTGCTTCTGAACACTATAAACTGGACAAAAAAAAAAAAAAAAACGTGATGTAGCTGAAAGCTGTTCTTTCAGTTCCTTCTTTTGAGAGATGAGAATCAGAACAAAGTGAGGGTAGGTGGCACGTGGTCACAGGCCACCGGGGCCTGCTGCAGGACTCCAGAATCCACACTACTGAGCTCCTTTCTTCTTGGGGTGGGTGGGGGTTTTTGTTATTGTTGTTGTTTTGGTATTTTGATACAGGGTCTCCCTGTAGCTCCAGCTAGCCTGGAATTCATTATGTAGACCAGGCTGGCCTTGTTCTCACAGAGATCCACTTACTTATGCCTCCCGAGTGCTACAATTAAAGGCATGCCTGGGAAGGGGTGAGTGTTTTTTGAAACAAGGTCTTGCCACATAGCCCAGGCTGGTCTTGAACTTACAGTCCTCCTGTCTCTTTTATTTACACTACACCTTCATGTGCCCTAGATGGCCTCAGATTTGAGAATTGTTGTGGAATCCTGCAGTAATGGTACACAGTGAATGTTTGGATACACTCTGAATTCACATAATGAAACCTGATGTAAGAGTATTTGGGGAAAAATGAAAAAAAAAGAGTATTTGGAGGTGGGTCTTTGGGAGGTGATTATATCATGAGAGAAGACCCTCATAAATGGATTAAAGCCATATAAAAATCAACCCAGAGAGCTCCTTGTATCAGTCATGGTTCTTTAGAGGAACAGAACTGACAGAATAAATATATGTTATGCCATGGGATTGATTAGATTGCCCTGTATGACTGGGGCTGGGGAGTCCAGCAACAGCTATCTGCACACTGGAAGACTGAGAATCCAGCACCTGCTTAGTCCAGGAGTCCATGAGGCCTCAGTCTGGCACTGAAGGCCTGGAGGGTTCCTGGAGAGGCTCTGGTGCTCAGTCGATGTTGGAAGGCTGAAGCTGGGTTCTGATGGCAGTGAAGGATGCAGCAGTAGCCACAGCAGCTGCAATGACAGGATGAATGTATCAGCAAGAGGCAAAGTCAGGCAGGCAAATAGCACCTGTTTTTCTCCCAGGATTTCTTTCTATCTGAGCTGCACACTGCCACCAGAAAGTGTTGTCTATTCTAGGGGAATGTCTGTCCCTTCAGTTAGTTCTTCCTGCCAGACTCTCCCAGGAGCATTTCCTTTAGAGGACTCCAGATTCAGTCAAGTCAACAATCAAGATTAACCATCACACTCTTGAATTATGTGAGATTACACTAACAAGGAACCATGTACGAGTCAAAAGAGCAAGTCCTCATCAGACACAGAATCTGCTAGTACTCTGATCTGAAGTTTCCCAGCTCCAGGGAGAAATTTTGGCATTTTGTTGAAGAGGCCAAACGGACTAGGAGAAGCCATCCATCTTTCTTTCCTGAAGATAAGCAAGTACAAATGTCCACACCTCAGGCTTCATGCTGTACATTACACACAAATGTCATTTTTTATTGAATATTTGTGTATTTCATACAGAATATCTCAGCCTTAATCACCTTTATAGCCCTTTCCCCATTGGCACCTCCCGTAACTACCCCCATTGGAATTCGAGCACTGTGTCATTTGTGTTAAGGTGTATTTGTAATATGTGACTGAAAGAAACCCCCCCAGCAGTTCCAGGACTCAGCAAGACTGACAGAAACCTGGGACCAGAATTTACAAACATCCATGAGAAGAGGCTGACTTTTACATCTTGCGTTGTAAAAAGGATCCACAAATATCTGCAAAAGGAACTGACTTTTACAGCTTCTTGGTTAGATGAGGTCTCTGACCCAGGGTCCACAAAGATTTGCAAAAGGAACTGACTTTTACACCTTCTTGGTCAGAAAAGATTCCTCACCCAGAATTCACAAACATCTGTAAAAAGGAATTGCTTCCTGGCCAGAAGCTTACTATTCTCCCTTAAACATCAATCAGATGTCATGGGGACCCCTCCCCATTAAGAAGGCCTTCTGACCAGCTAGGAAGAGCTCCTTTATTCTCTCATTCTTGCTCCTGGAGCTAGCTAGCTTCCTCATCCTGATCTGGAGCCAGATACGCCAGCCCAGTCCCCCAGCCTGGGCCCCCAAGATGAGGGGGCTAGCATTTCTCCACTCCTGAGTGTAGCTGGTCTTCTCTCTTTTCCCGACTTGGGAAGCCAGGCCTGAACTCTTAATAAACCAGTCCTGTTAACTCCCCTGCAGAGTCCCCGGTCCATTTCTGCTGCATCTCTTGAACCCAAACCTTACATATTGTGTCAAGTTAGTGTCTCTGATTTCTGATCCAACAGTAATCAGCAGTCAATGTCATTTTTAAAAAAGATATTGTGACAGCACTGTGCTTGAACTATAATAGGCACGACATGCAAATGAGAACTAGAAGTCAAAACCTATCTGAACCATCTCCCTCCTCATCTTCCCTCCTCCTCCTCAGCCTTCCTTTTCTGCAAACCTTTCCTTGTGCTTCTGCTTTGATGCACTGCTTTATCTGCCTAGAATTCTTCTTCATAAATGGACTCACTCTTCAAGTTACTGGGTTCTGTGTGTAGCCTTCTTCCTCCTCTTCCTTTTCTATTGTCATAATTTTTTTTTTTTTAAGACTTGGCTTAGTGGTCTCTACTTTGCAGAATTAAATATAAAAATGAGATCAAAGGCTCAATGCAAAACAGTTCTTGCTCCAAAGGGGTAAGAGGGAGTGTGTTCTGTCTGAGTCACATATGAGTGAGTAGTTGGAAGCATGCATTCAAGTTGCCCCGAAGATGTTCCACCGTGGAAATAGTTACATAAACTTATAATTAAAGAACAAAGAAGGTCATAAATCAATGCATTTTCCAGTACATTGGAGGAGACATGAGGCAGGCAGGTTGCAGCAGTAGCTTTCAGATACTATTTATCTTAGCTTCTGGACTGGTGGAAACTAGGGTCTGCTGAGTAACACATTCCACAAGTTTTACCTAATAGTTGTAAAGATGTTACACCAGATAGTGAGGTAAGTGATGATGGCTATTAAAGGGCTACTAAAAAATGGCCCAAAATAATTTTGGCTTTAGATCTGCAACATCTTTCCACAGAGAGGACGTTCTAATCGATCTGTACAGTGTTCGACACATGCATTTTTTTCACCCAATACTAGTTCACAAAGGTACACACAGGATTAGCTACCATCATTTCCATCAGGGGCAGATGTCTGGTCTCTGAATGGTGAGTGGGGGCAGTGCTCTCACGCACATTGATGAGTAAAAGAAACTTCCGGATCGCTAAGGCGCAGTGACAGATATTTGCAGAAGACTGGCCTATCTGGTCTAGCCTCCCACTGCAGGTGCAGGCGTGCCTTCCCTACGCAGTTTCCAACGTTAGGAGTTCCTACCCAAAGGGTGGAGGAGTCCCTGGCAGGAGCACGGTCCACAACATGCGTCAAGTCCAGGTGACCTTCATCCCTCGGCAGGCTCACTACTCCCCGCTGCGTAGGGTTGAAATGGTAACAAAGGTCGCCCCGCCCTCTGGTTCCCGGGCCGCTTCCTGGCTCCGGAACGCGCATCTGTCCGGACGCTGGCCATTGGGTAGTGTTCGCAGTGGGCGTCCTCGGGTCCTGGCCCGGCCCCTGCGCGGCCCGGGCGCCCGGGGCCGGCGGGCGGAGCGTGCGCCGAGGCCCCGCCCCCGACGTCGCCGGGCCCCGCCCCCGGGCCGCCCGGCCCTTTTCCCCACGCGCCGCGCCTCCTCTGCCAGGTCTCCGCTGCACCATGGCTTTCGTGACCAGGCAGTTCGTGCGCTCCGCGTCCTCCTCGTCCTCCGCGTCCGCCGCGGCCAAGAAGATCCTCATCAAGCATGTGACGGTCATCGGCGGCGGGCTGATGGGCGCTGGCATCGCGCAGGTGAGCCGCCCCGGCGGAGCTGCCGCGGGCCGCGCGGTCCCGGGCCTCCCCGCCCCCCACGGCCGTCCCTGCCCGTCCCGCGCGGGGCGAAGTGGGGGGGGGCGCCGCGGCTTCCTCTCGCGGCCCAGCGCCCCCGGCCGGACCCCCCTTTGTACGCTTCTGAGTTAGCCGCCCCGCGGCCCGGACGGGTTGGTGGCCGGGGGCTGCAGCGTGCCCTTTGGAACCTGGCCGCACGGCTCTGCTTCGCACAGCGTGTTTGCAGTCTGCAGGGCTCAGCTAGGAATTTGCTGGTCGCGACCTGAACAGCGATCGTTTTTCATTTCCTTTATCAGCTTTTGTAATTCCGCAGCGGTGGGTCGAGCACTTTTTCTTGTAGCAGCTCTCCCCATGTTTCCTTCGCTGGTCTTCAACTTTTCTATCCTTTTGGAAAGGAGACTCTGCAACACTGACCTTTGACTTAGCGCCCTGAGTGCGGAAATCTGAGCGCCACGGAGTGGGAGAGGGAGAAAAAACGCAGAGGGCCCCGGAGAAGTCTAATCAGCTTCTGCACGACGGCTTGGGGCCAACTGGGTTTAGGGTCACGCCGTTGGATACTGTAATCTTGGTAGTGTGCTTTCTGGTTTTTAACAGTTTCATTCCCACACGCTGGAAAACCAGGCGTTTTCTGACCTCTCAGATTACATCCTTAGCTTTTCAGTTTTTTGTAACTGGAGTTTTGGGGGAGGCGGGGAGAGCAGCATGCGCACCTAATTCTAACTGGGAGGGTATCCTCCGGTAAGTGTCTTTTCCCAAACCCACAGTCCTGTGCCTTCTTTAAACGTCTTAACATGTTAACTCCATTGCATTTTCCTCTAAAATCTTGTTTTTTTCTTTTGCATACATGGTCCTTTTTGTGTCCATTCAGGCCGAGGTTATCGTGTCTTCATAAGCCCTTAGCACTGTGCCTGCCAGCGAAGAAGAGCTTAGTCTCCTTTATGACTAGGTCATCGCTGCAGTTGTCCTGTCCTGCTGCCCTTTTAGCCCATGTCCGCTTTGATTTCTGACCTTCGCTGTTGAGGTAGGTGCGGCGTTGTGTTTAGGTGGAGGATACTGATCCCATCTTTGTGTTCTATCTTGCTTAGTCTTGATAGCAGATACCAGCCAGTACTGCAGTTTGCTCAGGGACCACTGACAAGGAAGGCACCTCTGATCCCACTGTTCCACCTTCGCGAAGCCATAAAAGTATAAACATATTAGCATCTAGGTTATCACACTGCATCGTATTTAGCCACATGTGTCCTGAACTCCTTGTGAGGTCTCTTTAATCAAGTGGCAGTTTTGTTTACAGTTTTAACGGATTAATTTTTTTCAACATGTGCAGTTTATGCTGAGCAGGATAGGACAAATGTAAATATATTTTGCAGGTGCCTGATGCATTTCTCATACAGTTAAGTAATTTTAGGCACCTGAGTTCTGGGCATAGTTACATTTGACCAGAACACAGGCCATTAGTGCATGTGTACTTTCTAAGAGTGGCTACATTGCCTGCCTTATTTTGTTTGTTTTAAATTTAAGAAAAATCTGTTAGACTGCAGGTTAATATTTAAGTACATTGACTTGTTTTATGTGTTTGCCTGTTATATAATTTGGACTTGATTCTGTCGATTTATCTTCAGTTGGATACTTAGGTCAGCCAAGAAGCTTGTAGTGTTAAATGAACTGTTTGAGTGGCGACAGGTTGCTGCTTGCTTTGTAAAGGAGGAAAGAGAAGAGGAGGAGGCTGCTAGTTGTGTGTGTCTCAGGCTGATAGAATGAGCCCTTTCTAAGCCAGTTGCTTTCTTTCATCTGAAGAGTGCCGAAAGCTCACAGCTTTCATCACATGAATGGTGAACAACCATTGGACTGCCGGTAATAGTGTACAAGAAGCTTTCTGAGGGCTGGAGAGATGGCCCAGTGGTTACAACCACTGGCTGCTCTTGCAGAGGACCCAGGTTCAGTTCGAAGCACATGCGCGATGCTAACAACCGCCTGTAAAACTCCAGTTCCTGGGATGTCAGCACTGTGTTCTGACCTCCGTGGGCATTGCATGACACAAATGCATTTAGCAGGCGATACATTTATATACATAAAATAAGAATAATAAATAAAAATTTAAAAATAAAATAGAGACTTTCTGGTACAACCTTTTCAGAACCTTACACTTTTGGGGGCAAGGATGAAATTTGAACTTGAAGGAGATTAGGAGTAAATTTGTCTCATCTGAACACAACCCCCAACTTGTGTAATAAGTGTGTTTGTTTGCATGTGCCATATGTGTCCTTTTTTTGGTTGTTGTTTGCTTTGTTTTGGGGTTTTATTTTTGTTGTTGTTTTGATTTGCTTTTGTTTTTTTGAGACAGGGTCTTCCTGTATCCCTGGCTATTCTGGAACTTGCTTGTAGACCAGGCAGGCTTTGAACTCACAGAGATTTGCCTCTGCCTCTGCCTCCTGAGTGCTAGGATCAAGGCGTGTGCCACCACACCAAGCAGCGTATGTCCTTCTTAAAAAGTCAAAGATGGGCTGGCTGGATGGCTTAGTGGATAAAGGCGTGCATATATAATCCTAGCACTGTTACTGTGAGATGGGAGATGAAGACAGGAGAATCACTTGGAGGCTCAAGGACCAGCTGGCCTGGAGTACACAGCATGGCTGAAACAACAATAGAGACCTTGCCTTTATGGTAGGAGTGAATCAACTCTTGAAAGTTATCCTCTGACCTCCACGTACTATAGTATATGTGTGCCCACCCTTACACACATATTGTACATGTGCACATTAATTATAAAGTGAGAGATGTATATTACTTTGGGCAGAACTCTGTAAGTTATTAAAACGACTGCAGGAGAAACATTATAAGCTCCAGGCGAATATTTGTTGGACTCTTCCTACGCAGTGCTCAGTAAGGAATCAGACTGGGAAGCTTCTCTCTAGCCATTGAATTTGTTCCCACCTCTTCTTACTGTCTCTACTTCTCAGTCTTCTGGTGCTTAATGGAAGAGTAGTCAGCATTGCTGTATAGTTGCTGGCCTTATTCATTTATGTTCTTATGCTGAGTACAGCTCTGTTCAAGTTTGATCACAGGAGTCTGGCACCGTTCCCTGCTGTAGGCTTTCTTTTGTTCTTTGTGGAGGCAATATTTTTATTCACAGTTCTTTACTTTTTTTTTTTTAAGACAAGGTCTTACTATGTAGTCCTAGCTGGCCTGCAACTCACTATGTAGATCAGGCTGGCCTTGAATTCACAGAGACCGACCTTTTATCCTCTGGAGTACTGGGATTAAAAGCATGTGCTACCACTCCTGGTATACCTGCGGTTGTCTGTACTCAGGGCATGCCATGTGTCAGTCATGAGGCTCTTCTTGGTTTCCTGAATTGTTGCTTGGTTCTTTATTGGGCTGTTCTCTGTTTTTTACTGAGGCACTGCTCTGTTAGCATGGATTTAAAGTTCTGTCTGGGATGGATTTAAAGGTACTGTCATTCCCAGAAAGTGTAAGAGGTCTGGCTTACAGGCAATAATAACAACAACAACAGTAATAATGGCTATAGAAATAATAAGGGCATGGAGACTTGGGACATTCTGTAGAGCAGAAATGGTACATCAGTCAGATTTTGAGGTTTCTCTGCCATGACCTAGATCCAGCTTAATCTGTCACTTGTGCCTTGCCTGACGGTTTCATTTCCTTCCCTCTATTCTCAGTCTTCCCCACTGATCTGCCTCAGGCACACGTACCTACTGCACTTCCAGCTCTACTGATAATACTGATGCATTTTCTTGGGTAGTGCTGTGCTAAAGACATCTGTGCTTGATGAGTGGCAAGCCAAGCTTGAAAGACAGGATCTGAGGCCCTGCAGGAGTTTTATTTTTCAATTAAATTTTTTTATTTTATTTATTATTTACTATATACACATGTATGTACACACAAATCCATGTGCACGCAGACATACAAGTGCATATGCACACACATCATGTACACAGTGCATGTCACAGTGACCGTGCGGAAGTCAAGAGGACAGTTTTTGGGGAGTTGATTCCATCGTATGAGTTCCAGAGACAAAGCTGGTCACCATGCTTGGTAGCAGGTCCCCCACATGCTGAGCCATCCTGTTAACCCACCTGTAGGAGTTTAGAGCCCAGCTGTGTTCTGTTCATAAGAGCCCGAGTCAGTCACTTACCCCTCTCTGCCTCCTTCCTATCAGGTAATAGTTATACTTCCTTCAGGGTTGTAAGGGTTAAGTGAGTTTGTACAGGTATAAGTACTTAGCATGGTATTTTGTCTAATAGTAACGTTTCAGTACTATAAATTTATATAAATCAATAAAATTTAATTTCAATGATGAGTTCTTTCATATAAATTTTCTTTAGCTAGGCCAGCTGCAATGGCTCAGTGGCTGAAGGCACTAGCCACCAAGCCTGAGGACCTGAGTTCAGTCCCCGGAACCTGCGTGGTGGAAGGAGAGAACTGACTCCTGAAAAAGAAAGTTGTCCTCTGACCTCCACATATGTGCCCATTTCTATCCCCACACATATATAAATAAATGTAAAACTAAAAAAAAATTTGTCTTAACTGAAGAGATTTGGGGAGTTTAAACTATTCTAAAATTTTAAAAGTTTAGTTATGTGGATTGTTGAGAAAGGTAATCTCAGTGCCATAATTTGAGTATTGCCATGAGTTTAGCTAGCTCAAGACATCTAGAGCAGAGCCTGATACTTCGATCTGTCAGTGTGATACTTTATTCTGTTCATAGCATGTTGATGGCTGTCATTTCATGCAACCATAACAGTTTCCCTCGTATAGGGGTCATGTGGAGTCGAGGGTCAAATTGGAGCTGGAGCTAGGGTTTCTCCACTACCCTACCTTACTGTCTGGAGATCCTAGAGGTAGAGAAAATGATGGCTCTGCCTACATGTGGCCCCAGCAGTCTTCAAGGAGAAGGATGGCCATGGACAGGATCCTGTGGAGTTACCTGGAGGCTGCAGTTCCCAGCTCAGTCTTCTCTCAGCTCTAGACCCAGCTTGAGCCGCTCTGCACATCTCTGAGCGCTCTGCTCTGAGTGCTCTGCTCTGTACACTCTGAGTGCTCTGCTCTGCGCACTTTGCTCTGAGCGCTCTGCTCTGTGCGCCTGGCTCCATCTTTCTGCCGTGATGGGCTCAGGATCACTCACCCAGAGGCAATCCCTCATGATCCATTTTTTTCTTCTTCCTTTTCCCAGAATTTTCTTTGTTAGTACTGTTGTTCTTCTGGTTATATGTACCCCAGGGATGAGGTTGTGGTCACTGGTTCCTGCATGCTGGGAAGGGCCCCGTAACTCCTCAGCTCTCATCTTTCTGATTTCTGGACCAGGCACTTACCTCAGTTGTTGTGGGAGCCTCTGATCTGGTCCTTTCAGCAAAATCTGAAAGAGAACAGCAGCAACAACAGAAACACCATGACACACATCGCCTGGAGATTAACCGCCTGGAGAGGAACGTCAATATGTGATTCTCTTCTGTCCAAAGTACCCATCATGTGGTTTCTTCCAGAGACTCTTTAGTGAGGCTAACCTTGGCTGTCACTATAACTGGGTCTAAATAGCCCTCTTTTCAGGATTTTGAGAGGTGGGAAGCCTGAGAGGGAGGTTCCCTTCTGTATATTAACAATCTGTGATGCTTCTTGAATTAAAAATGTTGTGTACTGATGGTGTATATTCCAAACTTGGGAGCATCATTTTATTAACTTTTTTTGTTTTGTTTTTTGGTTTTCTTGAGGCAGGGTCTTCCCTATAATCCTGGCTAGCTTGGAACTTTTTATGTTGACCAGGCTGGCCTCGATCTCACAGAGATCCACCTCTCTGCCCCCCAGGTGCTAGCTAGGATTAAAGCATGCACTACCATGCCTAGCTTATTTTTTTCTTTTAAAAATGTGCTTGAGGGTTTTGCCTGCATGTATGTAAGTGTACCATATGCATGCAGTGCCCATGGAGGCCAGAAGATGGCATTGGATTCCCCTGGAACTGGACTTACAGATAGTTGTTAGCTGCCATGTAGGTACTGAGAACCGAACGCAGGTCTTACTAAACCCTGAGCCATCTCTCCAGCTCCTCTTGTCTTTAACTGTGAGCACCCCCTGCACTATCACAAGTGGTCTACTGTTACCTTTTAAGGCCTCTACCTCCCCTCTCTTTCATGGGCCATTTCCAGTTTCCTGACCTCTACAGATAATCCAGATTAGATACAAAAATCTATAACTTTGAATCTAGGCTGCATAGAGCAATAAATTCTGCTGGATGTGAGCAGATCGGAGATTTTTGCAGTGTGTCTTTTGATGGACTTTAGCAGTTCACGAACCTCGGATCCAGATGCTGCTACTCTCTGACCTTTGTTTTGTTTATTGGTCAGTTGTATGCTTTCCTCTGGAGAAGGAGTTCATGGCTAAAAATATTTGAAAGGCAGTGATTTGTAGATGATCTGCTTCAACAAGGAGTGATGTGATTACCTGCAAGTAATACCCTGTACAATAACAACTTTGGGTAATCTTTAACCTTATGGTAGTAAGGAACTAAAGATGTCTCAGTCCTCTGCATGATTGAGAAGAAGCCTACATTGGAAGGAATCTTTGGATGTGTATGGCCATGTTTAACTTGGCTCACACATGTGCCACTCACAGACAGGCACAGACAACAGGGTCTGTATATCTCCTTTGATAAAAGGGACATGACACATTGACCTGCTAGAGTGAACTCAGCAGTCCACTTTGAAGTCATAGGAGTGGTGGTCAAAGGGCCCAGAGAATAATGATTTCTCCTTAAGCAACACATTATGTCTGCATTGTGGTTTTCCTTCTGTCTAGCGTTACAGCCACCAGTGCTGGAAGATGATTCTTCCTTTTCAAAGTAATATGGTTTCTCATAATTCTAAAATAAGTAGGAAGTTTTGTAAAGGGCGTTGTAAAGGATTTCTAGTAACAAAAGCAATTTTTGTTTCTTTAAAATTTATTTCTAAAATAATTTACAAATTGAGTTTGGAAAAGCAGATCTGGCATTCTTGTGCTCATTTTGTCATTAGGAGGCATCTCTGGTGTGCTGGTTTTTAGGGCGGGTAGAAGGGAAGATGTGATTGTTGTTCATGAGGAATCCCAATACAAGTAGGAACAGCTATCAAAGGCACAAAACTGTCTGCCCACTCTCTCTAGAATGTGACCTGAACCAGATGCAAGTTTTAAAAGTGTTATGCTCAGTTCTTTTAAATTTTTATTTTGTGGGCCTGGAGGGCTGGCTCTAGGTTAAGAGCATTTACCGCTCCTACAGGACCCGGATTCGGTTTCTAGCGCTCACATCAGAGAGGCACACAGCCACCTGCAACTCTAATTCCAGGAGCTCAGACACTGTCTTCTGTCTTTCTCGGGCATCTGCACATGTGGATAAGCAGGCGCACACACATAAATAAAAACATAAAATCATTTATCTTGTTTTTTTTTTTTTCTCAATGGGGAGAGTGGGGATTCTGGGTCTAAGACCTTCCAGCATGGCAAGCATTTGCTTTACTGCTGACTTACATCCTCAGCTGAAGGAAAACTTTTATTTTTTTATTTATTTTTTTGAAGCAGAGTTGAAGTTTATGAAGACATCTTTAACATAGATTTTGAGCCCGAGGGTTAAGAGAAAAAGGCACTGGGGAGGAAAGTCGGGCGCACTGAGCATGGGCGTGGGCTCTTAGAGAATGTGTGTGTGTGTAAGACAGATGTACGTATTGCGTTGCATATATGGAATTGACATTTACTGGAAACTCTAATTGTCCGGTACGCAGGGGTGCCAGGACCGCTTGGGGGCTGTATTTGTGGTGACAGCAGCTTCTGAGTCTGAAGTAGATGATGCAACAGCTCTAGAAACGTTCTCACAGTATTGAGTCCTAATCCAAAGTTGCTGACAGGCTTTTCAGGTTTTGATTTCATTTCACACCTGGAGTCTCTCCTACATTCTGGCTTGAAAGTTTTACATGGAAAAAAAAACAACCCTGTAACCAGCTCCTTATCAGTTCATGTCCACATTCATGTCAGAGCTGCCTGTACGTAACTGAGGGACCACAGGGCTCACTAGCTCAGCATTCTGCTACCTATTTATATCTCCTGTAATATTTCCACAAACAATCTTGTGTTTCATAATTCCTCTGCCAAGTATTGGGAGAAATGTCATTACAGGAGAGAGAGCCTCTGTTGGATTCTGAAGCTCAGCTGGAGATCCCCCAGCAGCAAGGAGAGCGAAGATGCCTGGTAGAGAAACCACATGGCACAGAGTCAGGGAATAGCAGGGAGAGAGAGAAATCCCATGTGTCTGGGGAAGGGTATGCGTTCAGGCTTCTACGCCCCGAGCATTTGGAATTTAGCAGTTACTGGGCAGCCTTTGTGGCTACAAGACCAAGTCAGCTTCTGGCAGGAGGAGATTTTATTTTATTTTAACTTTTAAAATTAATTAATTTATTTTTATTTTATGTGTTTGATGTTTTATGCCTGCATGTATATAAGTGCAACCTTGTTGTACAATACTCATGAAGGACAGAAGAGGGCGTTGGGTCCCCTGGAACTGGAGTTATATATAGTTGTTTGCAGCCATGTGGGTGCTCTTAACTGCTGAGCCATTTCTCCAGCCCCCTGAGAGATCTTAAGTAGAAAAGATAAAATACCCAGCTGACACGGCTTACTTTGTTGTAAAATAACATAAGAAGAGTAGCAAAAATTTACCGTGAAGTTTTAAAACAAGAAAGACGTTCATTTGTAAGAGGCTTCATGAATAAGTTAGCATTTGAGACAGGCTTTGAGCAGTGAACAAAATTTGGGGTAGAAATTAAAGTTGGGAGGGGGTCAGGAGATGGGTTAGTAGGTAAAGTGCTTGTGCCAATGTGATAACCAGAGTTTGGGTCCCCAGAACCCATATGAGAGCCAGATGAGTGTGGTAGCCTGCCCATAACCCCAGCAGGTACAAGGGGAATCAGCCTCCTGAGTAAGCAGGCTAGCCAGACTAGTGAGCTCCAGGTTTAACAAGAGACCCAGACTCAGTATATAAGGTGGAGAGCAATCAGGGGAGATGCTCACATCAGCCTTCACACGTATGCTGGTGCGGTGCACACACGAACACACACCATATTCATTAAAGAATGGGGGAAAAGAGAAATTAAAGATGGAGTTAAGGAAAAAGTAGTACTAGAAAATGTTTTGGAGAATAGTGATACTATTAACACCAGAGAGAGTTGGTTTTAGGGTCAAGCTGGTGATTTAAGACAGACTATGTTGGTTTCAGGCTTGGTTGGAATTATAGGAATGATTGACATTTCAAAAGGAAGGGATATGAGCCAGGGGAATACTGAAAGCAAAACCCTGAAGAATATCTGTGTTCCAGAAAGTCTATTCATAGGCCTAAAAGACACATAAGAATTTCCAGTTTCAGCACGGAAACCCTAGTCAGTATTTCGCACAATGATATTGGTGATACTGGAGCCGGTGGGCTCCTTTGGAAGGGTTCCAGGTTCTTGTGCCCTAGAAAAAAGAATTAGAGACATGTGGGATGATAGTAAGCAAAGGAAATAATTTATTAAAGAAATGTAGGTCCAACGAGGCAACCTTGTCAGAGCAAAGAAAGTGCTTAGCAGCTCCACCCACCACTGTACAGTGTTAGGGCTTGGGCTTTTGAGTCATTTGCATAGCAGGGACTCTTCAAGTTACTTACAGTTTCTCTACTGCATGATGTGTTACATGTAGTTCTACATACAACCTCCTGCATCATCTGTTTTATCAGCATCATCAGTCTCCACCCACGGGTGAGCATTTTACTGTTGTAATGAGCCATGGGCATTGTCAGACACCAAGTGCCTCAGAACCTGCGCCAGCAGCCACTTCTGTTGGCTTTGGCTAGGGATTTTCTAGCTTTCTTCCTGCCAGCTGGTTTTTCTTATTCTAATTTTCAACCTTTGTGTAACGTCTTCTGGACTTTGCTTTCCACTCTGTTTTTCTACCTTGACATAAAAGATGCAGGTAAAGAATAAGCTTGGACTATGTAGTGGAAGGCCGTTGTCTTAGCTACATCTGACAAGGGGGCCCTGTGCTGCTTTAAGTCATGGCAGAAGGTAGAAGGAAAGTGGACTCACGCAGGTATGGCAGGAATTGACACTCTCAAACCGGGACTGTGTGGAGAGATCACGAGCTTTGTTCCTGCCGGCAGAGTTGTGGTTTTGTTTTCAGCCAAGTTTAGTTTTCTGCTTCACAGGAGAGAAGCAAGAGAAAAGGAAAATGGCTGGATGGTGACTGACTCCTGCACAGTTAACCCATTCCTGCCAGAAGGCAGTCGTGTGTTCATCCATTGCCATAATCCATTAGTCCTCACCTTTTTATAGCAATTCTACTGCACTGGGGACCAAAGCTGAACATGAGTCTTGGTGGGAAAACCATATCTAAACTATAGCAACATGGATCAATAATCTGTGATCTATGCAGCTGTGGTGGTAGAGGGAGCTACTAGGCTTTGAATGTTTGTGTTCCTGCCACAGTTCGTGTAAAAAGTTAGTCCCCACTACAGTAATATTTAGTTAGGACTTTAGGAAAGGTGTAGGCATTAGGTCTCTGCCTTCAAGATGAGTTAGTGTTCTGTAAAGGGGTTGAAGCCAAGTGTGGTAGTTAGTGCACGCAGTCCCAGCACTCATGAGGCAGAGGCAAGCAGGTATCTTGAGATCAAGGCCTGTCTGGTTCCAGACCATCGGGGCCTATGTGGAGACTGTGTATCAAATAAAAAGTGAGGGTCAAGCTTAAAGGGCGAGCTTATCCCTTCTTTCCCTTCCACCACATAGAACCTCCTAAAGTACATAAGAAAAGTTCCATCTTAGAAGACAGCAAACCTGCCAGCACCTTAACCTTGGATTTGTGGCCTCCAGATTTGTGAAAAGTAAATTTCTGTTTATAAAGTACCCAGCCTGTGGTACTGTTAAGAGTTGCATTAAGACAGAAGCAATATTTTCAGAATTAAGTGACTCAGGATAAAGTAGAAATGTTAAGTGTAATGAGCAGAGTTGTAGCTCACAAGCTGTGTGCACTTTGAATGTGTCAACATTGGTCTAACTGCTGTAACACACTAATCACACACACACTCACACACACACATGCACATATCCCTTTTGGTGCCTGGTATTGAACTCAGGGCCATATGTGCGCTAAATACATTTACTACCACTGAGTTACATCCCCAGGCCCTTGTGCATAACATTTGACTCCCTCAAAAGTTTACAGCCTGCTGCTGGCCAGAAGCCTTACTGACAATAGCAATGAACAGAGATTTTGTGTGTTACATGTATTATATACAGGGGAAACACAAGAACCCGAGTGCTCACTGAGTGCTGCAACATGCAGTGTACTGGAATGTACTGCTCGCACAGAGATGATGAAGTGCTCCCGCCAGGTGAGCCTGCCACAGCCTCAGCAGCATCTGTGCAGTAGGCCAGGCTCTGCTGGGAGTGTCCCGTAGTGCGGTCACTATGGCTAACTCGGTGCAGTTATGATTTGATATTTCATCTTTATTTACTTTCAACTGCAGTAACCAAGCTTATGGGCATAGGTTTTGACAAGTTTTAACATTATGGTGCATTTTCCTAGGGAATCTATTTCTTTATTTTTAATTATATATTTTTCATTTTTTACAAATTATATTCATTTCATGTACATGAGTGTTTTGCCTGCATGTATGTAAGTAAACCGTGTGTGTGTGTGTGTGTGTGTGTGTAATGCCCATGGAAGCCAGAAGAGGGCATTGGATGCCCTGGAGCTGGAGTTATGGGTCCTCTGCAAGAGCAACCAGTGCTCTTAACTGCTGAGCCATGTCTCTAGTGCCTAATTATATATTTTTTAATAATTAAATTTGTTGACAACTTCACACATGTATATGATGCATTTGATTGCTCTCACATCCTCCCTCTTTTACCTCCCCCCACTCCTGTCCCCCTCCTCCTCACAGGTCCCACGTTCACTCCTTTTTCACTCTGTGACCCACTGAGTTTAACAAGAGCTGTCTGTGTCACTGCATATGGAAGTATCCAGTAGAGCCAGTTATTCTGGCCCTCCTCCAGAATCTATCAGCACTCTGCAGTTCAGCAGGGAGGGGTAGGGTTCCATGAGCCTCTCCCTCAGGCTTGTGCAGGCCTAGTACAGGCATCTGCAGCTGCTGTGAGTTCATGATTGCAATGGCTGTTGTGGCCAGAAGATTCCTAGTCAATTTCTATTCACTCCAGATAGATGGGGCAGTGACAGACCAAAGAAACTTGGCGTTTAAGGGCATTACTCACATGAGCGTGGATGAGGGCTACTTACTGGAGCACAGGTGACTCCAGACAACTGCATCACCACAAAGCCCCACCTAGTGTGGGTGCAGTTCATGAAAGCTATGTCTCTGGAGCTTTTTGCATGGCCTCCAGACAGTTACTTTGTGAGGACTGTCTCTTCTCCCTAGCAAACGTTTTACTGATTATCTCAACTTAGGATGAAGGTGGGGACTCATATATCTTAGAAGTTTTGTGAGTCTTTGAGTCTTGTAAAAAAATTTTTTTTATGAGAACTTCTGATTCCCTCTCTCCAGGAAGTAATGTTTCCATTAAGAGTAAACAGCTGTACAGCTTCTTATAATAAATGACTTTGTATTTTGTGATAATAAATGTTAAAAGTCTATTATCTATCTATCTGTCTGTCTATCTATCTATCTGTCTATCTCTATGCTTTATGTACTAGTGATATACCAAACTTTTTCTTAGTTCTTTGGATATTTCTAGGTTAAGAGGTCTATCTGTGAGTTTTTCTCAAATGGTTGCAAGTAGGAAAAAGAATCTGTGTAGAGCTCGGAGAGAACGCTCTGCGCATTGCTCTGGCAGAGAACCAGAGATCAATTCCCAGCTGGTGGGCTCATAGCTGCCTGGAACTCCAGCTTTATGGGGACCTGACGCCTCAGCCTCCGTAGCACCTTATCCGGTGTGCACATATTCACCGCGCCCACCCCCACCCACTTCCACCCACTTAAAAATGAATCATAGAATAAAAATCCATGTGTAACTGGCTGCTGGGTTGGAAACCACGTTGCTCTAGTTTACCTTAGTGGGCTTTACCTGGGTCCAGAACTAGGTCTTAGATCCTTGTACAAGGAGGACAAGGCATCCTAGAACACAAATAATGTGCTATTGTGATTTGCCATGTGTTGTATTTAACTTCATTAACACATTTACTCCTCCCAACAATCCAGTTACCCCAGTTTTGCAGATGAAGAGACTGTTGGTAGAGGTTATGAAATACTTTTCAGCTTCTGGTTGGCTCACAGGCACTAGAGTCTGGCCCTCATCCAGCTCAGGTTGTTTGAGACTGTTGCTCCAGACTCTCACGTGCCTTGCCGGGTCAAGAAGACCTGTGAGCAGGTGGTTGCAGTTTCAAGGCCCAGTCACTGTCAACTTTCACTTTGCTTATCTTAGAGTGAGAATAGTGCTTGGGGCTGGAGCGATGGTTTAGAGGTTAAGAGCACTGACTGCTCCTGCAGAGTACCTGGGTTTGGATCCCAACACCCACATGGTGGCTAACAACTATCTGTAACTCCAGTTCCAGGCGATTGATGCCCTCTTCTGGCCTCCACTGACATTGCATGTCACGGGTACACTTGCATACATGCAGACGAAACACATTTACAGTGAAGAAAAAGAGTGAGAGCAATACTCCTTCCTTTGGAGGCTGTCAGGCTCAGGTGGGGTAATTCCTGGGAAGTGAAAGTGCTCTGAGAGCAGGTTCATGTGTTCACCATGCTGTCCTAAGGCTTGGAACCAGAGACAAGGCCAAGTGCAGTAGTCAGTGAGGAACGAACAGTGATATACTGCACACGGTGCCTTCAGTTGGTGTTCTGGCTCATTCCCGGGATACAGAGGCATACGGCACCTTCAGCTGGTGTTCTGGCTCATTCCCGGGGTACAGAGGCACAGGGCACCTTCAGCTGGTGTTCTGGCTCATTCCTGGGGTACAGAGGCACAGGGCACCTTCAGCTGGTGTTCTGGCTCATTCCCGGGGTACAGAGGCACAGGACACCTTCAGCTGGTGTTCTGGCTCATTCCCGGGGTACAGAGGCACAGGACACCTTCAGCTGGTGTTCTGGCTCATTCCCGGGGTACAGAGGCACATGGTACTTCAGCTGGTGTTCTGGCTCATTCCCGGGGTACAGAGGCACATGGTACTTCAGCTGGTGTTCTGGCTCATTCCCGGGGTACAGAGGCACATGGGTACCTTCAGCTGGTGTTCTGGCTCATTCCCGGGGTACAGAGGCCCTGGGATAGTGTCCAAAGTCACTCACTGTACTGCAGCTGCTTGGCTGGTGTGAGAGCTCAGCACTTCTTACTTGGGTCTCAGCTCTGAACCAACGTGTGTGCCTGCAGGCTGTGATGAAAGACTGACTCATCCAAAAGACCTGGGAGTTTATTCCCAAGCAGACCTGGAGCCCAGAACCACAAGCCACCATAACTATCCTGGGAAAGAGACAAGCCTTAGCAGCAATAAGGGATGGTTCTCCCGGGAAGAAATGAAGGAAAAGAAAGTGTGTAGGGGAGATTTTGTGTGTACGGAAGCCACTGAAGAACTTGACCAAAACAGCTTGAGGAGTTCAAGTTTCATAAGTGGCGACCTGGCTCTCTCGGGAGGAAGGGACAGGAGCGTCTGGAGACAGTGCTTGGGGTATAACTTCCTTAGGTGAAGCAAACCTGTTAAGGGCTGGGAGAGTGAGCTTGAAGGCTGGAAGCACAGTTTGGAAGGTATTGCTAAAGCTGTATGTCCCTAAACTAGAGTGTAGGTGTTACACATAGTGTGGAAAGAGGAATGTTGACCCACATGTAATACTGTGTTCAGTTTAAATGTGTAAGCCAACATACACCTCTGTGGGGCTCTGTCTCCAGAGACAGCCGTTGTGCACCAGAGGTGAGAGCGGAGAGTAGAACAGGTCCTCAGGTGGCTCAGAGTTCGGCGGGAAATGACACCCGGGAAACTGCGTCAGTGGGCAGATCATTTATTGGGACCAAGACAGGAGTTTTTATAGGAAGGCCTTCTGGCCGTTACAGAAGGCGGGAAAGTTAAAGATGGGGTTTGGGGATTAAGGGCAGGAAGGCTGTGGAAGTTTATGAATGAGGAAATGAAACCAAAAGACCTGGTTCTGGTCTGGGGTGGGGAAAAGGAAGATTCATATCTACAGTGGCTCCCTGGGGCCAGGTTATCACATCAGGCAAAGCAGGCCAAACACCTGCCATCCCTTCAGGGTATCTGGGGTTACTGAGCTTTGCTCAATACCTTATTCCAACAAACACTGGCCCCACATCTCCCCCTTTGTTTTTCTTTATAGGGGGGAGGTATCATCATAGTCATGAGATTTAGGAATGGTTTGATATTTTATCACGACTCTTTGGGTAGCTACGTTGACTAATGTTTTTAGGCGTCCTTGAAGAAACTGGATGAGGCAAGGGGCAAGGAGGAGGGCACAAACAGCTAGCAAGGGGCCGAGGAGAGGGAGTACCAGGTTATGACAGGACTACTGCACCAGGGGTAGCTGTGGGGTTTGGGGATAGAGGAGAAAGTTCCTTTTTTAACTTTAGTAGGTTTTTCACATTTGTTTCCACCACCCCTGAGTGATTGACATAGAAACAACATTCCTCTTTCAGCAACATGCAGGTCCCCCCTTGTTCAGCTGTAATGAGGTCCCGTGCTCTGCGGTTTTGGAGAACCACCTCTGCCAGCGACGTGATCTGTCTTTGTAGGGCCTCTAGACTGTCAGTGGTGCTGGTGATGACCTGTTCTAGGCGACCTGCTAGTCCTGCTGAGCCTGTTGAGATGGCGAGGCCAAGTCCAATTAAAACGGGGATAAGGATTTCTCGTTTGGGTTAGTGAGTTGTCATTTTTGAATTTGCTTCCTCCTTATCAAACAGCATCAGCTGAAGTGTGACTGCAGCGCAGATGCATAAGAAGAAAGGGTGGTATTGATGCAGGGGAGGATGGTCCCCCCACACCAGAAGAGCACAGGAGGGGAGGCACAAAGAGTGGTGGGGACGGTGATGTTGAGGAGGCAACGCGAGGAAGGGGTAGCGGAGCTGGGGCCAGGCATACTGGGGGACTTAAGGAGGAATAAAGGGGAATGTTTCGCAGTGATGGGGATGAAGATTCCAGAGTGGTATCTGTAGTAAAGAGAGAGACATTAACAGGGACAGCAGCGAGAAGGGGCCTAGTCAGGGAGGCACATAGGAAGCACTGGGATATGTTGGGGTGAGAGGAGAGCAGGAGGAGGTTAGTTGCATATTGAATATACTGTATCCAAGTAAAGGGAGCACGGGTAGAATTGCGAAGGGTGTTCTCCTGCGAAAGAATATGTGATTTAATTTGTTCAGACAAGGGCGCAGGGACCAGAGACCGGGAAATGGAGATGTCAGCTGTGGGCAGGAAGAATACCCGTTATGGTAAAGTTTGCCGTGTACTCCCACCCTCCATCTCTCATCCCAGGGATCTTCTATTTTAAGTCGCAGTTCAACCCCTATGTTTTGGTATATGCTCCCCTTAGAGGTAGAAAATTCGATCACACACGACCACCATCAGCATCCCCCATAGGTGGGTGTGTCAGTCAGACAGTCCCCGCAGTTCCTATAAGGGAAGCAGGCAAATGAGGCAGGGGTCACGGAAACAGATTCGGGCTTAATGAGAATTTCCAATGCTGTTTGGCATCCTCGTGGGGAACAGTCACCTGTTCCAATAACTGTGTTGGCTCTCTCAAAGTTTTCTCAAACACCTTCTGGGCAGAAGCAGAATTAGCATGTAAAATAACCATGGCAGCCAGGAGGATGGCAGAGACGGAGACATTAGGTGGGCAAGTTGCCTGTGCTTGGGTCACCAGGCAGTGTAGATCCTGCCAAGTGACATTGTGGTTATGATGGTGTCATCTCCTCTGTCTATGACGCGTTGTTACCTCCAGGGACAGGCAGGCCATCTTTTTGATCAGCAGGGAGGTGCTGGAAATTTTTGGCTGGAGTCCACATAGGCTGTGGTTGGTCCTGTGGAAAAACACAAGAAAAGCCCCTCCTGCTGTGAGGAGGGGGTCGTCCCCCTCCAGGTCTCATCTAGTGGGTCTTTCCATTTTACTAGGATAGAGGGTATGGCTGGGGGTCTAGACCAGTGTAGGATTATGGGTGGAGCTTGAGAAGATTCATAGATATTAAAGACATTAAGGGTAGTTAGGGTCAAAATGAGCTGTATTGATGGGGAGTAATTGGGTTGACTTTGTTTTGTAATTGATTTTTTAAGGTCTGGTGTGCCCTTTCAGTTATCCCTTGCCAATAGGGGTTATAGGGGATGCCAGTATGGTGTCTAATCTTCCAAGTATTGCAAAAAATTTTAAAGGCTGAGCTGGTGAAGGCAGGACCATTATCAGTTTTGAGTTGTTGGGGTATTCCCATGATGGCAAAGGAAGATAGCATATGGTGGATGAGCTTCTTTGAGTTAGCATGTGTCTGAGCAGAAGCCCATATAAAATGGGAAAAGGTATCAATAGTAACAAAGACATATTTTTGTGGCCCAAATTGAGGAATATGGGTGACATCAATCTGCCAGAGTGAATTGGCTTTAAGTCCTCTAGGGTTGGTCCCCATGTGTTGAATGGCAGGGGTGGTAATAAGGGTAATAAGGGTAATAGCATGTTCTAATGATGTGACGGAGGTGTGCCAAGGGGACGTTAGGAAATTTTGCATGTAACCCTTTGAGGTTGACATGGATGTTTTGATGTAAGAGTTGGGCATCAGACAGAATGGCTGGGGAGACCTCAATGGAGAGGGCTCCCGTAGAGGCGAGGTGATTGACTAGAGCATTGCCTGAGTTAAAGGGCCTGGGAGATCAGTATGAGAGCGGATATGTTGTGCAAATAGGGGGGCCTTCCTGGCTTGGAGGAGGTTAGAAATTTGATGAAGAGTGGGGAAAGGGAGTTGCCATCCAATTTAATCAGAGAGCAACTAAGCCAGGGTAGGAGGTTGACAGTGTAAACACTGTCAGATTAAGGGGGCCACCTTCATTTTGGAGTGCTAGGTAGACAGCAAATAATTCTTTGAACTGGGGTGAACGGTCTGGAAGGGATTGAAAATAGGTAATAGGGAGTTTATCTCCCAGCTGAACAATAATTGCAGCCGCCCCCTTACAGTGTCCATCAGTGAAGGCTGTGGGGGCTCCAGCGATGGGGGCATGGGAAGAGTCGGAGGGGTAACCAGGGGAGAAGAGGTATGGCAGAGATCAATTTGTCCTTTGGATAGTGATTGTCAATGTGGCCAGAAAAATTAAGGAGGCTAAAGACAAATGAGGAATGATTCCTCATGAGCCATCGTATGTCGGTAAGGGAGAATGGGGTGACCAGAATATTGGGCTCCTTCCCTAGGATTTGTAGGGTGCAATCCCTGCCTTGCCTAATCATGGCAGCTAATGCATCAACTTCTGTAAGGACTCGCGTTGCTCCTCTGACACGGTGTGCAGCCATGCAATGACTCCTTGGGGCTGAAAAATAGCATCGACTACGGTGGGGGAGGAATTAAAGAGAAAGAATTAGACCAGTGACTGGGGATCATATCTAGCCAGTGAAACTGACTGTAAGTGGGCATTAATTATTTTTAAGGTTTCTTTGGCTGCAGGGGTTAATTTTCTTCGGGAGGAGGGGTCTTTACTGCCCTTAAGGAGTTCGAACAGGGGTTGTAGTTGACTGGTAGATATAGAGAGCCAGGGTCTTGGCCAATTGAGATTTCCTAAAAAACTTTGTAATGAGTTTAGAGTAAGGGGTTGAGGGAGGGTTAGAGTGGGCTTATGGGGCCGGACAGTGGTCAGAGAAATATCTGTGCCTAAAAAAGTAATGGGAGGAATGGCCTGTATCTTATCAGGGGCAATCTTGAAACCTTTAGCTTTGAGAGTAGATACAATGTGATCTCGCAAGATAGGCAGCGAGGTGCTTTGGCTTCTCCAAACAAGGAGGTCATCCATATAATGGTAGATATGGAGTCCTTTTTCTAAAAAAGGGGCCAGAGCTACTGAAACTGCTTCCTGACATGTGGTTGGGCTGTTGGCCATGCCTTGGGGGAGGACACACCATTCGTATCTATTGGCAGGACCTGAATTATTGAGCTTTGGGATAGAGAAGGCAAAGCATTGGCAATCATTGGGATGGAGGGGAATGGAGAAAAAACAATCTTTTATATCTAAAGCTAGGAGTGGGGAATTGGAGGGGATGGCAGAAGCGAGAGGGAGCCCTCTCTGTGGGGATCCCCATACCGCATGGTTTTGTTTATAGTCCTCAGGTCATGCAGTAGACGCCATCCCCGTGACTTTTTTCATATAACAAAAATTGGGGTATTCCAGGGGCTTCTGGATGGCCGGATGTTGTAGGTTAAGCTGCTCTTGGATAAGCTGATTAAGGATTTTTAGTTTCTCCTCATTAAGGGGCCAGTGTTCAACCCAGAGTGGTTCTAAAGAGGTCCAGTCCAGGGGACGGGTATAGTAATCAACAGTATCTGTTAGAATGGGGGGTTTTGTTTAGTTAGCCTTTTTATGATTTCATTAGCCTGAAGGTGGCCTGCCTCTGTGTTGCTGGCCAGGATGACATTAAGGTCCTCTAAGATATCTCTGCCTAAAAAATTAGTGGTCACATCGGTGACTAAAGGCCTAATGATGCTGAAGGTCCCATTGGGGTCCTCCCATCTATAGGGTTCTTTGGTGTTAATAGCTGGGGGGTCCCACCTACTCCCATCAGTTGTGGCCCAGGGAGTAGTTTCCAATGGAGGGGAATTTCTGATTGTTTTAGTATAGTTTTGTCAGCTCCGGTGTCAATTAAACATTTAAAGGGCTTATTACCAATTTTTATAAGGAGTTTAGAGTGGGAATTTTCCACGATGCTAGTGACCCAAAGAGCTTGGTGGGCCTCCCCTCTTATTGGTGGGGCTGAGGGGTGCCCCGGAGGGAGTGTAAAGGCTCTATTGGGCGGCCGTCCTTGTCATATTTGGAACGGCAATCCTTTTTCCAATGGTAGCCTTTCCTGCATCTGGGGCACACAGTCTGGGGTAGGGTGCCCCCTTTTTTAGAGGAGCTTTTAGAGCATTCATTTTTCCAGTGACCTATTTCACCGCATTTGAAACATTTCCCTTCATTTAGTACAGTGGTTACAAAAGCCTGGGCTATCGCAGCAGCTTTATGGGAGTGTGTACCAATGTCCTGAGTGGCCACGATCTGTTTGTCAAAGTGCTCATTTTTAAGACCTTAGCAAACTTGATGGTGTTCAGGGGTCATCCCTTCCCATATAATAGTATTAAGTAGGAGAACCCTGGCTGCTGGGTCAGAAATTTTTCTTTCTAAACTAGCACGAGTTCTGAGAATGAAGTCAGTTAGTGCCTCTTCAGGTTTTTGCTTTAAATGTAACAAAGAGAGGCCTCCTTCCTGAGATGTAGAGGGGGTTGTCATACGGTCCCAGGCTTGAAGAGCACAGAGACGTACTTGGTCAAAATATCCTGCTGGCAGGATATCCTGTTGGACTCCTGTGGCAAAATCACTTTGCCCGAAAAGGGCATCATAGGTCCAGGTAATAGGGGTAGTATTC
Source organism: Eospalax fontanierii (assembly GCA_035773235.1). Taxonomy (NCBI): domain Eukaryota; kingdom Metazoa; phylum Chordata; class Mammalia; order Rodentia; family Spalacidae; genus Eospalax; species Eospalax fontanierii. Next base: position 8,759,455 of record CM069533.1, on the reverse strand, counting down.
TGACCCTGGTTTGGGGAATTATTTCTCTTTGCCTGTTGGAGGCACTCATCTCTGTAGAGAGCCTTTCATTGTAAAAAGAGAGAACTAGGGAAGGAGGATTGGAAGATGTCCTGCCAATATTGAGGGGTTATCGAGCATGATTTAAGGATTGGAGGATGGATTTTGTCCAGGGGGCATGAATGCCATCCTTGCGAACAGCCTGTCGTAGTTCTTTGAGGTCATTGGCTGGAAAGGGATACCAGGCCAGGGGACGAATACGAGTCACCTGAAGGTTGACTGGGAAGGCAGAGATAAGGGAGTCCCTAGCTGCACAAAGCAGGCCTGTAGGTGTAACGGAATGGGAAAGGAAAGGCGGAGGAGGAGGAGTTGGGGGTAGCTCCGGTTTGTGACATCCCGATGAGCTAACAGGAGCCGATGGCTCATGGCTGGGAGCCGTGGGCTCATACCTGCGAACGGGAGGGTAAAGGGACATGGGATGGGGGTTTTTAGGGGATATGTTTTGCCTGACAAGCTCTATGGCACGCTCCAGAGCAGCCAGATCTGCTACTGGACAGTTGGCTGGGTCCTCCTCATCAGAACTGTCTTTCTGGTCAGGTGCTTCTGGGGGCTGCACAGAAGGCCTGACTGCCGGAGCCCGCCGGCAGAAAAATCGAACTGTACCTGAATTGGGGAGTTAGGATTGAGAAATAAGGAGAGAGAGAGAGAGAGAGAGAGAGAGAGAGAGAGAGAGAGAGAGAGAACACGAGGACAGATTCGGGAGGGCTCTCAGTCAATACTGAGGCCACGACTTTATTCTGCTCAGCGTATTTATAGGAACAATACAACCATCATTTACATATACAGGATTATTCAAAACACTTATGTCTACTTAACAAAAGGTGCTAAGCCTAGGATTTAAGATAAGCTTTCCTCCGGGTGATTAAATCAGACCTTCCTACAAGGATTTACAATATTTTCAGCCTTGGGATTACAGGATTTTCAGCCTTGGGTTTACAGGATCTTCAGCCTTGGGATTACAGGATTTTAAGCCTTGGGATTACAGGATTTTCAGCCTTGGGCCTAAGATAATCTCTCCTTCAAGTGAATAAATCACTCGCATTGCAAAACGCCCTAATCCCACAGCACTTCTGGGATCAGCAAGACTGATCCCTGCTTGATCAAAGTTCAAAGCAGTCAAATGGCTCCCAACACCTGACACACTGTCTAACAGCAGCAATAACAGGCAGGAAGGAAAGGAAGGGAGGGGATCCCTCTTGGGCTTCCCTCTGGTGGGCAAGATAAGCCATGTGAGTCCAGACCTCTGGATCATAGGGGTCAGCAGACTGGAGCCAGGGTCTATTTATTTGTAAGGCTTCCTCCCAAAAGCTCAGGGCATCTTTATGTGATAGTCTAACACCACGGGACCAGAGCAGAGTCCGAAGTCCATGGATTTGGGAATCCTTTTGGTGGGAGGGTGAATTTCCCATGATAGAAAAGAAGAGAAATATGCAATACAGGAAGAATGTTCCCAGGTCCATGAGAGGGCCCTGGGGAATTCAGTCCAGTATACACATGCAAACCTCACCGCAAGTTTAAGAGACTGGCAGCCACTCTAAGTTTTTAACCGGCTATTGCATTACCAAGTTTTAATTAGAGAGAGTTAGATAGGAGGTCCTTGCCCACACCCAGTCGGGCAGTCAGGGTCTGATCAGAGGACGTTGGGCCTTCAGCTAACAACAGGGAGTAGCCCTGGTCAGAAAGCTTCAATTGCCCTTCGCTGTGACTGTCCCTCATGAAGGCTCAGACTGAAGGAAAAGGAAGAAACCTTTGCCAGTCCTTAAAGTGGGATGGTGGGACAGAAGCCGATGTCCCTCGTAGGGAGCACTCACCTTCTTTAGTGCATTCTGGAGTGTCCCTGTTTGGGTGCCAGCTGTGGGGCCTCATCTCCAGAGACCGCCGTTGTGCACCAGAGGTCCCAGAGAGCGGAGAGTAGAACGGGTCCTCAGGTGGCTCAGAGTGTGATGGGAAATGACACCCGGGAAACTGTGTCAGTGGGCAGATCGTTTATTGGGACCAAGACAAGGGTTTTTATAGGAAGGCCTTCTGGCCGTTACAGAAGGCGGGCTTTGCGATTAAGGGCGGGAAGGCTGTGGAAGTTTATGAATGAAGAAACAAAACCAAAAGACCTGGTTCTGGTCTGGCGTGGGGAAAAGGAAGATTCATATCTACAGTGGCTCCCTGGGGCCAGGTTATCACATCAGGCAGAGCAGGCCCAACTCCTACCATCCCTTCAGGGTATCTGGGGTTACTGAGCTTTGCTCAATACCTTATTGCAACAAACACTTGTCCCACACACCTCTTACACAGCATCCTCTGATAACCAGAAAGCTTAGCTAAGATCCCAGTGAGTGATGCTTCCTCTCGGTTGTCTACTTGATAAGATCTTCTGAGAGCCTCTGTGTATGCCAATGGGGAATTATCTTGATTAGGTTAGTTGAGATGAGATGACCCATTGTTGCATAAATTTATTCTCGACGCCTTAGCAGGTGGGATCTGGTTGATCCAGCTGGATAGAACGGAAGCTGATTTTCTATTTAGAAAGGTTTATTCATTTAGCGGTGTTTACAAAGCTGCCGGGCACTCACGGCCACGCCAGGGACAAAGCTCCTGCCAGGGACAAAGTTATAAAGTCTCTGAAGTTTGTTACTGCTGGCCCGCCCTTGAAGTTTGCGACTTCCGCTGCCCAGCGGGCGCGGGTCTCTTAGTTCATGTCACTCACATGATCCATGAGATGACGAGGCCGTGGCATGCTGGCTCCTGGCTCCTGGCTTTCTGCGTGGGCCTGGGATGGGGCATTTTCCTTCCCAAGTGGGTACAATCCGCACCTCACCGAATAGCCACCATGTTGCTTCCGCCTCTTCCCAGCCTCCCCTGCGTTTCCCTTAAGCTATTGGCTACTCTGTTGTCAGTCAGGCCGAGGTCCATCCCTCATATCAGAGAGAAGACTGCTCTTTGCTTTTACGCCACACCCATCCTAAGTGGATGGTGGCATTCCCTGGGTTTGGGTCCTTGACTGAGCACTGGTACTCACTGCTCTCTGCTTCTTGATTTCAAGGCCACCAAAACAAACCCTTCCTTCCTTAAGTTACTTTTGATACAGTTATTTTATCAGAGCAACAAGAAAAATCACTGTTACATGTTTTTTGAATATAGTCTTATGGCTTATTTGAGGGGGGCACACAAAGGTTCTATAAAGCCAGTGAAGTTCATAGACTCCCAGATATCACAAGCCACTGATCTTGGTTACCTTCTAGAACTTGATAGTAAACCCTATTGCTACTTACTAAGTACCACATACTTGAGTTAGAACATAGAGAAATCAAGGCAGTACTGACCTGGAAGCTTCATCCCTACTGGTTAGCTTTCATAGTGCTAGAAGGTACAATGTAGGCTTCTGGATGAGAAAAGTGATCAGTCTTATCCAGCTGTGAGCACTTTGAGCTACATTAAGACTGGTCTGGCAAGGTACACCCCCTGGTACCATAGTGGTACAAAAGTAATTACAAAAGGAGTAACCACCACTTTCTGATTGGACTCAAGGCCTATTCCAGAAGGTGGAACCTGTTCCTGACATGGTTATCTGGGCTAAGAACCTGTGGCAAGACAGATCACAGGCCCTAGGGAGAACCTACTTGTATTATTCTGCTAAATGGACATAGTATGAAACTGTCTCCTAATGACTTCTCATTATACCCATAGATTCATAATGCATTTCTCAGACCTCATCTGAGAAGCTTCTTTTTGCAATAGATGGTAATTTACACAGAGACCCACAAGTGGTGAAGGTGCGTGGGACATTTGCATCACCCCCCCACCCAGCTCCAAGTTCAGGGATTATCAAGAAACGGGGGTGGAAAGATTCTAAGAGTTAAAGGCAATGGATGACTACAGAGAAACAGTGTTTTCCTGTTACAATAGAGAAATCGCATATATGAACTTACAACACTGTGAGAGCATGCACAAAACCTGTTTGAGCTCAAGCCAAACAAAATCCCAGCATGGAAGGGAGAGGTGGGCAGGAAGCCTCAGGCCTAGGTGAGGAACTATTGGTAACTGATAGCCACAGGAAGAAGAAGAGCTCAAGTTTTCCTTAAGACTGTGGGCTCTGGTAGGTTAACCACTTGGATAGCCACACACCTAAGAGTATAGGGCAGTGAAACTGGAGTTAATGGGTTTAAAAAAAACAAATGAGGACCGAGTTGGGTGGACAGAGAAGGTGTGGATCTGGGAGGAACTGGAGGACAGAAATAAATATGATCAAAATACGATGTATGAAATCTGGACTCCCAGGGTTTTCAAAACATTTATTATTATTTTATGTGTATGAGCGTATTGCCTGCCTGCATGTGAATGCACCCATGTTGTGCAGTGCCCACGGAGGTCAGAAGATGGCGTTGGATCCCCTGGAACTGGAGTTTCAGATAGTTGTTAGCCACCATAAGCATGCTGGGATTTGAACCTGGGTCCTCTGTAAGAGCAGTCAGTGCTCTTAACCCCTCAGCCATCTCTCCAACCCCACAGAATTTTTTTTTTTATGAGGATGACAGATTAATAGCTTAGAGAAGTGGTTAGTAAACTACCTGTGGATGAAATCTGGTCTTTCCGCCTGTTTTTGTAAGCATATTTTCCAACACACACACACACATTAAGTTTAGGTTTCCTTTCATTTGATGATCCTGGAATTAGACATAAGCATGTTATATATAATGTGTTTGTTCTCATCATAATGAGATCTGAAACATCAGTGCCCTTTCTACATTTATTCTTGGATAAGTACTAAGGTAGAGGCATAGTAGTACCTATTTGATGAATTTTTCTGTTCAGATATCAAAGGCAAATCATATGCTCACTAAGTACAGATTTTATTGTTATAATTTCCCCATTTTCCATAGAATAAACTATAGAACTATTAACAGACACTTCATTAAAATTAGCATTTGAGCTTGAAGGATTGGCTAAATAGGATAAATGAGATTCCATAGGGCTGATGACTGGGAGAGTACTCTGAGAAGATTTGCTTACTCATTTTGTATTAGTGTGATTGTGTGAGCCTGTATATGTGCATCATATACATGCAGGAATTTGAGGAGACAAGGACAGGACTTTTGATCCCCTGGAACTAGGGTTATATACAGGGTGTTGTGATCACCATATGAGTACTGGGAACTGGACCTGGGTCCTCTGCACGAGCAGCCAGTGCTCTCAGTCATAGTCATCTTTCCAGCCCTGGGACAGTTCTCTTAAGTGGGAGCTGTTCTTATGGTGATCAGCTTCTGTGAACTCTGGTTTTATTTGCTTATGGGGTCTTCTAAAGAATTTCTTCTCTAGGAGATTCTGGGTATTTTCCCATTAGCTCAAGAGTGGTGAATGGTCAGGAGATAGGAAGTAGGAAGTAGGAAGTAGGAAGTAGGAAGACAGTCAGCACCAGGTGTGCTATATGCTAAAAGGGACCAGAGGTCAAGGATAGAAGACCAGAACTTAGTAAGTTCTGACTTTCAAGAAAAGAATTAAGAAGCACATTGTGTTTAGCAGAGGTGAAAGAAGACCCTGATGTTCAAAAACCAAGAGGCTTGGTGGGGCTTACCATTTATTCTCTTGAAGAGTCTTTCAAACAATATCTATGGTGGCTTGAATGAGAATGTTCCCATAGGCTCCAAGTATTTGAACACTGGTCAATTGGTAGCAGTGTTTGGGGAGGGTCAGGGAACCTTTAGGGTTTGTGGCCATGTGGACAAAGCACGTCATTGGGGTGAACTTTGAGAGTGTATAGCTTGCTCACTTCCAGTCTGTCTCTGCTACCTGTGCCTGCTTGAAGATGTGAGTGCTCAGCTGTCTGCTTTGGCTGCCCTCTGTCATGACTCCCTGCCGTGACGGATTCTTATTCCTCTGGAACTGTAAGCCCTGTAAACTCTTGTGTAAGTTGCCTTGATCATATATTATTTCAGCAGCAGAGGAGTAACCTTTGTGATAGTGTCTGGCACATTTTTGTGGAGAGCAGCAAGAAGGCTTTTAAGCTGTGCCAGTGTAAGGACAGAGATTTCTTGGCTTCTAGAGGAGAGCTGACCACTGAGGAGTGGTATGGATATGTGGATGGAAGAACAGGGCAGGGCCAACAGGATGTGGTACAGCAGTGATCTGGACAATGGCTGCGCTGAAAATATTCATAGCGTTTAAAATGTCTAGGAGCATTCTAGACCAGAAGAATCAAAATGCCTCTGAGTGGCTCCTGGCCTTAGGTCATTTTATAGGTTCCCCAGCTGGGTCCAGCTTACAGCCGGGTTGGATGCAAGTCTTGGGGAGTGGCACTCAGACCCCAGAAAGCCTCAGAATCATTTGCCAGTCTTGTGGAACCACAGTACTACTCTATGTGCATCTAGAGTGGGATGGACTGGTCCGGAGAGGAGTCTGAGAGCTTAAACTGCTAACAAGCCTCCAAGGGCAGTTCTGCCGTGACCCATCACTGCACTTGGAGGACCCTGTCTTACCAGAGTTTTGGAGCATTAAACAGCCCTGAACTGCTTTTGATTTGTGTCACTGACACGGAATCTGTCATCTGTGTGGACAGGTGCTGTGGTTTGTGTGTGTGTATGTGCATGTGTGTATGTGCGCATGTTAGGCCAAAGGACTGACATCAGGAGAGTGTGTGTGCGTGTGCGTGTGTGTGTGTGTGCATGTTTATGTGTAAGGACTCCTTCGACTAGAGAGGAAGACAAGCTCTACAGCCACTCAATCTCAGAATTTGAATCCTGGCTTTGTGGCTTAACCGCTGAGTGTTCCTGATCAAATGACTCGCTCTTTTATCTAGTTTCTTCTTTTGTGAAAAAGAACTTTGCCTCAGTGGAGTTGTTGAGGTAGCCAGAAACGGTCTTGGGAAGATGCAGACTTGATCCTCACAGTTAGTAGCTTCTCAGTACATTGCCCTTCTGTGTTTCTTGTTGCATTTCCTGCAGTGTTTTCTTTTTTAAAGGCTTGTGTTTTTCTTTTTCTGTTGATAGAGTGGGTGTAGAGAATCATTCCCATTGGCCTGCAGGGGAAATAGGACAAGTATACTGATAGTTCTGGAGGAAGCATCTGACTTCCAGGAGGCCGTGGCTGCCCAGCCATGCTTTAAGATTGCCTCTGTGTGTCAAGCCAGTCTATAGTGAGGAGCCTGCAGAGTTTTTGGATTATGCTGGGGCTGGGGGAAGACTGGCTGTGCCCTGTGTCCCTCTCTGTGGTAGCATGTTTAGTCTGACTCAGCAGGAGGACAGGCTTAAGAAACCCACATGGAGTAGAATGGCAGAAGCAAGGGACCCTGGTCCCACAATCCCGTGATTACAGGTGATGAGCCCCTGCTGATGTCTGTCACTCACAACTGCCAATCACAGAACAATTTAGTTGCCTCCTCAGCCCCACCAGGAAATTGAGATTTATTAATTTCTATGTTGGGTTCTCTATGAGCCCTTCCTCCTCCAGGTTTGGTGACTCATTAGGAGGGCTTTCAGGACCCACATGTAGTCAGCCTCGTGCTGGTGATTTGCTTCAGCAACAGTCCAAAGTAAACGTAACAAAGAAAGGCAGATGGGGTGCAGTCCAGCCATCAGGCAGAGCTTGCATCACAACCACATTAGATGTGTGTAGTTCCCCCCACAGTAAGCTGTGACATCACTGGTAAAGGCAGACCATGGAGGTGCTAGTAGACACCTGGTGGCCAGGATTTTACTGGGGGTGGCCGTGATGAATTGCCTGGCACATTCCAAAATTCCATCCACAGTCTCAGAAAGAGCACTAGCAGCATTTGCTGTGCTGTCAGGGAATGGTGAGACTCCCCCAACCCTAAATTCCAGATGCCATCCCCCAGCTAGCCCACAATCAGCCTTCCCAAAGGCAGTAGCCAGGCCTGTTGCGTTGGGTCCTTTCTACACAGTTTCTAAATTTGATCTGTCCGTTCACCTTGAACAGACTGAATTAGAGGCTCAGATTTGTGTCATGACTAGAATCGTTGGCTCTTGGCCTTGGCCTGTCACTCATGGAGAAGGGTTGGGCAGGGCACACCATATTCTGCTTTGGAACATAGTCCTGCTTTATGTTGCCAGCCTTTCTTCTGATAGTTGGGCTCGCTGTGTGCTTTTGTCTTTTATCAGCATGGCTCGTCCCTCTTACCACACCCCTGACATTGCCAAGCCCCCAACTCAGCTTGGTCAGCCCTGAGTCTCAGTAGCTTTTCCATTCCATGCTTCTTGGGTAGGCTGCCAGGCTTTAGGGTGCCCAAGCCCCCAGGTTCTGACATGCACCACCGTGTGGGAGAAACTGTAGATGTAGCTGTAATTTGTAGCCGGCATTTCAAACTTGACTACTTAGCATTTGAAAGCTGTGGAACTCTCTTTGGGATTCCAGTGTGTTTGCTTTTAGATTTTGCTCATCGTTCTCTGTTTCTGCTCCTCTTTGATTTTCTGCTTTGATTCTTGTTGCATGGCTTTGAGAATCTCACGTGCTCACAGTGCTTTGAGACTCTTCATTTTCATCTCTTGCTTATCCCCTGGGCAGATCTCCAGCTAACTGCCGCTCTTTCCACAGCACAGTGGTCCCAGGCTCTGAAGTGGTGGCTCAACAGGGTCTTGACCGGATTGACCACGGAAGGAAGGAATTTGGAATCACCCCCCTCAACTGGTTAACTGTTGAAGACTTTGCTTTCGTTGGAGTTTCGTCACTAAATAGGATCTTTTTGGCTTGATTATTAGAGTTTAAAACTGCACCTACTTGTGATTTAGGGGCTACGGAAGAGGACGCGTGGAGCTGCGGCTGTCCTTCAGCTCTGAGGAGAAAATGCCTGCTTCTTTCTAAGACAGTGGATGGTTGAGTTATTATGGGGTGTGTGACTTCCACATCCTGTTTACACCTGGATTTACTGTTTCCCTGCTATGTGACTCTCAGTATGTTACCGCACCCCATAAGGTTGTTTTGGGAATTTGTTGTATGATTTAGAACAGTGTCAGGTAAAAAGTATGTGTTCAATGCTGACTTACACGTATGTTCATGGACTGTTTTGAGGGGAGTGAGGGGAGAGGTCATAGGGAATAGGAAACTGATTCTTTTTCTTTTAAAACAAAAATTTGATTTTGGTTTGGCTCTAGGTGGCTGCAGCAACTGGCCACACAGTAGTGTTGGTGGACCAAACAGAGGACATCCTGGCAAAATCCAAAAAGGGAATTGAGGACAGCCTAAGGAGAATGGCAAAGAAGAAGTTTTCAGAAAACTCTGAGGTAATTTCTTATCATCAGTGCTTTATTTTAAGATCAGTTCTCTGATTGCTTTGCTTTACATTTGTGGGGGTTCTGTCCTCACCCGCTTCTGTCTTTCTCTCTCACTGTGTGTGTGTGTGTGTGTGTGTGTGTGTGTGTGTGTGTGTGTGTGTTTAATTGCCTATGTAAAACTTATGATTGTTTGGACTAATATAACATGTCACTACTCATTCCATTGGGGCCAATTAGGAAGCGGGAGAAAACCATTTTAAGGTTGAAGAGAAAGTTTGTGTAGGCAGTGAGCTCATTTTAGAATACACACTCAGACTGAGAAACATTTATTTTGCCAAAAAGAGAAAGAAACGGGAATGTGCTTATTGTACCTGCAAGGTAAAAACTGAATGACATGGTAAACATTGCATTTAGAGAGATGCTTTTGGTGGTTGATGCTGTCTTACCCCTGTTTGGAGGTTAAACACTGAGGGGAAATGATGGCTAAGTGTTCTCATCTTCCTGGACAGGAGACCCGTAAGACCATTATAAACTTTGAAAAATTAGGGATTTTGACTTACTGATGGAACTTACTATTTCCAGAACAGGCACCGAGAGTCACACTAATTAGAAACACTGCACAAGTCACCCAGTTGAACTTTTATTTCCATTGACACCTAGTTAAAAGTGCTTAAGATTGTCGTGGAGCCTGAATGGAATTTCTCTCCATATGCAGAAGTAGAATGCATATAGAATATTTGCTGTTTGACCTTTTTTTCTTTTGGTCCTTTTGAGACCGGGTCTCCTTATGCCCCAGCACTTTATGTAGATCAGGCTGGCCTTAATCTCATAGAGATCCTCCCGAGTGCTGGGATTAAAGGCACGTGCCACCACGCCTGACCTGTTTATTTTTCTTAATCTTAATATAATATTTTTTTAAGTTAGCATGTTAGTTATTTTTCTTGTCGCTGTCACAAAATACCTAGACGAATGCCGTGTGAGGGAGAACAGGTCTATCACTGCTGCAGCTGAAGGCGCCAGGCCTTCCTGGGGAGAAGACGGCAGCAGGTGAGGAGGGCGCAGCGGAGCGGGAGGCTGGCGGGTCACTGTCCACAGCCGAGAGGTGCAGCCGTGAGCTCGTGCTTAGCTTGCTTCGTTTGACTTAGTAAGGGTCCCCAGCCCATAGAATAGCACTGCCTGATTTAAGGTGGGTCTTTCTAGCTCGGTTAGCTTAGTCTAGATAATCCCTGTGCCCACAGACTTGTCTCCTAAGTGATCCTGTATTCTGTCAAGTCTTAACCATCACAGTTAGCACACAGAGTGATGGATCTCAGTATGGCATTTTCATACACATACGGGTTTTGCTGTGTTCTCACTGATCTTTCTCAGGACCCTCCCAGGCCCTTCCCATCCCGTCCTGCTGGTCCCTCTCCTTCCCCCAAACAGTACTCCCTCCTGCTTCCGTGCCACATGTACTCCATCAGTCTCTTTTCCTTTTCTTTTCGGTAAGGTCTCTCTATTTCTCCTTCCCATGGTGCCGTGCTACTTTCATGACCTACACACACACATGCACACACACACGTACGCACACACACGCACACACACGCATACGCACGCACACACACGCACGCACACACACGCACGCGCACGCACGCACACGCACACACACGCACACATGCACGCACACGCACGCACACGCACGCACACACGCACACATACACACACACGCACACATACACGCACACGCATGCACACGCACACACACTCACGCACACGCACACACACACACACACACACACACACTTCTTGAGTCCACATATGAGAGAAAATGTGGTTCTTATCTTTCTGAGCCTGGTTTATTTCACTTAACGATCTCCAGTTGCAGCTATTTTCTTGCTAGAATCATGAATTTATTTTTCTTGATGTCTGACTACAATTTCGTTGTGTATATGACCTCACTCTCCTTAACCATTTTTTGTTGATGGGCATCTAGGTTGGCTCCATTTCTTAGCTATTGTGAATAGTGCAGCAGTAACCATGGCTATTCGAGTATCTCTGTGGATCTTGACTTCAGGAATATACATACCCAAGAGTCAAATCTCTGATTCATATGGTAGTTCCATTCTTACTTTCTCAGGGAACCGCCACACTGTTTCTCAGAGTAAATAAGGGCTCCCCTTTCCCCAAATCCTTGCAAGCATCTTAAAGCAGTTTTAATTTCCCTGATGGCTAAGGATGTTGAACATTTTCAAACATTTACTGGCAATTTGTATGCTTTAAATTTATTTTTGATTTATTAATTTTTAATTTGTCGAGGGTTTTGTTTGTATGCATGGAAGTACACCCATTCGTGCAATGCCTGTGTCCTCCAGAAGAGGCCATCAGATCCTCTGGAACTGAAATTACAGACAAGTTATTGACCAAATGGGATGCTAGGAACCAAACCCAGGTCCTGTGCAAGAACAGGCAATGCTCTTAAAAGCTGAACATCTCTCCAGCCCCAAATAATATATTTTTTGAAAACTGTCATCCATTAGCCCATTCATTCATTGGATGATTTTTTCTGTTTTTTTTTTTTTGTTTGTTTGTTTTCAGACAGGGTCTTATTGTATAGCCCTGGCTGATTTACAATGTACACCAGGCTGGCCTCGAACTCATAGAGATCCACCTGCTTCTTCCTCCCAGTACCATGATTAAAGGTATGCACAATCACACCCAGCACTATTGTATTTTTTTTATTGTGGTAAAATATAAACAATGTAAAATTGCCGTTTTAACCATTTATAATTTTATTAGCATGTATGAATTCTATATCGTGATGAGTTATGACATTTTCATACATGAACATAGTGTGTTTTGATCCTTTCTGCCCTGTTCCCCTCTCTTGTCCCCCATTTTAACCAGTCTTAAGTGTACACTTCAGTGGTAGTGATTATATTTATACACCTAAGCTTCTAAAACTGTTTTGTAATTCCATTAAGCAATAACTCTTTAGTTCCTGGTAATTTGCTTATTCTAGCTAGTCCATAGAACCATTTGGTGTTTGTCCTTCTGTATCTGGCACATTTCACTTTATGTAAGGTTTTCACATTCATCCTCCAGTACGTGTCACAATTTCATCTCTTTTACGAATGGACACTGTTCCTTTGTCTGTCCATACGTCATTTTGTTTATCCATTGCTTTGCTCACGGAATTGACTTGTTTCCACCTTTAGGCCACAGTGGATGTTGGTGTGGTACAGAAACCGAAGGTGTTACCTCTAGCTTTCTTGGTGGGCACATTACATTTACACAGCACTGTGAGACCAACACTGCAGCCACTAACTGCATGCAACTTTTGAGCATTTGAAAAGTGGCTAGTTTGAACAGAGTTGTACTCTTAAAGTATAAATTAGATACCAGTTATTAAGGACTTTAATAGCAAAAAAGAATGTAAAATATCCTAGTAGTTTTTATATTGATTATATGTTGAAGTGATAGTTATATAGATGATCATATTATATTAGATACATTGAGCTAAATAAAATTAATTTCACATTAGTTTCTTCTCATTTTAATGTGAATAATAGAAATTTTAGAATTATTTGTCACCTCACATTGCATTTCTGTTAATGGTTCTGATTCCAAAGTGATGTTAAATTCCTTTTACTGTGTATAAGTGCTTGTCTGCGCATATCTAAATACACCATATGGGTGCGATGCCCACAGAGGCCAGAAGATGGTGGAAGATCCTTGGGACTGCAGTTTTGGATGGTTCTTAGCTGCCATGTGGGGCTAGAAACAACCTGATCCTCGCTAAGCACAGTCAGTGCTCTTAACCATTGAGCCATCTCTCCTCCTCAACCCTTGCCCCCCAGTGATTTTTTTCTTAGATGCCTTTGCTATTACAAATATTGCAGTGCTCTGTGGACAGTTTATACCTTGACACGAAGCAGCTGCTTCAGAGGTGTTGTCGCAGCCCAGCTGAGGTCTGTGTTTGCAAACCTGGAAGCACAGGAAGAACTGAAAGGACTAGACTGCAGGCTCTCTGAGAGCAGGCACTGTCTCTACACTCTAGTTTGGTCTTTAAACACCAGTTGCTGTTCATTAGGGGTGGTTGTTACTTGATTGTTACTGCTTAGTTTGGATCCCCTCTTCCTCCTGTTAGAGCGATTTAGCCAGCATCACCTGGATTAATAAATGGTAACGAGCTAACCCCTTATTCTTTTCTGGAAGGACAAGCTGCAGGCTTCATGAATACACTTAGAGCAGATGCAGCGAGCTGGACCAGGAGCTGCAGACAGATAGTTTAGTAACTGGAGCAAACTGACTAAGAAGTAGAAAGATCACCACTAGGCAGAGGAGAGTGTCAGTGGCTGCACAGCTGGGTTTGTCCACAAGCAGACTCCTGCCCTGGTGTGTAGAGGAGGCGCACAGATGCTCTTGTCCTTCTGCAGAACTGTTGGGAGGTTGCTGTCTCCGGGTTCTAGGCGGTTCCTGTTGGGTCTGGCTCTGTTGGTCTCTCAGGCCCTCCTCCCTCCTTCTGCTTAGCTCTTTCTCTTTCCTCTGTACATAGGCTGGCAGTGCATTTGTGGAGAAGACCCTAAGCAGCCTTTCAACCAGCACAGATGCAGCTTCTGTCGTCCACAGCACAGACCTGGTGGTGGAGGCCATTGTGGAGAATCTGAAAGTGAAGAACGAGTTCTTCCAAAGGCTGGACAAGTTTGCTGCGGAGTATGTGACCATGAATTCTGTCTGGGGCTCTTTCTCTGACCCTTGAACTTCCCTCCCCACTAATGTATTTTCCTGGGAGGGACTGTTTGGACACCAGGTCTACCTCTACTTTCAGACCTGTTCAAAGAAGAGCTGCTGGATGTCCTGTTCTGCTCCTTGTCTGCGGTTGAGGCTGGAGCTGCCCGTGGTTAAATGGAGGGTCTATTCAGAGGACAAGTCTGTTTCCTGCAGCCTCCTGGGCACAGGCCTCATGTGCCTGAGAAAGGAAGGTGCTGAGGTGCAGGTGTGGGTGTCTGCTGTATTTTAGAGAGTTTTATGTTTCTGTGTGTCTGGGGCGAACTAGACAGAATTGCTTAACTGAGGGGAGGCCCCTGTATCTGTGCATTTCCCAGTACTGCCATGTTTTCATGTTTCTCTGAGTTCATGGAGGGCAGAGAGTGGGCACTGAATCCTCACCAGGTTTCTTGGTGGAGAAGGGCAGAAAAGGCAACTACACTGGGCCATGGAAGAGTTGCCGGACTTGCAGCTGTCTGCACAGTCAGCAAGCTAGTCACGCGTAGTGTTCTCGCTTGCCCTAGAATCCAGAGCCTTCAGTTATGTTTGACTGTCAGCTTTTGGCAGTGGTGGCAGCAAACCGATTGATGCACACTGTGCTTATAGCCTGTTGGTCGCACTTCACCGTGCTTGGTTAGACCTGAAAGTCACAGTAGGTTATGTGCAAAAGTAATTCTTAGAGAGTCTCCAGTGGCTGTGGCTAAAGAGAAGCACTCACCCATGAGTGCTTGGGCTGTCATCCTCAGCTGTAGGACTCGATAGTTTGGCCTTAATGTAAGAATGTCACTCTAGTGACAGGGAAAGGCCTGACTACCTCCTGGTGTCAGTTGAGGGTAATCAGAGGATGGGATGGGAGGACACGGTCAGGAGGCTGTGCTGGTGCTCCCTGCTTCTCTCTCTCACCTTGGGGTGGTCCCTGGGTTTACATCTGTGACTTAAGAAGCTTGGTAGAAAATTTCCAAGACCTCCTCAGTACTGCCTGTTCAAGACTAGCTTCCCTCACCTGCATGGAACGAGTGTGCACTGTGCTTGGTTGCTGAGGAAGTTAAGTCGCCTCTTGATCCCTGAGTATCTTCTGGGTATCATACATCACATTGGGTGCAGTCACTAGAATTTTCAAAGGTGGTGTAGGGACGGCCCGCAGTGTTTGTGCCCAGGCGCGGCTTGCTTCTGTCCTTCAGCCACCCTTCCCCACACTCTTCTCTTAGACTTTGGGTCACTGCCATTGAGAGCTTGTTGAGGGTTTTTGTTGTTGTCGTTTCTATTTTTTTAGTTTGGCTTTGTTTTAAAAGACTGTTGAGCTCTACGCTACTGCTAAGTATGTAGTGAAGGAAGAAAGTGTGTTCGAGTGAAGAGTTCCTGTTGGAAGTTATGAAATATCACATCTGGGAAAGTCACACGACTTCCTAGCAGCAGTGTGAGCCAAGTGAAAAGCTCCTCCAGGCTCTGAGTCCTCCAAAAAGCGTGGGCTTGAGGACCCTTTGCTGTCTCCCCACCCCAACCTGCCTTCTGTGTCTTCAGTAGTCAGTCCTGGGGCTTGGAGTCAGTGCTGATGACCTTGTGCCGTCAGTTTTCCATTACTAGTTCTAAGAGATAAGTACCCCACCCTCATATCTGAGTGTCAGAAAGGAGCAGAAGGTAGACTGAGAGGGTAGCACTTCTGGAAAAATATGAAGTTGTGTTTTCTGTGGATCCTGAGATAGTGCTGTGTGTAATGAGACACAGTGAGTGTGTGTGGGAGGAAGGCATCCCGAGACCCCGCAGTAACAGAGGCAGCTAGACCTGACTGGGAGAGGCAGGGCAGGGTCTGCTTCGAGATGCTCACTTCTGGCAGAGTGTGCCTGTGTCCTGGAACCGTGGAAACCCGACTCAAGCCGGGTCATTTTGTAGAATGAACCAGTCTCTTCTCTGCAGGTGAGCAGTCCTTCAGACACCCAATAAAAAGGTACCGCATGCTGAGTGGAACACTGGTCTGTGAAGGAGCCTTTTTTTTTCTTTGGGGTGATGTGGAGCCATTCGAACAGTCTTGGGCAAAAGCTGTCCCTGCTGCCCTGTGGCTCCGCACAGCTGACGTAGGCATAGCGAGCCGTGCGCTGTTCCAGTGGAGAAGCTGTGCTCATCTGTGGGTTAGTTACTTTCCCGTCGCTGACTTGGGGCTCGGGGCACATCATCTGTCGTGGAGGAGGGCGTGGTGGCAGAACCAGTTCCAGCCATGGGAGGATCAGGAGGTGGAGATCTGGCTTTTTTTTTTCTTTTTTTATTCTGCTTAAGACCCCAGACCATGAGATGGTGACTCACGTTCCGGATGGGGTCTTGCCCTCAGTTTACCCTCTCTGACACTCCCAGAGGCCAGCTCCACTAATGCCTTGAGTGTTTCTTAATCCAGTCAAGTTGATCAAAACTAACCATTACAGTCTCTCTTTGGGGACAGGTTACATTTTCCCAACTGACCAAGAAGCAAGGCACTTAGAAAACTAGAGCTTAAATCCTTAAAAAGAAGAAGTCCCTTTGCTTGGATTTTAAATAGCTGGCCTTGGCGTTGTGAGAGGCAGGTGTGCCTGTCCTTGAAGGCCACTTCCGATCACCGACTCCAGCCTCAACCCAGATGGTATGTGAGCCCTACCACAGCCAGGCAGGCCTCAAACCAGATGGTATATGCGCCCTACCGCCGCCAGGCTGGCCTCTCTTCCCCTCCCTTTTCTCTCCCTTCCAAATGACTGATTTCTTCTCTCCCAGCTGGCTTTCCTGCCCCTGATTTTTGGTAGGCTGTAGTATTGCCTTTAGATAAGCAGGAACCACAGAGAGAATTTGGTCAGTAAGAGCCACTGCCCTTGAGTGCTACGACCAGATCCTAAATGAGGGCATTGGCACCAGACTGGTTTGTTAGAGTGTCCACAGGGTGGTGCTGTGGTAGCACCGACGAGCTCTGCCTTGTGATTTACCCCCCCCCCCCCGACTTCAGGGCCCCCTCTTTATTGTGGTTTTAATAAAGTAAGTTTTGAAAAGGAAGGTTCTTCATTTTTTAAAAGAAGAAAATAATTAAATATTGCTTAAGCCAGTATGAAATTTGTAAGTTAGTAAGTTGTTGTTCTATATATATAAGATGGATGTGCTCTAGAGGGCAGTCTGTACACAGAATACTGTGAATATGTGTCTTATGCATACATGCACCCTCCTTTCTCAGACTGTCAGATTTCCTTTTGACCTGTTTTCATTTTCATTCACATCTAATGGGAAATTTAGAGCTTTTCACTTGAGGGGAATATGTCTTGTGCACGTTTGCCCTCAGACGCTTCTCACTGAGGTTTTATCTGTTTACGGTTTTTGTGGTCTTGTGTCTGACCCATCTTTCCTTGGTCATGAGTTTGATTACTTCGAGTTTCATTCTGTGAGGTTAGTCTAGCTGCTTCTCTCTCCCTCACATATCACAAAATTAATCTTATGTAGACAAGAGAGAAGTAGTACCTGGAAATTCAGGAAAGCTTGGTGAAGATTATACCTATGGTCCAGATAACCTCATTTAACACATCACAGTTAAGTGCAAACGCCACTTCTGGATTTCAGCCTCTTGCGTGAAGGTGTGTCTTTTGCCTGACTTCCCCAGGACGGCACAGGGGAACGGGCAGAAGGCACCTCTCGCTGGCTGCTGAGTGTGGTGCTCTGCAGTGCTCCAGGGGGCAGACTGGGGCTCATCTGGGTCTCCACTGTTCTCTCTGCAGACACACTATCTTCGCCAGCAACACGTCTTCTTTGCAGATCACAAGCATAGCCAATGCCACCACCAGACAAGACCGATTTGCTGGCCTGCATTTTTTCAATCCGGTCCCCATGATGAAGCTCGTGGAGGTCAGTGGGCATCTACTCCTGTGTGTTCTCACTCTCTAGCTCTCACGCTCCTGCTTTCTGAGTCACGTCAGCCCTTCCGTGGAGATTATACTGGGTAGATCTTAACAGAAGTCTGGAGGGTAAACCCTTTGATTGTGTTTCTGTTGTCAAATTTGTCCTCTTTAGGGCCAAAGGAAGAAAAGGCAACTAGTACTTTGGAAGACTTTGTTTCTTTATGGGCCTGTGCGTTGAAGGTTCTAGAATGCCATTGCCAGGTTGTGCCAGAGCTGACGGCAGGCCTGGTAGGGACAGCAGACTGGCAGGCAGCACTGAAGGCCACCGACTTGGTGAGAGGAGAGGAGAGACCTCTGCCTGCTCACAGTGTATTGCTGAGGTCAGCTTGCTCGGGGTTGGAGCTTGATGCAGTAGCTTGTCCATCATTTCTGGTGTGAATTCTTGGCCCCGTGCAGCAGTACCTTAGGATTGTCGCAGGTGAGGGACATCCTCATGCTGTGATCAGAGCTGCTAAAATCAGCTGCCACAGCCTTGAGCCTCCTGACCTCTAAGGTGAGGGGTGGAGGGTGCCAGGCAGGACTTGCCAGCATTCCTGTTTGGGCTGCTTCTGCTTGCCTACTGTTTGCTGGGAGACTCAGTTTGGGGAGATGGAGTCACAGTAGACAATTTGCACTTGAAATGTGGCAACTTGCCCTTTATAGGGGCTAATTACAGGGTCTAAGGAGCTACCGCTATTAAAGCAGCGTTTGGTCTGAGGTTTCGGAGTTATTGCCGTGCGAAGTGTGGGGGCTGCCCTGTGGAGCCAGGCAAACCTCCAGAGACTGGCCGGGGCCTCTGGGTGGGGGGCACATCTGTCTATTCACTGTGGCCTTCTCCTCCAGCCCTCTCCTGCCTCCTCACTGTGTGTCTCCAGTGTGTGTTTAATCAGTTACATGCACTCCACTTTTCTTGAGTGGCAGTTTCGAACATTTTTTATAAGAATTCATGTGTCCCTCTAACATTGTTCTGCTTGTCCTTTTTTAAAGTCTGGCTTTAAAGAAGTGATCAGTGCAAGGGAGAGGCCAGGGAAGTAGAAGCCGCAGCACTGACCCTTACGCAGAAGGTGGCATTTTCACATTTCAGTGCTTAGGGATTAATATCAGTTACTGTGTAATGTATGCTTGGATTTTGAAGATAGATAAAGACACACTCTGTAGAGATAAAGATCAATAATTTTTTCAATTGCAGTTTTTTGAAAAATGTGTTCTGGTCAGCAGCTAATAGCAGATGTTATCATTTTCTAGAAAGTATTCTGTGAGTGTTCCATTCTCTTCAGCTTTGGTTGTTGAGGCTTGACTTTCATATGTGTGGTGCTGGTGGTGACGTGAGCACCAGAATGAATGGGAGAGCACCCCACAGAGTCCTCCCCTGAGGATGGGCCTCATGTTGCAGTGATAGGCCCTCTGTAGCATGATCTCTGCTGAATGAAGAGATGGCCACTTCTTGCTCCTGTATCAGTTTGCTTCTCTGACCAAACACCACGTGGAGAGGAAGAGGCTTACTGCATCATCCACTTGGAAGCAGCAGACTATCCCTGAGGGAAGTCCGGCCAGAACCCCAGGCAGGAAGCCTGGAGGCTGGAACTGAAGCACAGACCACCGAGGAACACTGCTTACTGGCTTGCTTCCCTTGGTTTGCTCAGTTTCCGTCCTTCTGTAGCCCAGGCCCACCTGCCCAGGGAGAGCAGTGCTTACCATGGGCTGAGTCTTCCTACCTCAGTTACCAATTAAAAAATGCCTCACAGACATGACCGGGGCCAATCTGATGGAGGACATTTCTCAATGGGGTCCATCTTCCCGGGTGACTCTAGTTTGTGTCAAGTTGACAAAAGCTAACCATCACACCTACTTACAAAAATATCAGATCCTTACAGTGCTTCTTTAAGCCTCAACTTAAGTTGAGGAGCTGAGACTGGCTTAGAAAAGCTCAAAGCTGGCTGTCACAGGAGTCCTGGCACTTTCTGCCCTGTCCTCCCTCACTGTCCCCCGCTGCTTGTTTCTGTTCCCACTCACTTGCTTCTCACTGTCCCGTCACACCACTCCCTCCAGCTGCCCCTGTCTTCACATAGCTTCTTTCTTCCCAGCAGACACTCACTCATTAAGCCATTTGGCCTTTATACATGGGAGACTTCCAGGTGTCCTGACTCCCATGTCACAAGAGCAAGCAGGTACCTGCAAGGCCCTGCGGTGAAAGCCAGGCCAGGCCTGCTCACTCTGCTGCAGTTGAAGTTCACTGGCATGTGGGAGTTCTGGAGGCCGTGATCCCACCCGGTCCCTTCGGATCCTTGTGGGGAGCCCTGAGGAGAGCATGGTGCCGGCCGCACCAGTTTCCACCCTGCAGTCATTAAAGACCGCTGAACCGGAAGCAGAGCCATCGTTTCCCTAGTACTTCCCTCGCACTGGGGTCTGTTTTTTCACCTCAGCTCCTCAAGGTGGACGGAGTGGTTTTAGTGTCGTTTCGATTTCAAGAACTCTGCCCAGTGACCCAGGCCGGTAAGGGGCACAGCTGGGACTCGACTTCAGGATGCCTGCACGACACTTGTAGAACTCCTTTGCCCTCCTGCCGGCGCACACTTGAGTCGTAGTTCCTAATTCTGTTAATGCTGCTGCACTCCTCTGTGTTACACGGGCATTTTGGTAAGCATTTTGCTTCTGGCTTGTGCTCCTTATTGTGCTAAAACTAAATCTGTTTTTGTTACCTGTCTGGAGCCTCTAGATCAGTGAGTGTTTCCTTGAACCATTCTACTATACTTGTTGCCTTGTCCAGTCCTAATCCCCTACTTTGTGTTTGCAGGTCATTAAAACACCAATGACCAGCCAGAAGACATTTGAATCTCTGGTTGACTTTTGCAAAACCTTGGGAAAGCATCCTGTTTCCTGCAAGGTAGACTATGAGTAGTGTGTCTGTGGTTTGTGATCTGTGATTGGGACAGAATACCAGCGGCAGCTAGCTCTGAAGAAGAGAGGTTTATTTAGCTTACAGTTTGAGCAATTCAAGGACATGATGCCAGCATCCGTTTAATTCTTGTGAGGACCTCATGGCTAGTGGGGTTATAGTAACCTAATTGCACTAAGGAGGAAGAATCACATCTCTGTACAGTAAGTTGGAGAGATACTCGGATCAGGACCTTTGGGAGGAACTCCCCTAGGAGGCCAGTGCTCCCTTCTGAGTGCAGCGTCTTCAGCAACCCAGGAACCCCCTCTAGGTCCCATCTCTTAAGAGTTCCATGTCCTCTCCCAGGAGACCAAACTCCCATCAGAGTTACCCTTGGAAGACAAACAGCATCCAGCTCTGGGTGGCCTAGGAAGGACACCAACTTACTACTCTAGAACAGTTCTAATACGGTGGTGTGGGACGCTGGGCACGGGTTACAGAAGGCCAGGCTGTGTGCTGGAAGGGCAGGCTTGGCCTCCATTCTAGTTTTTAGGCCCAGAAGCCTGACTCCAAAGCCATGCCTGGTGCCACGCAGTGTCTGAGGTCCGAGTGGAGGCCAAGCTTTGGCTAAACAGAAGACTAGGACCTGTCCTGGCTCTGACTCCTGTCTGCTGATGAGCAGCTGTGTTTTTGTAAGCAGTTTCTGTTGCCCCATCAGCTTCAACTGTTTTTGACCCATGGGAGATGGAACCCTGTGTGTCAGTTCCAGCCTGGTGGACATACAGCACTAGCAGAAAACCGGGGCCTAACTTTGGGAAAGAACACTTCAGATGCTTAGGGAAATAGTGAGATCTGGCAGTGTGGCATTAAGGAAGGGATTCTTGGTGGTACTTTTGTGGATGCTTTTGTGTTTCTGTGAGAAAACCCAGTTGTGTGGAAAGCAAGCTTGACGTCCAACTTTCACTCCCTTTAAGATGCCCAGTTGTTCTGTGTAAAATGAGCCCTCCTCCCCACAACAGTCACACCGTGTTCAGCTTCTCCATGTGCTAACTCCTCTAGACTCTCACCCGAGCTCTGGTGCTGTGCTCCTGCATGGCGTCGAGGCTCTGTGAAAGGCTGGTGTGTATCACAAAGTGTTGCACTATTCAGAGTGTTATAAATCACCCAACAACTTTTTTGACTAAGCTGTGTCACTATTATGATTCTTCTAAGGCGTTTGCTTTCTAAAATATTCTTAAGTTTGAACTCAGTATTATGTTAAACCCCTCAAGCAATCCTATTTTCATTAACTCTGAACACACCGTGTAGCCCGCACTCCCATGCTGCTGACCCACTAGTCAGCAGGGTAGTGTGACTGAGGAGGCTCTTTTTTAATTCCCAGCTTTGTTTAGTTTTTTAGCCTTGACTCACCTGAGTTTTAAGGTTTTAAAAAGTTTCTGCTTTATTTTTATGTGTATGCATGTATTGCATGTATTGTGCGCGTGTTTAAGTGCACCCGTGTCATGCAATGCCCTCAGAGAGCAGAAGAGGGTGTTGGAGCCCCTGGAACTGGAGTTACAGACAAGTGTTAGTTGCCACGTGGGTGCTGGGATTCGAACCGAGGTCTTCTGCAAGAACAGCTGATGCTCTTAACCGCTGAGCCATCTCTCCAGCCCCCTGAGCTTTAACTTCTAATCATACTGATGGTTGTGTCTGCACTCTCTTCTTATTTATGCTGTGGCAGTAGGAGGGAATAATAATTGTATTAGAAAGCACATCAGCATGTGTCCATGCAGAAGTAGAGGATGAAGGAAAAGGCTGGAGAGCCGGGTTCCTCTCCCACTTCATCCTGAAGTCGTGGGGAATGCCGACTCTTATCGTCAGCAAAACCGCAGAGATACAGTGATTCCAGAGAAGAACCTCTGGTAAGTGAGGTCTTGAGAACCTCTAGGAGGCCTCTGGGTGATTCAAACTCGTGAAGAAGCATTTCCAGACAATATATGGCAACCACATAGAACGTGGATCACAAACTCCGTGAAAGATGGTGAATACAGTTATGTGCCATGCAACAATGTTTTAGTCAGTGACAGATGACACGCATACCGCTAGTCCTATAAGATTATATGGAACGGAGAAGTCCATTTTGCCTAGGGACATCATTGCATCCTGTGTTGCATTGCAACATGTTACATGTTTGAGGTAGTGCAAACAGACATGCTAAGCTGCCAGCTATTTAAAAACAGGCAAGTACAACTATGTATAGTGTGTAGTACTTGAAAATACATAGTTCTGGTTCCCTATCCTGTTTCTGCAGTAAGCCTGGCTTGGAGTGTATGTTTTGGCTATTATCAAAACAGTGCTGTGGCATTAGTGTGACCTTGGTTAAGCTGTCAGAGCTCGTTGGTCATCTCTGCCCTGTGGTGCCAGTGTTCTCAGCATGCTAGAGTGAAAGGCATCTGGACCACTCTGCTTTGCTGCCCAGCTCTTCAGGTGTGAAGCTAGGCAGGCCCGAGTATGCTGGAGCCTGGCCTGCTTCTGTTCCACTGCTAGTAGAGTGCCTGGTGTGTGCCGGGCCACAGTGTAAGGCCCAGACCAGGTGCCCTCAGATCAGAGCCTTTTGGTAAAGGAAGTGGTACCACGAACTCAGTATGATACCCTTTACCAAGCTCAGTACCATTTGCTGAGCTTAAAAAATGTCACCGGGAAATCCCCAACCTAGCCTTCTCAAGTTCCCGAGGGTGATCACAGGTGAACTCCAAACTCCACCCGGGTAGTCTCAGAGAGACAGTTAGGTGCAGGGTGGAGCAGGTGTTCAGTGGAAGAAGATCAGTTGTGGGAGCCATCTCTGGGTAAGGCGCTCTGATGCTGTGCTTTGTGGCACTGTGCTGGGAAAAGCCAGCCTGCCCAGGGGTGGCTCCTGCCAGGCACCTGCTCCCGATTTAGTGGCACTGGGAAGCGTGCTGGGATTTAAGACATACCGAGTAGATCAGGGATGGCTACAGGGAACTGGGAAATGCTACTCCTCTGAGGAGTGTTCAAGATGGATACCTCCTCCAGAGTCCTGAAAGGAAAGTGGAGAGTGGAAGAAGGAACATTGCCGTATGAGATAAAATTTTGAAAATGTAGATAACTGAGGGCAGAGTATTGAGAATAAGGAGATCAGGTACTTCATAGAAGGTCAAGTTTAATGAAAAGTCACTTGTCTTTTTCTCTCTTCTGGAACAGGACACTCCTGGGTTTATTGTGAACCGTCTTTTGGTGCCATACCTCGCAGAGGCCATCAGGTTACATGAACGAGGTACCTGTCCCAGGCAGGCTGGGGCCTGCAGTTCTCAGGTGGTATACAAGAAGTGCTGGACTGAAGGGAGCATCTGCTTTCCAGCTCAGCCGGCACAACCTCACCCCAACCCTAGTACCTTTGTCACTGTTCCCAGGAACCAGGCCTCCCTCCGCCATGGTCCATGCCACAGTAATGACATGACTGACTGGTCCAGATTTAACTACTGGAGCTCTGCTTTCTGTTAAAAGTTTACTGCTTTCAGGGCTGGAGAGATGGCTCACTGGTTAAGAGTATATAGTGCTTTTCTTGAGGATCTGAGTTCAGTTCCCAGCACCCATGTCAGATGGCTTACAGTCACCTACAACTCTAGCTCCAGGAGGATCCAACATCCTCTGCTGTTTTCCATGGCCGCTTGCATACATTATGCATACACGTATGCACACGCACATACACACAAATAAAAATAAATCTTAATAAAAGTTTACTGATTAAAAAATATAGTAATATAAAAATAACTGGGCTAGGCCTGGCACAGTGGTGCATGCTTTTAATTCCAGCACTCAGGCAGGAGGCAGAGGCAGGTGGGTCTCTGTGAGTTCAAGGTCAGCCTGATCTACATAGTGAGTTCCAGGCCAGCCAGGGCTACAGGGAGATCCTGTATCAAAAGAGACAAATAAATAAATAAATAACTGGGCTAGGGGTTGTTTAAAGTTCCTTAAGGTTGAAGAGCCATGACTGTGTGACCAGAGATGAGAAATAAGCAACAAAAGTATGACTATCTTACTGAAAGAGATCAGGGTGAATTGTTTTATACCTCAAGAGTGATCTAAAATGTTTCCTTCTTTAAAAAAAAAATGTATGTTTGTGGGAGGAGGCTTTGGCACCATAGTGCATGTATGGTGCCCAGAGGACAGCTTTGTAGAGTTGGTTCTCTCCTCCCACCTTATGTGGGTTCCAGGGATTAAACTCAGATTTCCAGGTTTGCATGGGCTTTTACTTGCTGAGCTATATTTTTTATTTGTTATTTTTATTTTACATATATGCATGTATTGCCTGCATGTATGTATGTGAACCTGTGTTGTGTAATGTCTGCAGAGGACAGAAGAGGGCGCTGGAACCCCTGGAACTGGAGTTATGGTCAGTTGTTAGCTGCCATGTTGGTGCTGGAATTCAAACCTGTCTTTACAAGAACAGTCAGTGCTCTTAACAGCTGAGCCCTCTCTCCAACCCCCACCCCACCCCCAGCTATCTTACTGTCCCTAAAATGTCCCTTTCTAGATACTAGGCTGACAAAGAATGACTTTCCCTGCTGAAGGAACTAAGACTCGGGATGTGGTCTAGGGCTACACTTGATGCACACTATACCTGCCTGTCTTCTCTGCTGTTTCTGAGGACACAATCATGGCTTCCTTGAAGGCAAACAAGCCACAATCAGTGTAGAAAGCAAGTAT
The DNA here is from genome assembly GCA_035773235.1 of Eospalax fontanierii. Lineage (NCBI taxonomy): Eukaryota > Metazoa > Chordata > Mammalia > Rodentia > Spalacidae > Eospalax > Eospalax fontanierii. The sequence continues at coordinate 8,733,974 of CM069533.1, read as the reverse complement.
GATCACTGTTTTGAGTAGCTCTTCACAGTGCTCGCTCCCAGAGATGTCATTTTTGAAATAAAACATTTACACCAGCTCTTCTAGCAGATGAAAGCACATTTGTCCCCTCAAGATCTGCTTTAAATATTAACTTTCCTCCATGGTTTATGGAAGCAATTGCCTCGCTCTTGCTCCAAGATCAAACTAACACTTCTGTGTTTATCTATCAACAAATATACTTAATTACACCTCAAAAAAAGCGTGCAGCGTTTTTCCCCTTCCTTGAAAGGCATTTGTGTTTTTTCTAATCAAATGTGACATTTTAGAATGTAGCACTTCTTCATGGTGATTTTCTCTCTGAAACACACTGTCCCATGTGCCAGGTGCTAAGGTGAAAGCCATTTTCTTCGCTTCCACTCGCCAAAACAGGGGCCTGTGAAGTCCATTGCACCTCACCATCCCCAGCCACCTCCGGGCTACAGCTGGATGGGCAAAGCTGGTGCCCAGGTGTGCTTTCAGTTTGCTCTTGGCTCTGCTCTGGATAGCCTGCCATGGCTGGTTTCTTGACCTCTTTCTCCATAGACTTTGCGGCCTATGAGCCGGAGCATCTGTCCTGAAGTGTCATGTGGGTTCAGGTTCCCAGCAATTTATTCTGTGGTCTAGATTCCTTACACTGCCTCCAGGCCTCTTCCCACGCCCTGCCTTCGCAGGCCCCTTCCCAACTTCACTCGGCCAGAGTGTTTAGACACATGCCTGGCTCCCGTCTCCACACTTGGCTCTGTCTGCATTGCAGCAGCTCCACCTGGACGCCTCCCTCGGGCTTGCCATTCTTATCACCTCTGGCTTCTCCCTGTCGTCCTTGCTTCCCATGTCTCCCGGCCAGGCCACTGTGGTGATGCTCAGGCAGGCAGCAAAGCTGTCCTGGTTACTCGATGACTTTCCTAGGTCGGGCTCCTTCACGTGCTTGCTGAGAGAGTGCGTGGCTAAGGAGGTGAGGACACACGCCCTGTATCCGTCCACGCATCCTGCTGCGGCCCGGCCTCTCTGGCTTTGCTTCTTATTCCTCAAAAATTTCTTATTCTCAAAAATTCTTTGAGAGAATTTTTTCTGGCCCATGTTATTGACATACCTGGAACCTAGAGTACTTGTCCCGCCACCTCCTATCCCTGTGCGTGGGCAGATGCTGTCTTGATGATGGAGCTTATTGAAGGATGTGTGGGTAACTATTTAATCAGGGTCTCAGACAGCTGTACAGCTTCCAAGTCCCCGTAACTCTTCTCATACACTGGATAGCATCCAGTGCCGTCTGGACACCTGCAGTCCGATGGCCTCCTGTGGTGGGCCTTCAGTGTCCTTCAGCTGTTTCTTTGATTCCTTCAGAGTGCTGGAAGCCTTATGAGTACTAAAGTCCCAGAGCTGAGGGTCAGAGGGATGTAGACTCGGTAGCCTCCTGTCCCTGCCATGTGCTCACTGTGGTTGCTTACCTTTGGCAGGGGGTGAGGACACTTGTTACCACTTCTCAGGAGGGCTGTGCTGTAGAGGTCCTGGGAGTGAAGTGAGCCTAACTAGTCACTACAGGATGTCCTGTTCACAGTCACCCACCCTGCTTAAAAGTGCATAGCACTTCTTTGGTAACTTGGTGTGCAGAAGCCAGGGCTGGACAATCTTCCTCCTCACCTTTGAGCTCTGCCATCACCTCTACATACTTCACTTTATCTTTCTCACAAGATCCTCCCTGGTGTCCCTGAGCTCCAAGCTGGGCATAAACTGTCATCTGTCTGTACTTTGGCTTTTCTTGGGCTGTTTGCCATCCTTCCCCATGGCATGAACCATGTCTGATTTCTCTACTGTTTTCTTCTGGGGCAGGGTCAGCATCCTCACCCTCAAGCTCTCAAAGTGCTCACTGAACTGGCCAATGGAGTGCCCCTCCTAGCTGGTCCCTGGAGAGGTAGCTCCTGTGGGTAATGCTGAGCGTGGCTGGCAGGTGGTGCAGGTGAGCCAGAGAAAGACAGCTGTGGAGAGGTCTCTGTTCCGACTCCCAGGTCCGTAGCCATCTAGGTTTGGAGGTTGACTGAGGAAGCAGCTTCTTCTTACCCTTAGTACAGGGCTCTGTACTTGGGGAAGTGAGACGGGGTGAGGCAGAGTTTTATATGGTTGTTTTTTATGGAGGATGTATCAGATACTCAGACAAGCACTTGGCGCTAAAGAAGATTAGGAATTTCAGTGTAAACCCCAGTCTCATCTCTAACTCCCACTTGGCCCACTCTCCTGTGCGTGCCGCATATCTCCGCTTTGTTCTTTTTTGCGTCTTTGCTCTGTGTTGTTTAGAACAGAGCTTTTAAAGTTGTGTTGACTTTGTAGAAGTGTTTTGAGTCGTTTTCTACAGTGCTTTGTACCTTTATATTATTTTTGGACATGTGACTTTTGAGTGAGAGTCTGAATCTAGAATTATAGCTTTGGTTTAGGGTCTATCGTTCTGCCCTTGAGTACGGATTTGATTAAATGGCTTTAGGTAAGTTAGGTGGTATTAAGTTTCTGTCCTCAGGCCGTGTGCATTCTGTTGAGGGAAGACTGCCTGGATAAATGAGCCAGTCAGTCAGGCTCTTACTGGCAACTGCGGAGAAGTGTGGGTGTGGTGGGAGCGAGAACTAGCAGCTGCTGTTTTATGTGTAGCAGAAGGGGAAGCTCTGATGAGTGCTCTCTGAGAGGAAGCCTGGAAAGAAGGAAGAGGCTGAACCTTGAACATGGATGAAGGCTTACTGCCCTGGCCCAGGGCACACACAGCAGGTCCGGCTCATGTGAGGCTGTCACTTCTGGCATCTGTAGCACAATGAGAGCCTTGGTGCCTGGACAGCCCACACAACCCATGTGTAACCTGTGGAGCCAGAGCCCAACTACAGGCGTTCCTTCTCATGTTTCCGTGTGTGCTGTTCTGTCTGGCTGTGGTACGCTTCTGGCTCTGTCTTCTCTTGAGAGTCTTTTCCTCCTTCAAGACCTGTGCCTCAGAGGTAGAGAGATGGGCTGGTGAAGTCTGAATGAGTGAGTCCGTCTTTGCCCACATGGAGCTGTATCATCAGGAGTCTTGAGCCAGTTATGCTGCAGTCTGGTATTCACACATTCTCCCCGCTCATCATGTCGCGGGTCCCTGGAGAGCTTTGTCTCTAATGGCAAGTCTTTGGTGCCCAGTAGGTAACGGATACAAATACGGAAGGCTGGCACGTAGTTGAGTGGTAGAACACGTGCTCAGCACACTTAAGACTCTGGGTTTGATCTCCACACTGAAAAGAAAAAAATGGAGTGTGTGAGACCCATGTGTATGGATGCTCTTCTGTCTTGTCTAAATCTAAAATTAGATTTGCAGAGCCCTCTGATTGTAGTACTTAATGTCACCCAGAGAAAATAATTGAGGGGGATTTCGTTTGGTCTTAAGATAGGGTCTCACTTGATGCTTTGCGCTGGCCTGGAACTCAGCATTCTGCTCCCTCAACCTCCCACATGCTGGGATTACAGGTATATACCCTCTGCCTGGCTTTCAGTTATATCTTAGTTACCTTATATTGCACTGCAGTCTGGCATTGTTTTAGTGCTTTATGTGCTTTTGAAAAATGTAGTATTTCTGACTTTTTAGTCTTTATTGGTGAGGAGGAGGGTCCTGTTTGAAGCATCTGAAAATTTAAGGTATGAAAAGTTTTCTGGTTTAACATTTTATTTAGCTCTGGTATGATTGGCCACTGCTTTATACTTTAAAACAAAATTCTAGTTAGATACCCATGTATTGCAGATGATCCCAGTTTCTAGTTTTGGAGGCAGGACACAGGTTCTCCATAAAGTTGTTATATGGCCCTACAACAGCATGTTACAGGGAAAGTCGAGGAACTCATCGTGGTCTGGTTAACAGCACGTAACAGTTCCACTTTATGCAAAGCTGTTTAATCAGACCCCTATTCAAGGACAGGGCAATGAACCCTAGAAGACTGGAATTCCAGATTCAGAGACTCACTTGAGGATTATGTCATTTCTTAGAATTGTAGGAAGGAACTCAGCATTGTAGAAAATATCTGAACACTTGTACAACACAGCATGATTCTGAAGACTGTTCTCAGTAATACAGAGCAAAAGATGGCGCTATGGGTTTGGGATTTCTTTTGACAGTTATCTTGATCATCTGTATGAATGTGGTTCTAGGAGAATATTCAGTATTTGTAAAACAGAGTTTGAAAAGAAAAATGTATATGAAGTATTAAGAAATCAGAAACCTGGGCTGGAGAAATGGCCTCCACAGGCATTGCACGATATGGGTGCACTTATATGCAGGCAATACACTCATACACATAAAATAAAAATAATAAATATTAAAAAAAAAATCAGAAACCTGAGTTTGTGTTTGTACTTAAAGCCCATTGACATACTATTAAAATGGTCTAAATGACTCTAGAATTGGAAATCCCTACTTGTCCAGGTGAGCTTGTCCAATCTCCCAGGCATGGGCTTTCCTCCATGAACCAAGGCAGCAGAGTCTGGACTCCTCACATGCTGCGTGGTTGGTCTGAAAGCGAGTGACCTATTTGGCATTTACCACTGAGATAAAAATCTCACCCAAACCAGGAACACGGATGCTAAACATTTTTTGAAAGTGCAAGTATATAACATTCTGGTCATCTGGAGTCACCCTGTGGCGGAGTAGTCTGTGAAAGGTGGGAGAGAGTCACTGTTGCTCCTCTTCTTCAGGTGATGCATCCAAGGAAGACATTGACATGGCGATGAAGTTGGGAGCTGGGTATCCCATGGGTCCATTTGAACTTCTTGACTACGTCGGGCTGGATACTACAAAGTTCATCTTGGATGGTACGGATTAAAATCTTTTCTTCCTTTTAAAAGCTGAGTTGAAATTGTCTTTTGGAACCTAAGTCCAAACAGCAAGATGCCCCTTGACTTAAAGGTCCAAGATGGGCTGGGTGTATAACAGCCCACTCCCTCAAGAAGTAATCTGCTCACTAGAGTTGACCCGTTCTTGAGAAACTATCTAAATCCATTCATAAAGTGGAACCCCATGTCCACTAAGTACCTTTCATTAGGCCCCACCTCTTACAGGTGCCACCGTTTTCCACACTGAACCAAGTGCTCAGCGTATGAACCTTTCAGGGAGCAAAGCAAGTCCAACCATAGCAACGGGTTAGAGGTTCACTCTAATGAATAGCAGAGAAGGCCAAGTATTGTTTCTCAGGGCAACTGTTTCTAATCTTTCATTTAGAAATAATTATAGGTCCATAGACATTTGCAGGTATAACTCAGACAAGGTGTTTGGACCCTTCATTCGGTCTCCCTGCAATAGGTGTATCGTATAGAACCGTAGTGTGAAGTCAAGCCAGAAACCAGTAGGGTCCCTGTGTCATGCCCTCACAGCTGGTTTCTGTTACCTCCACTGAAATCAGAATGTGCGGCCATTTTAAAAAATGTAGTTCCTGGGCTGGAGAGATGGCTCAGTGGTTAAGAGTACTGGCTGCTCTTGCAGAGGACCTGGGTTCAGTTCCCAGCACCCATGTGGTGGCTAACAACTGTCTATAACTCCAGTTCCAGAGAATCCGACGCCCTCTTCTGATTTCTGCAGGCACTACACAACACAGGTGCACTTACATGCATGCAAACACTCATACACATAAAATTTGGAATTTTATGAGGTTGCAAAACACCAGTGGGAGGATCCCAGGATTTAACGTACCCTGGAATCTCACCGTCCCCCTTGGGACCACCCAGTGAGCACCTTGGTAGCTCTGCAGCGCAGCTGGGCTTCTAGCAGCAGAGCCTGCGCCGTGCTGGCCTGAGTGTGCCAGCATGGGGAGCCTCCTGCCCTAGCCGTGCTCCAGACGTGCCCGCAGAATGCCAAGACCAAAGTGAGCCAAACACTTGTCCTTCCTCTCAACAGGGTGGCATGAAATGGATTCGAAGAACCCCCTATTTCAGCCCAGTCCTTCCCTGAATAAACTGGTGGCTGAGAAGAAACTGGGTAAGAAGACTGGAGAAGGCTTTTATAAATACAAGTGATGCACCAGAAGAGCCTCAGAGGGCCCCAGCCAGCCCTGGGACAAGGTTGAGTGTGCCCTGGGTGGCCGCGTCAGGCTCACCACAGGCTGCTCAGTGGGCCCTCCCTTGCAGCCTCTGAAGTAATTGTTCTACTAGTTGCAGTGATAACAGATTCCGCCAACTGAGAACTAATTTTCTGGATTAGTCTGTTCTCTTCTGTATATTTTTCTAAAAAGCTTTATATCCTTGGTGCCTTGGAGCAAACATTTTTTCTGAACCTTGCTATTTTTGTAAAGCGTTACCTGAATTCATTCTCACCTCCTCTGCGGATGAGTGTGCTCTGTCCATCAGTGTTACACCCAGGGGCCGGAAGCCAGGAGCCACCCTGCATTCACGGTGCATCTAAGGGGCTGCAGTTTAACTGACAGCAGCTGAGTCCTGCCTTTCTGAGAATATTTAGCTGTCTGCACCTTGAGCCTTAGCCCATATTCTGGGAACAACACAAATTATGACTCCATTGGACTCATCAAAACATGGCTCCTTTCCAACAAGTATCTGTGTGCTTGTTTTGCAGTAAGAGTGTCTTCATGGCCATTCAGGTCTTAGGTATTCTCTCTCTCTCTCTCTCTCTCTCTCTCTCTCTCTCATTTTTCATGAAGAATCAGTGCTACAAACTGCCTATCAACTCTGATAAACTGCAATCCTTTACTCTGTGAAAATTTGAATAGAAATAAATGTATTACCTAAAATCACAAGTTGCTTAAAGACTTGCCCATCTTTGACCCATTGCTGTTGCTGAGGTGACGGCCCAGGAGGACGGGTGGAAGGTGTTTATGTGAACCCTGCTGTGCCTGGCCCTTCACATTTCCTACAGCAAAGCAGTAGTGAGGGCACAGAGAGTGCTTCTTAAGGAACATCTGTTTCTTTTTTGCCAACAAAGTGAAGTAACGTAACATAAGATTCTTTTAATCATTGGGCTGACAGAGTGTCTTCCATGATAGAATTTGGAGTTGGAAAGACATCAGAAGCCATGACTTCGTTAGCAGAGAGCTTAAGTGATGTGCCCAGGGTCACCAGATACTTAGTAGCAGATTCCGGATTAGATCTAGGTTTTGATGATAAATATAAAAGAGTAAATCTGGACATCTCAAATCTAAACTTGCAGACAGGACCCTCCCCAAAATAGGTGGTGGTGTTTGCTCTCCTGGGTTCCTTAATTTTGAAAGATTCTGAGTTCATTACAAAGCGAGATAATACATGTCAATATGAATTTCTGCTATACTGGCACCCCAGAGCATGGGTGGGGTTCTCATGCAGTGCGTCATCATTCGAGGGAAGCCTATGTGATTATAACGTCGCTTCCCAGGTCTGCTCACTCTCAGCTAGCTCTTAACCTTTGGCATGACCCCTAGCCCCAGACCTTCACCTTGTCACTCTCTGGAGAGTCTGCAGAGGATGTGGACCTTTGTCTTGGAAATTCAGAATTCTTCCTTAACCACTGAGTTTCTAGAAAGAGAATTTAGCAATGCAGTTGTCCACTGCCAGAGTTGGAAGGGAGGGCACTTTAAATACACTGGTCCGACCTAGTATTCAGAAGACTTGGCCTCTGAACTCCTCTCGACATTTCATAAAGTCCTGTCCATACATTACGCTCAGGAGGGCTGGTGGAGTAGCGATCTGGAAACTCCTTTTCTTCTTCAGTTTGGGGCTTGGGGAATGAACTCCTGTCCAGTTTCATGGCTCAGCGGGGGAGCTGTGGCAGGAAGGAAGGGCTCTGCATCCACTGTTTGTTGCAATTTGGTTGAAAAACCAACCTCAGTAAGGATTCGATCACCCTGCACTTTCATGCTTGTGTTTTGACCACAGTTGTTTGGGGGTGGAGTTCGTTCATCCTGGGCTGTGCCCCCCCCAGGAGCAGCGTGAGCCTTTGTAGCACCTGAAAGTCACCGGGGTTCAGGTCAGTGACTGCCTCTCCCGCCCCACTTCCTCTTAGTGACGCTAATTCCTATACTAAAAGTGAAAATTTCAAATGAAAACTTTTGATCATCTTCAAAATATCTTAGCAAAATGAAGCTTATGGCCCATTATGTCCATAAGATTTACTGTTAGTAATAATGTCTGGAAGGAAACACTGCTTAACTAATTGTGACACCACGTTTGAAGTCTTTTCCCATGAGGGGACTGCTGAATGATGTAACGTGGGGCCAGTAAGGTCAGAGCAGGTGCTGGCACTGAGAAGTGCTGGTGTAGACTGCTGTTAGCCAGGCGAGGTGGCATGTGCCTGTAATCCCTGTACTGGGGAGGAAGTTTGGGTGTTAAAGACCAGTCTGGTCTGTATAGTCAGACCCTTACCCCCCATGACCCTCCCCACAAGACGCCCTTCAAAACATAATGTAATAAAATGATTCTCCACTAGATTCTGCCGGATAATAGGTGACTAATGTCAGGTTCAGAAGCTCATTTGAGATCGAGTGGTGTGTCGATGAAGAAAGTAAATCCGAGTGATGCTTTGCACCACAACACACTCAGTCTTTTCTTTCTTTGTGTGTTAAATAGGTCATACATGTGGCCTGGGCCTCTGTCTCATCCCACTGTGATTTTAATCGGCTTAGCATTTCATCCAAAGCAGCTAAGTCTACTAACTAAGTGTGGCTATAATTTTAGGCGACTAATTTTTTCTTATGCATTGATGCTATGTAAATAGTACTTTAAAAATGCTCTGAACAGTGGAATCACTGCCCTGCCTCCCCTCCCTCTCCTTGAGACAGGGTCTCAGCCTTGCTATAGAGTCAAGGGTACCAGAGCAACTGCTCCTGTCTTCAGGATTACAGATACGCTCCACCATACCTGGTTTGTGTGGTGCTGGGAGTGGAACCCGGCACTTCCTGTGTGCTAGGGAAGCACTCTGCGAACAATCCCCAGCCTCCTTACTATATTTTGGAAAGAACTCATTAGGTGGTATAAATTTTAGTTTTTTAAATTGGTCCCAGAGTTTTATAATCAGGTTTTGTATCTGTTTTACCACTTTTTCTTACCTAACATGTTGAGAGGGCAGAACACGGCTGAAGCACGAGAGGACACTGTCATGGGCGCTAACACAGCGTCTCATTCCACCATCACTGTAGTCCGGTTAATGTCAGGCTTTGAAACGAACCAGGCCTGGTTCTAAGCTCCACTTCTTTACCTGTGTAACCCAATAGGTTGCTTTCTGCATCTATCTGGTAAGACAGCAGTGTTGGAACTCAAGATGATGGATGAATGTCATGTGTGGAGTGCAGGGGTGCCGACTGGGAAGTGAGCAGAGGCTTGCCGCAGCTCAGAGCGCCATGCTGGGGGAGTAAACTGAGGACAGGGAACGGGCCTAAATCCTGGCTATTGGGTCTCCTGTTCAAAAGCCTAGTGCTGTCCCTGGTATTCCACTGCCATAGCTACTTGGGCAGAGCTTTCCAAGTCTTCAGGGAGGTGATGGTCAATGACCTAGAGGAAGGAGCAGGGAGGAGACAGTCTGGTATGCTGTGGGGGGCTGTCGTTTAGGTAATTTACATTTTATGTATAAGCAACAGGCTGGATGGTTAAGACCCCTGAGAAAAAGTTGAGACTTTCATTAAGTCTGCAGATGTACAGGAATAAATTGACCTATGAATTTTATCCTGTTGTATTGTTTTTAAACAGCATTGGGTGAACTTCTACAGTTCCTTGGGGTGAGAATTATGGCAGTGAGGCCCTACTAGGTGTATTAAGAAACTCTCAGACAAGGCAGCAAAGCACGACTGCTCTTAGTGTCTGCACTCAAGCTGTCTGAAACAGCCTGTGTGGGAGAACCCCTTTCAGGTCAGCATGGCAGTGAAGGCTTTTCGGCTGCTCTGGGGTCTGGACTTGGGTCTCCAGGCCTTGGTAAGATGACTCAGCCTTATTTTTTTTGGTGCCCTTACTGGAACATTCTACCAGAAAGCATGGCCCGGTCTTAGGTGAATGGGTATTAGAAGGAAAAATGAGTGAGAAGAGTCATGATGAGAAGGTTCAAAGCTGCAGACTGCAGGAGAGGGTGGTGCGGACAGAGACGCTGTGACAGGTTTGCTGTGTGGAGTGGCAGTGGGGGAGGGAGAGATGGCTCAGCAGCAATCAAGAGACCATACAGTGCCTGCGTCAGGTTGCTCACACCTGCCTGTAGCTCCAGCTCCAGGGGATCTGATGCCTTCTTCTGGCCCCATAAGCACTGCATATATGGGCATAAACCCACAGTCACACACATAATTAAAAAAAATCCTAGTTGCAGATTCCAAGTGTCTTGTGGAGATTGAAAGGCAAAAGCAGAGTGGCTTTTGCAAGGACCTGACGGGTGTGACGCTCCTAGGTTAAGGGGGCGGGGGGACAGTCCTAGGCTAAGGGCAGTCTATGTGTGCAGCTGCACCAGTGACAGAATGAGATTGCTGAAATGTACCTCTGGGCTTCGTGAAGCGGGGACATGAGCGCCACACAGCCCTTGAGGGGTACAGGCCGAGCAGAGGTCAAGGTGAACAAGCCTGCACGGCCCCCGCCGAGCAGTGGGCGCCTGAACCAAGGCGTGACAGCGCCACTGGGCCAGTCCGTGGCGCTTTGTTACTTCCGTTGCCTCATACACCTTTTTCATAGGAGAAAATATGAGAGCATAAAAGATAACCCAACAATGCCACTGACTTCAAGTTCTGAGACAAAGGTAGAAACCACATCTAACCCATCAATTACTGTGACTGAGAAACTCAAGGTGACGTGTGACGGAGTCTGCTGTCTATATTCACTCTTCTTGTTTCTATCTGGCAATAGATTTTCTACTAATTTTTCCTATGTCTAATGGAGATGATAAAAAATTAACTTAGCTATTAACACCTTAAAGTGTTACAGATTAAGAACATATTTCATCTGTCATCCCAGCACTGGAGAAGTGGGGCAGGAGGATCATGAGTTTGAGGTCGTTTGGAGTACACAGTGAGATCCTGCCCTGAAAAAACTAAGGTTCAGAGCTGGAGAGACGGCTCAGTGGTCATCCGTACTGGCAGCTCTTGCAGAGGATCTAAGTTTGGTTCCCAGCACGCACATGTTGGCACACAACTATCCATAACTCCAGTTCCAGGGGATCTGATGCCCTCTTCTGGCCTTCACAAGCATTATACACATGTGGTACTACATACATGCATACATGCAGGCAAAGCACTCAACACACATAAAATAAAAATAATTAAAAAAAAAAAAACTACTAAGGCTCGAGAGATGGCTCAGTGGCAAGAGTCACCTGCTTCCAAGCCTGATGACCAGGGTTCAGTCCCCAGGACCTGCATGGTGGAAGGAGAGAATTGACTCCTGCAAGTTGTCCTCTGACTCCGACATGATCTGTGGCACATGCACAAACACACACACGAAATAAAAATGTCAGAAGAAAACAAGAAAGGAGGGCTAGGGAATGCCACTGGATCTTAATCAACAAACCACTGGGTAACTCAGTACTGTGCCAGCTTCTGACTGCCTTGTCAAAGTGCTCTGCGGATCTTGAATTCAAAACAGGCTGGTTAAGTTCTTGTTAACACATCCCTGAACAGAAGCATTTCTATTTTATGGCTGTTGGTAATACAGGCAGGACCTTTTTTTACAATGGACCAAAATACATTTCCTAACAAATTATAACTCACGAGGAATTCATTCATTAGTGGTTTCTGTATGCCCCTGTGCTCTGCCTGGAGTGCTGAGATTACAGGTGTGTGCCAACTTGCCCCACTGATCCCTTCTTTTTAAATGCCAGCTTACTGTGACCCACAACACTGTTGAAATAAACACATAGCACTGTTTCAATAAAGGAAAGAATGTTTTGACTTGGGTTCTTACGTTTATCAATTACCTAACATGTAAAGTTTCGAGTTATGCTGGCTCATGCCTAAGGCTGCTCATTTTAAATATGAACACATGGTGTACTTCGCTGCGATTCTCCTTGAGGCACTCCTGACTGCCATTAAGGAGTCACATACATTAAAAATGCCAGCCAAGAAAGCCAAGGTTATCTTTCTCATAATCTACATGAATTCAGAACCCCACCCTCCGGTTAGAATTGAGATGCTTAGCTACAGGGAGACATCACAATTTCTACTCAGAAGCAGTCCCATTTCGCAGCTATAGGCAGTTACAAGGCAGTTAACTCCCTAGATAGCTATGTACAAAATGACAGTACTTTCCACTTGAACTCAAGTTTCACTATAAATTACGAATTTCATATTATTCAATTTGTATAAAATCTTTTCCTGTGGCAGATATAAGGGAAATTTGTTACACAATTGCTAGGTCATATGAAATTTATTTTTCTGTTGTAATTTTCCATCATCTTCTTGTGACTTCTCTAAAAGGAAAGCAAAACAATTGTCCTGCTCCTGCTCACTTTCTATATTGTTGCAGCCTTAGACCAAGCTATGGGAAAAAGACTCCATAGTTATGAAACAGTTGGAAGGCCCTCTCAACTGGACATATACTGCCCGCAAGGCTAGCAACCAAAATGACCAACATACCCCCAAAGGATGATGCTGTGACCGCAGGAAAGAGACGGTTCCCTGAAAGAAGGCTGCGCTGCGCCTCCTGCTGGCGCCCGGGTTTTCTCTGCGCTTGCTGCAGAACAGGGAGCCCCCCTCACAATCAGAGCAGCCAGAGGACACCCACAGAGGTCTGTCTTTTTGGGGGGTAGGCAACTGATTCTCCTACCTGAAGAACTACTGCCTGCAGAAGGCACAAGTTTGGCAGAGTGGCTCAGAATGAGCCATGAAGAGGAACCTCAAAGTTATGTAGGAAAAATTATTCTGGAAGGAATAGAGAGGAATGGAGCCGGTCTGTGGAAGGAGAGAGTGGCTCACAGGAGCCAAACAACTCACTCTTTCAACAGTGTTCCCTCATTTCTATGAGGCATAAAAAGAAACCAAGGCAAAAAGATTGAATGGACCCACGCCCAGCCCAAGTCTTGAATATCAACTTATAAACACTGCTGGCTGTTTCCTTGATGAAGCGCATTTCCCAGACATAGAGGAGATCCAGCCTCTCTTTCCCAGATTCAGTCTGCCATTTTACTTTCTAGCTAGCTCCCTGAATGACCATGGTGGCAGTGTCAGACTGATCTACTTGAGTCATGCAGGTTAAAGGACAATCTCTGAATGTAAAGATTGAATATGAAACCTTTATAACAAGTAGGTCCCCGGAACATAATACTTTTTTTCCTGGTTCAAGTTTAGGACTAAATGAAGAGGAATTGGAGAGGTTCCAGAGGATAGTAATGAAAATGATTAAAGGACTGATGATGAAAGGTTCAAGGAATTGGGATTACTTAGCCTGGAGAAGAGAAATTTGAGGGGTGATTTAATGGCAATCTTCAAGTACAGTACGTGGAGAGTTATTACAAGTATGGCAGCCAGCTGTTCCCCAGCTGTATGAGGTTGAAAGGGAAACTGGACTAGAATTTCAAGGCTGGATTTCAGTCAGGTCAGCAATACCAGTGGGTTCTCAAACTAATGCAAAGGGTGGCATGCCATTATGGAAGACCACTTAAGAGTGGCATTTTAATGCAGTTTTTCCTAAATCAGATAACATATACTGGCCTAACAAAGGTTTGTAGGAAAGCTATGGACTATAAACTAAAAATTGAGCAAATGCTGACTCTGGAGGGATGGGCAGACTAAAGACCTTCTTCACTTTCTGGACCACAGGACTTGAGGAGCTCAGATTGAGGGAAGGGACCTTTGCATGCAGTGAACATCACTATCCCAAGGTGGGAGCCTCCATGGAGCCTGTGGTACACAGGGAGAGAGACCTGCTGCCACCTGGCTCTGGTGACTCTTCTGACCCCGCTTCATGCCTACGTCTGGTACAGGAACGGAGGCCCCAGGTGTACGGCCATGAGGGACTGCAGACCGGGGAGGGAGGCCTGGTCCTGTGACCCTAGAAGTTTGCACCACAGCGATCCTCTGACATGGGCAGCTGCTGTGCCCTGTCAAGCCCTAGCCTTGGCTTTCGTTCTAATATTACCAACTCTCAATTATCAGGAACTTTATTCTTAATAAAATGACACTTTTAAAAAATGTTTTATTACAAAGCTTCTTTTAAAAAATGCTCAGCACGTTAACTCAAACTGGAATGACAAACGTTAGGTGACAGTTTGGGGCAAAGGCTGCGCCTTGGTATTTAAAAATAACGGGTACATCAATGCTCATTTCAACAACTGGCATAAAATCCCACTAATTGGCTAATAAAAACAGATACAAATACAGAACATTTAAAGTAATAACAATTTCAAGTGCTGGGCTTTTTACAAGTGTGAAAGGAAAGAACTGAGGGCTCACTGCAAACAGGCTTGCTCAAAGTGTATGTTAAGGTCTGTCATTAAAAAAAAGAGAGAAAATTAAGTGAGATGGGGCTGCCAACTGCTACCTCCAACAGAGTGGGTTTGGCTATTGCTTGTTTAGCTCTATTGAACACTTCACAGGACAGAGGCCACTGTGTGACAGAGAAGCTGCTTACTGGACAGGATTTCTCAGAAAGAGGCTTCTTTCCTTGTATTCCAAACTCTTCCAGACCTTTGGATTTTATTTAAAAGCTCATAGCTAGCAAAATATACAAGAAAAATAAAACTAAAAAATGTCAATTAAAAAAATTCAAGTTTAAAAAAAAGAAGCAAACATAAGATTGATCCTTTTGCACTGTTAAATAAAAACTTGAAGAGGAAGGAAAGGAAGGAAGATGAAGACAGAATCAGAAGAGTCTTCCACAGCTGTCATGCCAGGATGCTGATGCCTGTGCAGTCGCCGGCTCTGGCTGCAAAGGACAGGTGAGCGCAGCCAGGGTACTGTCCTTGCTGAAGGGTGACAGGATGCTCTGGAAGTGTGCGCAGAGATGGGAAGCCAAGCTGCTCAGCGGAGCGCGGGCTGCTAGCAATCTCCTGTGCTTTGAAATCTGCTTTTTCAAAAACAACCATTTTTTGCTTTCTTTTGGAAGTCAGCTCTTGCAGTAGACAGAAGGGAGGGCTGGCAGTGATTGTCTCTACGGGTCAGCGTCTCTAGCAGTGACCTCAAGGTACAGTGCTGTCAGTGCTCCTTTGGGGTCAACTGGGCAAGCTGTGGAGTCAGTCTGGATTTTCAACAAGCTTCCATCTCCAGAAGAGGGCCTGGGGTCGCTGCCTTGGCTTTGCACGTTGGGAATGAGCTTCGTTTTCCACCTCAAGAAGGAACAAATAAGATGCTATTAATATGAAATTGCCACAGGCCTTTAAGACTATAACTTGTATCCCATAGCATATGTCACAGGTATTTAAGTTACCCATTAAAAGTTAAGTTGGTGATGGCTAAGATGCTAGCAAAAAACCCTCAGAATGAATCCCTTAGTTACATTAAAGTTTTTTACTTTGGCTCCATATATGTATGTGCATAGTTATGATGTGGTGTATTCAAAGTACTGGGTCTTGGCTAAACACACAAGCAGCATGTTTGAAAAACATCAGTAGGAGGAAATGGCTAATGAAGAATTGAAACAGCGGGCAGCAGGCAGATCAGAAGCATGAGCTGGTGTTAGTCCACTGTGGGGAGCTACTGCGTGGTTCTATACAGGACTAGAATATTCCAATTAGCCATAGCACCGCCATATGAGAAGCCCCCGCACCCAGGATGTGCTACCCACCCTTACATTCCAAAGCATGGAAGCATCTCCATCTTAAGATTGTAGGATCCTCCACAGGAACTGGATGTTCAACAAGCTTCCATCTCCCTTCGTAACAACTGGTATCTACTGTCAGCCTTGACATGGATACTCAGTAGGTATTTAAAAGTAACTGTTACTAGATATTGGCAATAATGATTTTCAAAAAGGAGAACCCCCAAATTCCCAGAGCTTTAAGGATCTGGGGTTTCAAAGGTGATTAGTGGTAAAAAATTAACAATTATAGCAGGAGAAGGTGGGCGAGCAGAGGCACTGTGGAGTTCGGCTCACTCCAGGGTGCCCGTCTCTGAGGCTGTGGACTTGAGGCAGGGATGGGGAGGTGCTGTCTGTCACCATGTCACAACCTCATGTGTGTGACATGAGGCATGTGACAGCCTCAGATGAGCCCACTCTGTGCCTGTGACTGAGGTATCCTCTTTTGTAAGTAGAACTTCTTTTCAAAGATGGATTCTAAATAACGGGCTTCTTGACACTTTTACTTAAGAGGAAAGAAATTAGACAAAAGCTGCAACAATTTAAAAATGAAAACACAACTCTGGGTGGCCAAACGCTCCACAGGGCTGCAGCACTCAGTAGCACAGTCCCTGCCCGCAGGCTGCTGTGAGGTGGGCTTGGAACCTCCCACTGTGCACAGAGAGTGGCAGGCAGGCAGGCTGGCAGCATTACCACTGTCTTCAAAGCTATCCCTAAAAATATCTGAACCATGAAGAAACTATGACCCAGTGACCACCGAAAAACAAAACAAACCAAGAAAATGGAGAGAAACCAGTTGAAATGTTTTAACCACGGAGATCTCCAATGAAGATTTTCATTCTTACTCTGTAAAAATTAACTTTTCTTTGTGTAATGGGAATACACAGTATAATACAGTTGCAGGTTTTGCATTAACTGAACAAGAACAGTAATCCTTAACATAGGAGAAGCAAAGAGCTACCAAGCTGTCCTTCTAATGACAGGAACGGGACTGAAGCCTGGGATGGGTGTGGAACCCTCAGGTCTCTATTTACATTGTGCTTTTTCAAGGAGGATGTTCAAAGGCTTGGTTCATGTTGCCCTTCCTGGGCAGGTTTTCCTCTCAGTCCACAGGAAAACATTCACTTTCCTAATAAGGAATGGCCTTGAAATCTTAGGCTGCTGGGATTTACAGCTGACTGGTCACTGGCAGCCAGGAAGGTCTGCTACCGGGAGACAGAGACAGCCTGTCCCTCTGCTGGGGTCTGTTCCTAACCCCAGGCAACTGGGGTACATACAGACGACTTTTGTGGTCCTGCTGTGACCCCCTGCTGTGACCCCCATACTAAAGCAGAGTCCATCGGATCCTTTCACACCTCTAGCGCCCTGAATCTCTGGCTCAGTCTTTCGCCCGACTGTCTTACCTTTAAGAGTTCTCTCTCCTTTCTTGAGTTGAACCCAGTGATACCAGAACAGTCAAGACAAGCATGGCTGCCCAGAGGGGCTTTCCTTTATGTACAAGACATGACTCTTTGGGAAAGAATGTCCTGTCTAACAGTCACTCTTCTCTACGCTCTTACTGTTTGGGTGCTATTATTTCATTATTCTACAGCGTCACCTTGCAAATCCCCAACAAGTTAGCTGGCTTCAGAGACCCTCTGCACTACAGCCTACCGCCCCAGGGCTGCATTCCTTATGGGAACTGTCCTTTAGTGTCAAGGAAGCTCCCCTGCTGTCCAACGAAACTACTGGTCCTTGGCTGCTCTGTGAAAATACAGAAGCGTCAGGGCAAATCAACTCTTATCTCAAAAGTGGGACAATGAAGCCTTAAGTGTGTTGCTTTACAGATAGAAAATAGGTCAAGTTGAGATTCTTTTTAAGAAACTGCAGGCATGAGATGGGCAATGTGGGCTGCTGCCTGGCAAGGGACAGAGCTCCACCCACGGAAGCCTCCTGAATAATCAAAGCAGCAATGACTGCACCCTCAAGCTTCAGAGGGAGTGTCTCGGGGTGGCCGTGTGTCCGTCTGTGTAGGGGCTGAGCAGCACACAACACAAGCTCTAGCCACCCCATGCTCTTCTGGACTAAACATCCCTACGGAACCAGGAAAGACTCATGCCTTACGAAGAGCCTGACGGGAAAGGGCAGAAACAAAGACTCCTGGCAGGTAAACAGCTCTGACCCCGGGCAGCTAGGACCCCAGGTCTTCTTGACACAGAACTGAGACGGAAAGGGGGAAGAGATTCTTTCCCTATGAGCACAAATCTGGAATTCTCGTGGACAGTCCAGTTCCATCCCCCAGCTGTTTTCTATTGGGGAGGCTGGTACTCCTGGCCACCTGGGTTCATGGGATTGACAACTGTCCAGGCCAAGGCAGGGGTGGTAAAACAAGTATCTAGAGACAAAACGCAGTCTCCTCTGGATATCATGAGGTACTATGTCTTTGCTTAGAATTTGTGGACAATGACAAACACAGACTTAATACCCTTCCCCCAGCCCATGGGTCTCAGACGAAATGCTGCCAGAAAGCAGTAGGGACCTTAATGTGTTTTCAGTTATGACATCATCCTGAGAAAAACATGTTAGAAATTGGTTTTGTGGGGGGTGAAAAGGAGTTTTAAGTGCAAGCACTGTCTTATGGCAGCATACTACCTCTGTGCCAGCTGCCTGTTCTCAGCCTTGGGGAAAACTAGCAGAAGCCCGTCACACCTGGGTGTGAACTCCTGTGTTGCACAATGTGAGGTGTGTGGAGGACAGCGGCAGATGACTATGACGTGACTAGCCCAAGGTGACCTGTGGTGGCACCGGGCCATTCCCCAGGCCTCCCGTTCCAGTGCCTCACTGACTTCAAGGGGGCTGTGCCTGCCAGAAGCCAAGCTCTGGGACATAAACTACACAATTTCATACCGTTAGGGCAGTTCTGCATGTTCCCACTTATTTACAGAGGAGGAAACCACGGCGCAGGGAAGCAAATGGCTTGCTTACTGTTATCCAACCCATAGGACTGGAATTAGCTTTACAGAAACTCACTCTTCTTGCCACCGTACTTTGGAACTAAATTACCATCTGTTTTCCTTTCTCCCTCCTACCTTCCCTCTGTCTGTCCATCACTAAGCAGCACCTTCATCCCAGGGGGTATGGTCGACATCCAGATGTACCTTTGCCCAGTCCAAGATGCCCCACTGTTTGAAAGCAGACCCATAGGGAGGACCAAGCGCATCAGTCAACTCTGGAGCACCAAGGTCCTCTGAGACTCTTCTCTGACCTACAAAAACTGGCTCTGGCTCCTTGGCATTGATACCACCTGGGGTTTGGGCAAAGGAAACGTGGAAATATGTGGTCAGGGAGCTTGACACTGAGTTTTGTTTCTGCAGCTGAATTAGTTCTTAGTTCCACATTCAAGACTAACCCATCCGTGACCACAGAGAGCTGAAGCAGAGTCCAGAGCTGTGGGAGGGAGGCAGGAAGAAGGATGGGGTCCCCTGGCCTTGGATCTGGTTAGACCTAGGGAAGATGCAAGTGTGAAATTTTCCCCTTACATTAGTGAATGTGAACAAGGACCAGTTAAACTAGATTTTGGCAGGGTCAAGGTGAATAGGAGAGGCCTGGAATGATTAGGAAATGACTCTAGGGGGTTTCTGGCTTCTATATGCAGCTGTGCCAATACTGAGTTCATGAGGACACACATCCTACTAGAAGCCTGCCACTTTGTGACTGCTGGGTCCACCGTCTCCAGGGACATTTGGGGCACACTCTAGAGCAAAGTTTGGAACAAAGAGCGCATCAAAGAGCACTTCTGTGTCATAGACTGAAGGGTGTCAATGGAACGACTGACTTGGTAGGCTCCCCTCCAAATTCTTCCCATCAGTCCACCTTCTTCTCACTTTCACACTGGTTCTCTTGAAGGGCTGAGGCTAAGTTCTTGTAAAAAGAAGGCAACAGGGTCAGGGCACACTCGTGTCTTTTCTTTTCAGACTAAGTACTTTTTGCTCTTATGCCTGTTTGTGCATCTGGACAAGATGTGCAGGGTGGGGAGGCGACAGTGTGTGTGTGGTAAGATCCTGAGCTAAGGGGACAGTCCTGAGTCAGGACACAATCCGGACTCTACAAGTTACAAACTGGGTTTTCTCAGCAAGTTGCTAGAGCATATATATATATATATATATATATATATATATATATATATATATATAAAAGTTCCTTATCTATAAAATGGAGATGGTGACCTGCTCCTGCAGGAGACAAGGAGAATCTTTCAGTTAGGGGAACGTATCTAAAAACAGCAAGGAGCAAGCCAGATCAGCGTCAAACCCCCAAACTGGGGCACTCTTGTTTCAAGCGTTTCTCTCCCTCACTGTGTAACAGAATGCAGTCTCAGCTAAGTGCAGGGTCTCCCAGAGCGCCTGCCTCCCCAGGCTGCAGCTTCAGTTACACAGTGGAGGAAGCGGAAGGCAGAGTTGCAGTGATGCTGTGAAATTCACACACAAAACCAGCACCCTGTGCTCTAAGTAGGGTCCCTTTGCTTCTGACTCAGGTTATTCAAATAAGCTTCTTTCTATGGCTTAAACCCAGACAGCACAAGAGAAGGAACTTATTTGTGGGGGAGGGGAATCATTCCACACAGCAAAGAAAGTCACAGAAAAATTAGAGACAGCAATTAAAAATTTTCCTGTATTATTTTGGTCAAATAATATTATTAGCATCAAACCAACAAGCTCCTTGAAGCGTATACTACAGATCACATCGCTGTAGAATGACGGCATGAGGTGCTACAAAATGCATCTCCACGCACTCCAGCAAAGACAGAACTCTACTTAATGCTTTCCTAAGAAGTCCACGTCTGGAGTTGTGGCATCACACAGTGGTAGAGTGCTCGTCTCACCTGCATGGGGCTTTGGGTTCAGTCCTTAGCACCAAACATAATCAAATTTCCAAGTTTGGGTACTTAAAGAGATAAAACTCCAGGTTTCAGAAAACTCTGCTACTCAGAAGAAAATCTTCCAGCATTCTTGGTGAGAAAAACATTTGTGTAAAACGATTCTTTTTATTATATCAGCTGTTTTAGTGTATTGATTTAATTCAATTTCATGGGTTTTTGAGCAATTCTACATTCTGTGTTATCTCAAGGGAGTTATAGTGACTTCCTGTGCTTTTCTCTGTCCCCTGTTATTTTTTAATGGTGCTGACTGGTGGATTTGATTGCTAGCTAGTTCTAGTTCCCAATTTTTGTTTCTCTGGCCTGACAGTACTATTGTCTTTGGGTTCTACAAGATGCTCCTGTAAACCAGCATGGGCTGTTTCTGGTACAGTCGTCCCTTGATATCCACAGAGACCTTTTCTGGTCACAAATAAAATGGCACGCACTTCCATATAACTTCTCTATACCCTCCTGTATACTGTGAACCATCTCTAGATTACTTATAATAGCTAAAACAATGCACAATGCAAATGCCATAAAAAGTTGTTTCTTTGTATTGTTCAGGGATAACGCTAAGAAAAAATGGTGTGTAACATGTCCAGTACAGTCCACTGCAGGTTTAATTACAGTATACTAATGAGATGGGGGAGCAATGCTCAAACAGTGTTGGCGAGGCTTACGGTGAGGCAGATCTACACAGCATCGTTCTCACAGGATGCTTGGCACGTGACATATACAAGACTTGCTTTCTGGAGTCTCCTAGAATTTCACTCCCAAATATCTTTAATCCACAGCTGTGGATTACACCCATGAGGAGATCTGACTACACTTCCAACTCAAAATGGCTTGGATCACATAGGTGGCCAAAGGCTTAGACAGAGGGTCAGGATCTGAAAACCTCCCGTCTGTACCGGAGTTACTGCTCAAGACATCTTGCCCTTACGCAGTCATCTTTGTTAAGACATGCGACTAAGCCTTGCCTTAACTGTCAGATGTCTGAATTTACAGTCAAGAGTTACTGCCTTGTGAACCTTCTACAAGGTCTCTGCTCGTCTGTGTCAGGTGTGGTGGGAATTCAGACACACAAAGCACACTACGAGGAAGGAAGACAGGCAGGCTGTTCCCTCAGGTTGGACAATCTCAGAACAGAAGCTGTAGGGAGAACCTTCAGGACACCATGACCTCTTGCTCCGATCCAGCAATCTCAGGCATGAAAATGCACCCAGCAGTCTCCTGCTAGGAGCTAAACACTGTTACAAAGGAAGGCAGAAGGCATCCCACTGGGCTGGGCCTCAGTAAGGGCAAGTGTGGAGATGATAATACAGCTGGCTGGCTATGCACAGCCAGGAACGGTGACCTTGATGGCTGCCTGAAACACCTGGGCCTCTTTAACTTGACAGCTACTCGGCCGAGACCTAGGAGCCCTTCTCCAAAGTCCTCAACTCCCACCACCTACCTTCTACATGTAACATTTTACAGCAGGTGTTTCTTCCGTGTTAGAAGATGAAGGACAGGAAGAGTGGACATCGTGTTTTCACTTTAGTTGGTCAAGTCGGAAGCTTTACTCTGAGACTCTGAACTAGTCTTAAGGTTTTTCTAGCTGCTTCCAACTTTTCTTTAATTTCACCATTTTAAAGAAAGCTTAGCTTCGTTTTCAAAGCAAACACATCAACCCAGAGGCTTAGGCACTTAATGAGGTGACCACATTTATACATGTGAGGTAGAATTAGGAGCAAAGATTAGGAAAAAGAGTAGAATGTGCCAGGGTGAGCTTTAAAACACACAGGAAATAAACATTTTTCTCAAAAAGACCAGGAAAAACATTTAAGCACTCCCTCACTGTCAGAGGACAGGGCTGTAGCTGTGCAGCACAGCTCCCAAAGACCCTCTGGGTTCTGTCTTCCTGTTGTCCTGACATCTGGATTCCCACTCTGAAGCTGGGAGGCTCTGTGGTACTTGTGAGCCCTGAGTTTTTCAAACATCATCATCATGCAGAAGATAGAAACTGTTTTTTTCAACATAAATCCAAGCACTGCACAATTAACTCCTGTAGCCTGTACAAACTCTCCCACACAGCTCCCGGCCTCAGGGCTGTAAAGTGTGAAGGTTCTGCTTCGTGATAAACACACTTGTTCACTTAGTTAACAAGTCTGTAACATAAAGATGATGCCAAAGTCAAACACAGTATGAAGTTCTGCCTATATTTTCTAGTACAGTTCAGCACCTTTAATCAGAGTTTTCAATCTTCTAACAGTAAAACTACATCTAAATTTTCTTTAAATGTGTTATAATTTTGAGGGGTTTTTTTTTACAGTAAATATCAAAGAACTATGAAGAAAGCTGATTTTTAAAACTCAAGTGGCCATTTTTACAGCTATTTCAAAGTTTCTGGTTCTTTACTTAATTACTTATGTATCTTGACTAAGAAGAAAGAGAAGTCAAGTCTTTGAAAATAGTCTCTGATTACTGACAATCTGTTGAGATGTTGTATATTCCAAATCAAATCTGTGCCCAAACCCTAAAAACTTTCAGCAATGTAATCCCTGCGCTGTGGGTCCCACAAACTCCCTTGCTGCTCTTCAGCCCGTGCACCAGCCACTCAGGATGCTCGCCTCAGTTCCACTCAAATTTACATGCTTTATTATGCATACTAGTGTTATTTTATACAGCATGCTAATATGTAACTCACAGCACAAATCATACTATTTTATAATTACCCATTTAGATGTCTGTATCTTCCAAACACGGATACTTCTCTAGGAAGAGAGAGGATCTCATTTAGCAAGTGCCCTTCCAGAAGGCAGTTCCTACTCCACAGGAGTCGCCCACACCGGTCGCCCACACTGGCAGCACAGTGGATAAATGGCTGGTGCCTCCTCAGAGACACGGCAGAGTGGGTGTGCACAGTCTCACTCACTGAGGCCAGAGACATCCCCATAGACGACAAGTGAGTTCGAACCCCTGAAAGGATGAATGTGGCTTGCTCCAAGATCCCAGAGTTTGGAGGGCATTCTGAACTAGGGGATAGCTTTCATGGATTCCATTCCAGTTACTCAAAAGAAGCCACATAGTACTGGGACTGGGTTAGCAGTGACATTAGAGCAAGTGTTCCTCCACTGCACAAAAGCAGAAGCCCCAGGGAGACAGGACCACATCTGGGCATACAAGCAACTGCTTAACAGCCCAACCTCTGCCGCAAGAGGCCACGCTGGGCACCCCTCACCCCGAAATGTGGAAACCTTAAATAAGGCCCATGCATTTTGAGGAGTGGGAACCAGAGTGTTCAAAGGGCATTTTAGCATTTGAGCTGTGTATTCAGAGGTGTGAGCTCAAAGACCTTTCTCATCTTGTAATTTTCTTTAATGACACAGGGTTGGTGCTCACACAGGCCACTACAATAAAAGGGAGGACGGGAGTAAACCATCTACACTACAGCCAACTGATTCTTGACCAAGATGCCCTAAGCATATGTTGAAGATGACTACTTTAGTAAGTGGGGGTAGGAATATTGGATACCCAATATAGAACACTGAAACTGGAGCCCCATGTCTTACTGTATACAGGAATCAACAAAATAGATTGAGGACCTTAATACAACTGTGAAATTACTAAGAGAAAACCCTGCACGATACTGGCAGGCAGTGATTTCCTGAACAGGACTCTAATACACTAGAAAGAAATGAATTCTACACATGATGACATTAAATTAAAAAGCTTCTGTGAAGGAAGCAACTTGGCAAAGAGGTGGTGGAAAGACTGGAGAAAGATCGCTGCTAACTACGTCTGACAAGATTAATACCCACAATATGTACTTTTTAAAACCTTCACAGACAAAAGAGCAAGTAATACAATCGATACAGAGGCAAATGATCTGAAAAGACACTTGAGAAAATGCTAGCTTTAACTATCAGGAAATGCAAATCAAAACTACACTAAGATTCCATCTCCCCCTAGTCAAGATGGTTATTATAAACAAGCACACATGTTGGTCAGGGTACCAGTGTGGGATAGGGACTCTTAAACACCACTGGTGGGAATGTTAATCAATGTATGGACGTTTCTCATAACACTAATCCAGCTTCTGGGAATGCACACCAACGTGAGCACACATTAGGGACACGAGCATACACATTCATGGAGGCACGTTTCACAACAGCCATTTTTTCTATCACATGAAGCTAGAATTGTTAAATAACATGAGAACAGAAAAAAGTAGAAAGGAAAACTATTAGAGGAAGCAAGGGAACCAGCTAGAGAGGGACCGGGCGGCGGGGAGAGCAGGGAGGTCGGGGAACAGGTAAGAACAAGGCGAGGTGGCAGTGCCAGACGGGGAGAACCAACACGTGAAACTTGGCATTGTCCTCTCAGAACTGGAAACTGGCTGCAGAGCGTTCACCTTGCTCTTCAGAGCATTGGTTTTAATCAGACACGTCATCTGTCCTGGGTTTGCTTCTGAGGTGAAGTTGGCTCTGACCTGAGTGCTCTGGCAAACTGGGACCCTCTTACCACATCAGGGGAAACTAAACCCACAAAGAGTACTTAGCAGTGCTTCTGAGTACCAGGGGCACCAGAAAGTCACTCCAGAGAGGGGAAGAGGCTTAGGAGATGACCTACCCAGGAAGCAAAGAACCACACACTGTAAGAGCGACTGTCTAGGTCACTCAGGCATTAATGAAGGGCCCTGTCCCTACAGCAACCCAGGGCGGAGGCACACAGGAGGAAGTCGGAATGCCGGAGGGCCAGGCTGCATCCCTCCCCTCTCTCTTACAAGTCTGGATGCTGCGAGGGGCCCACCTCGAGCCGCAGTTCCCACAGGACGGCCTAGGGGCTGGGCTCCCTTGCTTCTAGATGTGCCTTTCCGGTTCTTCATCTCTTTGCGGCTGCTTGGCTCCAGGACAAAATGCCTTCCCACCTTTTAGGGCAAGCAATGGTCACTCCAAAGCCCTCCACAGAAGAGCTTTCTTGATCATCAAGTCTGCTTTATTTTTATTACAGCATTTATATTTCCCTGATCATTTTGT
This sequence comes from Eospalax fontanierii, assembly GCA_035773235.1. Taxonomy (NCBI): domain Eukaryota; kingdom Metazoa; phylum Chordata; class Mammalia; order Rodentia; family Spalacidae; genus Eospalax; species Eospalax fontanierii. The sequence continues at coordinate 8,708,372 of CM069533.1, read as the reverse complement.
ATCAAATACTCTCAGAGCAACACAGTGAGTCCGTGTCAGCAGGCACCCTCTTCACCTCTTCCAACGCTGCCTGTCTTGTAAAACCTGGTGTTTATTCGGCGCACCGTCAATGTGGAATGGTAAGGTTCTGAATTCCTGAACCAATGAAAAGAACACGGGGAGCACACTAATCTTGGGGTCTTCCTGAATGGCAGTCTGGCTTCTCTCAGCTCTCTCCCTTACCTTCGGCTGCTAGCTCTGCTCACCACACAAGACCGTGAGGGGGACAGTGACTTACTTCAAAGGCCACGTGAAAACCCAGGGGACGAGGGCGAAGTTGCACTAGAAACTGAAAAAGGGAAGCCGGGGGCTTGAGGAGAGCAGGGGATGTTCGGGGTGTGTCTTTTCTTATGTAGGACAAAGAAGACACCTTACCCTCCAGGAGAAAATTAGGTGATAAAAAGGCACAATAATAACTGTGACTTATAAAAGAAGTAGGTGTCTGAGATACATATCAAGACAAAAATAGACTCAGCTTCAGCCATTACATCAAAATAATCTTAGTCATGATGGATTTTAAGTCAATTGCCAGACTATGAAGCACTAAAACATATTTGGCTTTAAAATCATTGGAGCTGGTGCAGGGTTGGAGAGATGGCTCAGCAGTTAAGAGCTCTGGCTACTATTGCAGAGGACCCAGGCTCAGTTCCCAGGACCCCCATGGCGGCTAATAACTGTCCATAACTACAGTTCCAGGGGATCTGACGCCCTCTTCTGACCTCTGTGGGCATTCCACAAAACAGATGCACTTACATACATGCAGGCAATATACTTATACACCTTTAATAAAAATAATAAGTAAAAAACATTTAAAATCATTGATGCAAAAAAGAATTTAGCAGATCATTTAGTGTCAGCACTTGGCACACTATACTCCAGAGGGCCTTCTGCATAAAAGCAGAAAGGGGCTGTAAACCAGTCCTAAAAGCTCAGGGACAAAAGGATATGTTTAAAAAATAATTGAAGGCTGGGGATATAGCTAGCTCAGTTGGCAGAGTGCCTGCCTAGCACGTATGAGATCCTGGGCTTGCCTCCAGCACCATATAAACCAAGCTTTGAGGTAAAAGCCTGACATATATTCCAGCTTCCAGAAGGTGGAGGCAGGAGAATCAAAGTTCAAGGTCAACCTTGGTTACATAGTGAGTCAGAGGTCCCGTTGGACTAATGAAACCCTACCTTAAAAAGTCAAGACAAACAAATAAACAATACAATGCGTGTGCATGTACCTTTCCTAGGTAGGCATCTATGAGGCCAGGCTGGGGAAGGGGCTGTGTGATTAAGCCATCCCTGTACTCTGAAGAACAAAACCAAGTGAATGGCTCAGAAGACTTCACTTAACACCTACTCAGCTAAATATGGCCATCATATGTGATTGTGATGCCTTCTGGATCTATTGTGTAGTCACCTATATAAAGAGACGGTGTTTTAATAGGGAGAGAAGCCAGCTATTCAGTATTAGGAGGTTAGATCAGAATATAAGACTTGTGGTATTGTATAGAATTTTGAAAGCTTGGAATGGAGATCAAGAAAGTTTCTCTGAGAAGATGTGACGGGTATTAGGAGGAAGGAAGAGAACTGATTGACCTGAGTTCTGACTGTGCCGAAGGCAAGGCATTCACTGCACATACTGCTGGAAGGTGGCAGGCACTATCATTCCCACTTCACCACTGAAGAAAACCAAGCTCAAAAATCAAAGTAGAAGGCCCAGCAGTCAACTGACTTGAAATTAAACCTACTTTTTGGTACCCAAATCTCTGCTGGGAGATTTCTGTAGGGAAAGTTCATTGAGATTTTGGGACCCAAACTCAATACTGAAGCTTGTATGATGAGGTTACCTGGCTTAGTTAGGAGCATATACAGTGTAAGTCCATGGTCTTCTCCTAAAAAACGCTTCCCCCTGGCTGGAGAGATGACTCAGCAGCTAAGAGCACTGGCTGCTCTTGCAGGGGACCTAGTTTCCGTTCCCAGCACCCACATGGTGGCAAACAACCACCCATAACTCCAGTTCCAAGGATTCTGACGCCCTCTTCTGGCTTCTGCGGTTACTGCACGACACAGGTGCCCTTATAGTACATGTGGCAAAACTCTCCTACACACAAAGATCCTATAGAAATTAAAATAAAAAGAAATGCTGCCCACACATGCCCAGTCATAAGGCCTTCCAAACACAGGGACAGCGGGGCTGTGCCTTCCATCTACTTGGGGAACGGCTAATGATTTTGTTTGGAAAGAGCACGGGTCTCACAAGGCTCAGGCACCAGCAGGAGGCGGGGCGGCAGACCCCGCGGAGGGCGAGCACGCCTCTCAGGCAGGGAGAAAGGTTGGCTGGTTTGAGTAGACAAGTGGACACCATTCATTTCTGTTTCAGAAAAATCCCTCTGAGAGCAGCATGGACAAACCCTGGAATCAAAGTCTGCCGCCACAGTTCTCCAGAGGCTAGAATGGCCGTACAGTAAGGGACTGGGCTGGGCAGTGACAAGAGTCCAGCTGGGCCCTGAAGCACAGCAGGCCTTGATGACTGACCGCACAGGTTTCTAGAGAAAGAATGGTGCTGAATCAAAGGTAACTTTGGGGTGAAAAATGGCTACACAGTGTGAAGTCAAACTTAAAAAAGACCCAGCCTTCATTGACAAAGCCAGGTCCCCTGGGCTAGTGGTCCTATATAGAGAAATTAAAGAATTATTATAAAAATAATTGAATTAATTATTACTTACAAATACTAGGGTGACATCTAGCAATGGTTACCAACAAAGAAAAACACTTGGTAGAAGAAACACAGTCAGTCACATAAATGCCCATGTGTTATTTTAAAACAGGAAAAACAAAAACAAAAGACAAAAAGCCAAAGTACATGAATCTTTCTCACTACAAACACACTGTCTATAATATCATTTCAGTTCAACTGCATAAGGGTCTCAACTAAGCAACAGCGCTGACTGGGTGAGAACGGAGCTCCTCAGACCCATCCCAGCTCGGCAGGACGACATTTGCTTGCTCCTTTTGTTTTTGTAAAGGCAGATCTGTCACTGGTCAGAAGAGTTGAGAAGAAAGAGTTAAGGGACACAGCCTAGAGAAGAACGGATGGAACAAAAGGCACAGGAGATGCGCCAGCACGCTGTACCCCTGCAGACCCACAGCTGGGTGGGAAAACCACCACCGCGACCGGGTCCAGGGCACGAGACTGCTCTTGGTGGTTTCCTCTTTCAGGAGCAAGGCTGAATGGGATCGGTGTGAGCAAGATGATTCACAAGCAAGTGCCTCTTATTAGAACTAACATCAGCAGCAGGACCAGAGAGTTGTTCTTACCATGTTTCAGATGTAGGCAGCTGTCATTCGGGGACCTGTACCTGCAGAAAATTGTGTCTTTAACAAACTTTTATGGAAGAGGTTTCTGTACAATCCAAATACGTAGTAGCTACAACACCGTGTGGACCTGTTTTCTTTGCTATTTATGCGTTCCTATGCCAGCCATTTTTATTTGTGCAGTACAAGTAGTGGCCTTGTTTTTAACAGAAAGAAAAGTGAACTAAACTGGGACCTCTCTGATCCTGGAATCAGTAAGAAAGACAAGTCCAGTCATTGTGTTGCTTAGTCTTAAAAACCCAACCACAGAAAAGTCTCTCAAGGGTAATACAAGGTAACACACTGTAGCGTCATCAGAGAAGTCACTTCTTTAAGGACTATGCAGACAGAGCAGAGGCAGCATGTTAAGTTAAAGCAAAGTGGACAAGGACAACAGGAACAACAACAACAAAAAAAGCAAAAACCAGCCACAGTGCCTAGCTCTACTCAGGACACAGTGCTCCACTCAGGACTCAGTACTCCACTCAGGACACAGTGCTTCACTCAGGACTCAGTGCTCCACTCAGGACACAGTGCTCCACTCAGGACACAGTGCTCCACTCACGACACAGTGCTCCACTCACAACACAGTGCTCCACTCATGACACAGTGCTCCACTCATGACACAGTGCTCCACTCAGGACACTGTGCTCCACTCATGATACAGTGTTCCACTCACAACACAGTGCTCCACTCAGGACTCAGTGCTCCACTCAGGACTCAGTGCTCCACTCATGATACAGTGCTCCACTCACAACACAGTGCTCCACTCAGGACACTGTGCTCCACTCAGGACTCAGTGCTCCACTCACGACACAGTGTTCCACTCAGGACACAGTGCTCCACTCAGGACTCAGTGCTGGGGAAGAGTTTCACAAGCACCTTCACATTACCACATTTAAAAGAAAAGTCTGTTTTAAGCATTAAAGAGTTCAGGAAGGAAAGCGGAGTTAAAGAACCACATGTGACAGTCACAGACCAAAGCAGCATACAGAAAGATGCCGACTACTTTACATGGAGTCTCTCAGAAGCGCAAGCATTGGTTGAGTCTTAGGAGGCCTACCTGAAGTAGATTCCTGTAGCTTCTCCCTCTTCCTCTTCTTCTTCTTCCCCTGAAAGGAAGAGAGCACATGGTGAGCATGGAAGTGTCCACTACACAAAAGCACCAGACGAGGGTGAGGGCGGCCAGCCCCGCCTCTCCAGCACTCCGTGCTCACTGACCACCGCACTCGGAGCACACCTCTGGCAGGGCTCAGGATGGATCCTGCTGTCAACTGCACCATACGATGAAAGGTCCATGGTTTCAACCTGACTGCCCAGAGCCTTGTGACAGAAGCACGACACAACCACAGAGAGAAGGAGAAGCTGAAGGGGAACCTGGGAAGACTAAGGACCTTTCTTCTTCACACAGACATGTGACACAGATGGAGGTGCAATTTTAAGTATGTTCTAAATGTATCTCGGTGACAAAAAAAAGTTTAGGTCACATAAATAGTGTGTTTCATTTTTCTTCAAAACCATCTTTCCCACTGAAACAACCAACAGGGTATAGCCACAGCCCACTTATCCAAAGAGTAACTGACTAATGTGCACTGGAAAGTTCCGGCTTACTGTAGCGTAACACACAGCGTACCCACCATCCCTATTTTATGTCTTCGGGAATAATTGTATTAGCAAATAATAAACAAATAAAACCATCAGATTATACTGATGATAGCTTGCGGTTCTCTAAAAGTACACATATTTATGTACCTCAAAGTTTAGAAACTATTTTCATAAACACAAGGCAAACAGCCATTCTCAGTTCTCAGTGACCCGGGGAGACGGCATGTCAAAAGGAACATCACTTTAATATGACTGTGGTGCTCTAGGGAGAGGGAGCAGGCAAGAGCGCACGCCTCTTACAGCCATCACTAGCTTCGATCCCAACAGTCGCCGCAGGTTAGAGAAGCTCCCAGGAGGCCGCTCTGTTAGGATCTTCCCCTCCCTCCCTCCCAGCTCCCATGTGTGTTCCAAGCTTCATCTCTTGAAAGAAACTTCCTTGTTCCACACCTCATCCCTCTTCCTCAGATGGAGCCGGGTTCCTGAACACAGGGTAGTGTTGTGAGCCCTGCCCTGAGCTGCTTGTCACTGGGCTGCCTACCTGCACGCAGCCAGCAGAGCGTGCCTGAGTACCGCGCCCTTACTGCCAATGTGGTATTTCAGGAATAAATCAGTGTGGCAAGAGAACATACATACGGTTTACGGCAGACAAAAAAAGAAGTAACTAGTCTTGATAGATTAATGTCGACCAATTCAAAATCCAACATTCATTTATCACACATGTGATAAATATCATGTGTGATAAATTTATCAATTTATCATGTGTGATAAAAATATTTTTCTTTAAAATTACATAGATTAATACTGGGCATTAGGAAGCACTGAATTTCAAAGTTCTAGCTAGACAAAAACTTGGCTAATCTCATTCAAGAAAATGTACGCATTGTTGAGTTCTGAAAAGCTCAGTTTTTAGCTCCAAAGCAAACTGCAACTGTGAAACCCATACCATCCAGCAGGGCATTTTCCTACTGAAGCACAAGCTCTATGTTTAATGATCTCAGAGAATCAGGAATGCACCCCACACAGCAATGCACCCCACACCACAATCCTGTTCTCATCCTCAAACCCTGCTCCTGCTGAGAAGAGCTTTAGCTCAAGTGTTCTCACCTGACTGACTCTTTTTTGCCGTAGCCATTGATAGGCTTTTTAAAACTGTGAAAGTAGTATGATCAAAGCTGGGTTCTTTTCATTCAAGGCACATGCAAAACAACGTCTTTAAAAAAATATGGAGAGTAAAATCTTTAAAGGTAACTCCTAATTCACTAGCTTTCGTCAAAACAACTTTGTTCTCACAGGTACAGAGGGAGCACAAAGGAAGGAGGAAGAATAGAGAGACGGAAGAGCACGTGTGCGTGTTTTATGTCTTTCTAAGAGTTAAAACTCATTACTTAAGGATCAAAACAGAAATTTAAAGACATTCAATAGGCAAAGCTAAGTCCATAGAAACTCACAGCTCAGCAAAGCTTTGGCATGGGCCACAGAGGGAAGGTCAGTGATGCCCTCCCAGCAAGCCATAGCCCCAAGGCATTCAGGAACAGGATGAGAAGAGCACTCCAGTGTAGCCCTTTGGGAGCCTCTGTACAGAGGCTCTGTGCACAATGATGGGAATTACTGCTTAGGGTACAGTTCTAGGGCAGAAATTCTTCTGCTAGGTACACTTAAGAAAGCAGACACAGAGCCAATCCTCAGGAGAGAAGCTGTGGAGATCTTCAAGTCAGGCAGATATGGGGATGAACTGTAGTTTAACCACCTTATGACACAGACTTGGGCAAATCATCTAACCTCTGTGACCTCTCAGTCCTTCACCTGAGAACTGGAGTAATGATGCTGACGCCACTGTACAGTTGTAAAAATTAGAAAGTAGCAGGAAGAACTGAAAGCATTCCTGACAATGAGCACGGAGTGATGACTAGAACAACTCAGGGAGATGACTGTGCTGTTGCTCTGAAGGCACTAGTAGCAGAACTCCTCTGATTTTAAAGTTATACCCAACGCTTAGGCTCCAAAATCTGAAGTAAAGTACGACTTCTATGGATCGTATCACAGGGAACAAACTGTGCATCCCATGTGCAACTCAAACTGTGCAACACACATGTTTGAGTACTCTAATGTCTCATATGGGATGTATGAGCTTAGACACGATCACTGTCATCGTCTCTGCGGGAACCCCAGCCACTCTGGAGTATCTCAGGAAAGGTTATCACTGAACTGTCCACTGACTCATAGCTTCACTCTGCGGTTGAAGGGACAGTCCCACTCTGTCAGGACTGGATGGCATGCTGCTGCTGATCACACATGGAACATGAGGACTGCTATTGACAAAATCTACACATTGCAATCTTAAACCTCAGTGTGATGAGAGGAGATGGAACTGTTGGGAAGTAACTGGGGCACGGACCTCAAAGACCTGGGATGCTCCTTTACCCCATCCACCTGGTGAGCATCCAGCAAAAAGCCTTGAGAGAGGCCCTGACGAGAAACTGGACCTATCGGTGCTCTTGGTCTCAGATGTTTTGGCCTCCAGAATAGTGAACAATGAAATTTTGCTTTTATAAACTGCCTAAGTCATGGTATTCTGTTGTAGCAGTCTGACCTGAGATAATTTTAGAATTTTTATTTCAAGAATCTGAACAGTCAAAACTGTTACTTTCTATAAACAATGATAAAACTTCCTATGTATCATTTATAATATACTTTCTTAGCACACACACACACACACACATATATATATTTCTTGTCAATAAAATTAGTACACCTTAAAACACAGTAACTCTTACTCTGTCTTTGGTCAAAGTACATAGATGTCAGAGCATATTAATATAGCATTTAAAAAAGTTGTACGGCTCTAATCCTGAGGCAAAACAGTCACCAAAATACACTGCTTATTTATAAGAACTGCAAAATAATCATCATTTGGAAAGAAATCTGACAATATATATCAAGAACTTTAAAATACCCTTTTTTAAAACAGAGATTTCTGTTTTCTTTATTGAAAAACTTAGGACTTGGGTACATCCTTCAACTTAACAGCTCTCCTACTAAGACTATACCCTAAAGAAACAGCAGTCCCTAGGAAAAAAAAGAAACACCTATCGTACACACATATTCATTTCAGGATGATCCATATCTGTAAGGGAAAAATAGAAACTTAAATGTCTAAAAGCAGGAAAAACGGTTCAGGAAACTGTGACATTCACTCAATGGAATATTAATATATTCTAAAAAAATTCATTTACAAATAATAGCAAGAAACATGACACAGAATATATGTACACGCATATCTGAGTAAAAACTAGAAGTACAGAAAAATGCTAGAAGGTGGAGATGGCGAGATGGCTCAGTGGTTAAGAGCACTGGCTGTTCTTGCAGAGGACCTAGGTTCAGTGCCCATGACCCACATGGCGGCTAACACTAACTTCAGTTCCAAGGGCTCCAACACTCTCCTCTGGTTTCTGTAGGCATTGCACATACATGGTATACTTAAATACAATCAGGCAAAATACTCATACACATACAATAAAAATAAATTTAAAAAACACTAGAACGTAAGTTAAATAGTTATTACCCATCTTGCCTTTACATGGTGAAATTATGAAGTTTTTTTTGTTTGAAATATTTTTCTAATATTTTAATAAAGGATTTTACATTTTGATCTTTAAAAGCATTAAAATAAAGATGAATTAATATTCACAACAAAATAAAAGTTTAAAGTTTTCAAGCAATGTATTCATGAAATCTTTACTACAAAGTTTTATTATCAATTTCTAAAGATAAGAAATGATACCAGCACCACACACACACCCTAAAATCACAAAGCAAGGGAGCCGGAGAGGAAGGCACTGGGAAGGAGAGGAAGGGCTTACATAATTGTCTCTCGCCGACCAGCCTGGATAAAGTTGCATATGTAGCTGTCTTTCTTTCCGTGCTAATTCATAATACTTCGCCTGCTCTTCACGAGAGAGGGCGTGCCACTGAAACACAAGGGAGGAGGGAGGGAAAAAGGTAAATGCGACTGTACATTTCACGTGCCAAGCTTTGCACAAGTGCAAATATTAAGTATTTAAACTCTGTTTTACTCCTAAATGGCAAAAGACCTAGATGCTGCAGAAACCTACTTGGAGCCAGTCTGGCGGCTGGAGTGAAACTTGGATTTTGGTTTCTCTATCACATGAAACACATCAAAGCATTCAGAGTAAAATGATCTCTGTCTCCTACCCTGTCTTTTTGCCAATATAAATTAAAAAGAACTTTCTCTGGTGAACCTCAATACTCAAGCTCTGTTTTCATCTTCTGTAGCATATTCTGGTATCTGAGCCCAAGCACCCTTATTTATGCAAAATGTGATAATTTCCAGATGCCTTTTAGGACGAACACACCCTCTCCTCACCCAGACTCTGTCCCAGCAGTGTCATATGAAGTCTGCAGTCTCAATCATGTGATCCAACTGGGCAAGACATCAGAAATCAGTTTTCTATGTCATCTACACACACCCACATGCACACACCCACATGCAAACACACACCCACGTATGCCCACTCTCTATAGGAACACTCATACAGTGTACTCACACAGCACACTTCGGACCATGGCTAGCTTCCATCCAATGGAAAGCAAAAGGCAACATCTAAGTTTTTCATTTAGGATGTGAGATTATAGTTTTGAATAAAGAAAATGTTGCTGCTGATACCCTTTAAGCTCCCCCCCGTCTCTCTCATAATAAATTGTTTTCCTGTAGGCAAAGTGTCCATTTAGAATTGTGAGGGGTTTATATTGAATGCTTCCATGCAAATATTTGCACATGGATTGCCTGGGTCCCCAACAGACACTTTTCTGGTATTTCCCCTTTTTCCCAGATTCCAGGATCTACCAGGACAACTTTCCAAAGTGAGGTGGGTAGCCACGTGCATGAGGTGACTGGGTGGAAGCAATGCCGGCAGCAGGGAGAGTCTTGGGCCCTCCGCCCACAGTGCCTCTGTCTCTGTCAACCTCTCAACTTTTTCCGGGCTCTCCCCCAGCTTCTGGTTACAGGGCTTCCCATTTTACTTCCTACCTGTCTGGCACAGTGATTTTAACCCCATTATCTTATTTTATTTTAATGACTTTAAAAGAGGAAAAAAAGTATAGGTGGTTGGAGGAGAAAAAGAAAGTTGAAAGGACAGGGGAAAGAAAGTTCATGAGAGAAAGAACTTCGCATCAATGTAGCCTCACACTTGAAAGTCTGCGTCAGCATCTTTCCCGCAGAAAACAGGAAAGCCTGCAGCTCTGCTTTGACAACACAAGGAGAGACCGATCTCTTGGAATACCCGGCACCTTTCTGCGATGCTAGAAGGGCAGAAACAGTAGAACCCACAGGCTGGTCAAAAGTTGTATGTCTTCTGAAACTCCCTTTAAAGCCAGGCCTTCAGTGTTGGATAGGGCAGATGGTTTGTCCTACAAATGCAGTAAAGTGCAGGATGGAAAAGAAAAGGCATGACACGAGAAGAGAATTGGTGTGAGCCTAAACACAACTCAGCTAACAGACTTCTACAAACATTTCTATTACACTTCTTTATTTGTGTGTGGGTGTGCATATATGCACACTGCTACAGGGCATGTGTGGAGGTCACAGGATAATTTGTGGGAGCTGGTTCTTTTCTTTCACCGTGTGGGTTCCAAGGATTGAACTCAGGCTGTCGGGGCTGCAAGCACCTTTACTCACTGAGACATCGTGCTGGCTTGTGATAAAATATTTTTGTTAAAAAAAAATGGGGGAAGGTATCAGAAAACTCTGAAAAAAAGAATTTATGTGAAATATAGTTCTTTGTACTCGTAGAATGAATAAAATGAGATAGCTAAAAAGGGGGGAGGGGCAGGTGTGGGCAACAGTGACCATGCCAAGTGGAAAGCCACCCGATTTGCCACAGTGACACTACCTACCTCAGAAGATACTTGTAGGAAGTCTCAGCCAACTGAACATAACAGAAAAGGTCAGCCTTCATTCATCATCATCATCATCATCATCAGAGACAGAGACTCACTGTGTTGTCCTGGCTGGCCTGGAACTTGCTAGATAGCTTTGAACTCACAGAGATCTGCCTGCACCTGTCTCCTCAGTGTTGGGATTAAAGACTATTATTATTCTTAAGAATAATACACTGATCACTGATGTTCTAACTCTGAGGGTAAACAAATGGTAAAGTGTCATCCAGGTGAGGGAGGGAGGAAGGTCAAGGCAAAGATAAGAGAGAAGTCTTCCACTTTTACATCTGTCCCTCCACTCACCTGACAAGGACTGCCATCACACACTTTATTACTGGAGGTCATTAGTATAACTGAAATTATAGAAGCTCTATACCTGGCTTGCAAAATCTACAATTGTGAATAAAAACTAACTCAGTATACTCAAATACAAATCAAAGCTGGATCTTCTACTCAAACAACTAGATATTCCTCAGGAAAAGCAGGAAAATTAGCCTGACGACAAAGATGAGAAGGTGGAGACTATTTATTTGTATTGTGTTTAGTTTTCTGCCATTTCTAATGCACAAAATCTGCTCACAGATAAAAGATCATTGAGTGGGGCTGGAGAGATGACTCAGGGGTTAAGAGCACTGGCTGCTCTTGCAGAGGACCCAGGTTTGAATCCCAGCACCCACATAGTGTCTAACAACTGTCCGTAACTCCAGTTCCAGAGGACCTGATGCCCTCCACTGACTTCTGCAGGCGTTGTAGGACACTGCTGCACTTACAAGCATGTAGGCAAGACATTCATATACACAAAATAATAAAAACAAATAAATTTTTATAAAAAGATCACTGAGTGGACTAAAGCAGAAATGGTACTGGAGTTCTGCATAGAAAATGAAGCCTGGAGAAGACTAGAAAGACAGTCTTCCTTACAGGAATTTCTGAAATACAACTGACTAAGAATATTTTCCTAACTGCTTACTGGAAAATAAAAATACATGTTTTTGACAATCAAAATGTTCTGTCAAAAATTTTCCAAGTGGTCGGGGAAAATGTTTAATTTTAAGAAGCTGATAAGACACCCAACAATAAATTTGTAATAAACACTTCTTCCAACACATAGGAACGTCTCAAAAGTTTATTTTAAAATAAGATTTGTGCCATTATTATTTTTAATATATTAAGATAAAACTTTGATTTATTCACATGAATGGACACTTCTATTTTAGACACAGTAGAAAATGAATTTTTAAAAATTCCTAAAACGAAACATTCCAGGATGGACTTAAAATCAACTTTTAAGAAGTCTAATCACCCCAGTGTAAAACTTCATGATTTTTAAAGCCAGGACTTTAAAGAGCCAGCAAATATAGTCCTGTCAGAGGGGAGTGCTCAAAGAACAGAAAATCTGATCTTAATCAAAGATCTCAGAGGTCTATAAATAGAAACAGGTGTCTAAATCGAAGACAGAGAAACCTCAAATGAGAACCATCCTTTAAGACACATGCTTGGATCTGAGGACCATTCAGGGAGTTGAGAAAGTAGCAAGTGCTGGAAACCTGCATTAAAAACAGGAAGCACACCTCAGAGATCATGTCCTCAGCCTCTGGAGCAGGAAAACAAGCACTGCTACAGGACCAGGGGGCATCTGACTCAAAGAGGAAGAAAAAAGGGAAAAGCTAAGGACAGTACAGGAGCTGAACGAACTTCAAGCTTTCTCGACTCAGGGAAAGTGGTCATTGGCCTTTAGGCTTTTAAGGTGGAGCTCTTCACAGATGATAGGAATCGCTCCTCTGCTGCAATCCAGCTTGGGAATCACTGTAATTATCATTATTAAGTGTTTAAGAATCCACAGGGAGATAGGACATATCACTCAGGATACCAAAAAGACCATAATTTACCGCTGTGCCCTACCCTTGAAATCCTGGTGTCTCACAGATCGGAAATGGCAGCAGGTTGAGGCTCTCCAATGGGAATCAATAACGCAAATCCTTCTTTGCCTCCTCCTCATGGACTGCCTTGCTATGAATGTTATGAATGCTCAAATGTGCTGAGTCAGTAACGAACACAGTGAAAGACTGCCATCAACAGCAGCTGATATGTGATCCTGTCTATGCTTCACTGGAAGCTTCGATCTTCCTTACCTGATTTGAATTTTTTGAAAAGACACAAAAACACATACACAGGGGTCACAAACCAAGAAGTGACCCACATATATGGAGCGCATTGGCAAATAAAGATGAAGCGTTTCTACAATTATAATGAAGTTTCAGTAAAGACATAATTTTTTAAGGATGTATATGACTGTTTTGCCTGTGTGCATGTTAAACGAACCTGTGTCCTACAAAGCCCATGGAGGCCACACAAAGGCATCAGATCACCAAGAACTGGAGTCCTCTGCAAGAGCAGCCAGTGCTCTTAACCTCTGAGCCACCTCTCTAGCCCCAAGATGTAATTTCTGAATCGGATGAATTTGAGTCTGTCTTATAGCTCTACAGGTATCTAACTAAAACCATTTCAATCCTTCAAAAAAGCACTGAAATGAACTCAATAGTCTTTTGGATAGTTGTTGGATAAAGAGTTTTAATAGTGCCAGTCTCCTGGTTATAGTCTAGGATGGCATATACACAAGGGCCAACAAAATATTACAGTATGGAATGGCATAATGAAAGAATGCAATGAAACAGAAAGGACAATCCAGAAACCAGGCACACAGGGGCTTTAAGCATCAGAGAGCACTCTCTAGCAAGACTTCTCTGGATCCTTAAATGTCTCCTTAGAGCCTCACAACACAAAAGATTTGCTTGTTTGGGAGGTGTGGCCACCCCTGTCTTCCTAGCCGGTCTCCCCAGTCCTGCTCTTGCTTCTTCTGCAGGTTAGAGTGTCTGCTTCCCGCTCCCTCCCCTTCCCACACAGTTCCAGTTGGGGAATTCATCTCTCTCTCCCACTAACCACTGCCTACCTCTCAAGTTTCAGCACAAATGTGATGTCCCTGGAGGGGTGTTTTCTGGCCCCTGCTGTTCTTTCTCATATAATCTTGCTAATCACATTCATGGAGTTTAATACAATTTTAATTTTATTAAGTAATATGCGATGTCTATATCTGGTGACAAAACTTCATGTTCCAGAAAGGCAAGGGATCTATTTTATTCAGCAATTGTTACCAAGCAGCATGCCAGACAATTAGTATTGTTTAAAGAACGGTGGTTAAAGAAGTTATCAATTCCAGGAAGTTTCCTATGTGCGAAGCACAGTCAAAACTGTTTATAGTACACTATATCACAAAATCCTCCTGAATGTGATTGCTATTATCTTGTACTTTCTAGTTCCCCAAATGCCTGTTGATATACACAAACACACAGAAAGAACACTCCATATGTGACTAAATTTCTGTAGATTTTAGTGAAGCCATCCTATGGTTGCCATAAACGTTTATCTACCATGTGTTACTCACCCGTCTGCCGAGAATCTGGTTGATGGCCGCGCTCTCTTTCAGAGTGCACTCTGCTACAACGTTCGCTCTCATTTCTTTCATGTATAACATGAAAGCATTCAGAGGCTTCTTAATGTGAGGTCTTTTTGGCTCCTGTTCCTTTCTCTGTTCATGCTGAGGCTTCCTAAAAGGTGGTGGTGGTGGTGGTTAGGGAAGGGGGTAAAGGAGGTAGGAAGAGACAAGAGAGAGGAATGTCTGTTAACCTTGCCCAACTTCAGTGCAGGGACAACCCTCCCAGCTCTCTGCAAGTCCCCAGGATGCCATCAACTTGGAAGAAGAACTCGTGGCCGATCGGATGAAAGCCTGAGTTGCAAACAACCAAACCACAGTGACTCTGTGAATAAGGATCCTTCACTTTGACACAGTGCCATCTATAGCTGTATATGTACTTAACAAAAATAGAAGTGGTTAACTATGAGGATGCTCCCCATCCAGGGTCCTGAAGATGAAGTTCCTGGTTACCTCAAAAAGAATCTGACCATGTACAAGTGCTCATTCCTCTTTCAAAGCAGTGGATGTTTGGGGGTGAGGGATAAAGGACACCGAAACTGTGTGCATACAGACCCGAGGTCAACATTGGGTATTGTTCCTGAGTTGCTGTCCTTTTTAAAAAAAAAAAAAAAAAAATTTAGAGTATCTCACTGCCTCAGGAGTCCTCCTGTCTGTCTCCCCAGCTCTGGGATTAGAGGACAAACTCAAACGTTCATGTTTGTGACACAGGCACTTTACTCACTATGCTGTCTCCCAGCCCTAATGAAACTTTCCTTCCAAACAAATGTATATTTCTTTTGAATATATTTTCATGAGTTTTACAGACAATCATACACACTAATTGTCCTTATCCTTTCATCTACAAACCCTAATCAAGAGGCACAGTTTCTAATTTCTCCAAGCTAAGGTAATTTAGTCAGGCTTTTTCAAAGTCTGAATCAATCTGGCCCAACAGAGAATCCTGGGTTGGGGCCACATTCTCTTGAATTCTGAAGAGCTGAGGGCTCCCCAGCGAATCTGTACTTTCAGAAGTCCACCAGTCTGCTCTGCTCCACTTCACTGAATGATGGCCTGGCTGAGTTAACAGACAGCTCAACATCCCTCAGGTCTACATTCAGAATATTGCTCCACCCTGGCGGACTTTCAAAGCCTGTGGTTCTTTCCACTCTGACTCAAGACCCTGTGGTATCAAGCTGCTTGTTATACTCAGGAACGGAGCTTTCCCCGTAGAGCTTCATGAATTTCTTAACAGAAGAGGAAGGTTCAAAATCAGGTAGAAAGCAACAATGTAAAGGCGTTTTTGCAAAGTACAAGGGGGAGGGTACTTACACGTGCATTAGGTCACTGTCAGTGTGAGGGTGTTCCTGTTTGACCTGAGGCGTTACAATAGCAGGGTGAGGGATGCCAGTTGCGTGGGGGCCAGGAGGACCAGGAATCATATGATGGGAAAACCTACAAACACGGAGGAGGACAGTTGGCTGCTGTAGCTAAGGCTAGACAGAATTCCACGACAATCACTAAGTGCCACTGGCTGAGTGAAGATACATCTTTATGTACCTGAGTATTAACTGTAGACTGGAATAATATACTTTTTTCCTGTATTCAGCTGGAAAATATAAGTATTCCCTGTAGATTTTCAAACTAATAGTAGCCTGATATTTTTCCTGGGAGTGTAGCAGGTTATCAGGGAAGGGGAAAACTGATTCAGCTTTAAAATATTTTCTCATTTTGTGTGTGCAAGTGCACTGCCTGTATGTATGGAGCACACTCGTGTCATTCAATGGCCCCGGAGGTCAGGTCAGAAGAAAGCGGCAGAATGCCCTAGACTGGAGTTACAAACAGTTCTTAGCCGCCATGTGGGTGCTGGGTATCGAACCCAGGACCTCTGCAAAAGTAGCCAGTGCTCTTCACTGCTGAACCATCTCTCCAGCCCCTGAATCAGTATTCTTACAAAGCAATTTTCAAACAAGAGTTTCAATAAATTAAATTATTAGAAATATGGCACATTTTATTATGATTCAGCTTTTAAAATGAAAGCCAAAGACGACATATTTCAAAATTGTACATGAAGGGTTTTCTCATATTGGTGGCTTCTGCATTGATATCAAGAGGGAACCACTGAACAAAGGCTTAGGAAGAGCCTTTCAGTCCCTCACTGTAAAGGTCTCAGTCTCACTAGTCACAGTGATCTTCCACACAGAATGAAGTCTGAGTGATGGACCTCAGGAAGAACTGATATCAGAGTTAAGGGCAAGGGTTTACTTACAGAGAGGGATACAATTTTGTACCCAGGGAGAAGCTCTACCTGCCAAAAGCTTTCTTCGGGATATGGGGAAAAAAATCTTAACATATCCACCACCAGCAACTTGCCACGCAGAAAAAGTGACAATGCATCTCAGCAAACACTTTGGATAAGAAAAACATTCGAGTCCAGTCTTTCATCTGAGTTTGTGTAATTAATTCCTTTATTAGGAAGATGATTCAGAGAGATTACACAAAAAAAACCCCTGACTGTTTCCTGAGACTCCTACTCCTAACAGAAGAAAGAGACTCTAGAACAGATGCCTAATATTTCAGGAAAAAAAAAATTTTTTAAATATTCAGGAGGCAAGCAAACAAATATTGGATCACATAATGATGCTCTACTACATATTATTTGCAAAAATACATGATGTTGGTTATTGGCCTGTGAGAAAATCCTGCCTTCAGTTTAGTGTAAAAACTCTAAAAATGAAGAATATAATTCAATTTCCTTACCTTGGCCATCTAGATTTATATTTCACTGAACAAAGAATATCTATATTTTGAAGCTGAAATTCACCACAGAAACTATAAATTTGATACCCACATAAAAAAAGACAGATTCACAAGCAGTTAATAGCTCACCAGTTTGACTTCCGGCACAGTAACACTAGCTTCCTTGAGAAAGCCACGTGGGACACAGAGGACACACCACAAAGCTGTGTGTACATCAAGCACAGGGCACAAAAGCACCCTTTCCAGAAGCGGAAGCATCACACAGAGCAGCCTCAGAGGGCTTTGCTTGCAGTAGCGTGTCCACACAGGGCCTGATTCACACACTAGGGCACACACCCTGCCAGCATGGCCTGACAGCTTGTGAGCCCTGTCCTCTCTCCCCAAGAGCCCCAGGCCAGTCCAGAAAAGACTTAGGCTTTGGGGCATTTTCAAGCACTGCCACATTCAACTATTAAACTTTGCTCAGAGGAAGCAAATTGTAGAGCTCATTTTTATCCAGACCTTAGTTCACCCCCACCTCCATCATATTTTGAATCAAACAAGCTCTTCTCATAACGCCCACTTTAGAGACACCTGTCACCCGGCAGGTGGGTGGCAGTGAATTCTGTAGTTAGCACTGTTTCCTGGTGAGAAGGTACTGCTGGGCACTGTGTGTCGCTCCTGCTCTGGAACTACCATGACACCTAGTGTGGGAGCCAGGCACACTGCAGACACGCGAGGGGCTGGGTTATGCACCCTCCTAGCCGGTGGCCAAAAGGCAAGCGGGGGCGCGGACGAGATGCGAGCACAGAAGAGCGACTTGACCTCCAGCGCTGGCTCCACCTCCACCTACCTGGACATGGAAGTGTCGCCTGACAGTGAGGATGGGTAGGGTTGCCTGAATCCACCCGTGATGGGATATACAGGCTGACCTTGCCTGAGGTCACAGAAGAGAGGAACCCATCAATGACAAAACATGAGTAACCAATCAGCAGTAAGAGTTTGGAGGGGGGGGGCGTTCAAAGCATTGTGTCAGCATGTGGCTGTTCCCTTCCTCACCCTCCACCCCATCAAAGCACCTTTAGAAAGGTCTTCCTCCCTCAACTCCGAAAGAAGCTAGTCCATCAATTATCATCCATGATCCCTTCCACTCACCCAACACCTTCAAGGTTTGAACAAAGTTGGACTCAAAAATGCTTAGTGAATATAATACAGAGAACGGGTAATTATCCCTTCAGAAATCTGCTTAGCCCATTCTTTACCCAATCTTTGAGAATTTTAAAAACAGAAAGGGCACAAACTGTTATATTTACATAAAAAAGAATCAACATTTCAGAGACACTATGTGCCCCCACCCACCCACATGTGTTAGAGCCAAGCAATCAAAGGGCAATTCATAGCAATTACACTTCTCCACCCTGAGGGTCATCTGTCTTCCCCTCTCTTCTCCCACGCCCATGTTTTTCTTTTTCAGTCTTTATTTCCAGCTGCTAGACATGAAACTCAGCATAGGACTATTGCTCCCAAGTAGCTAAGTTCAGACAAAACCATTGAGCTAGGTCTGAAAGTACACCCAGAATCAATTAAGTTCACAGACTGGGAGACTTAATGCTAACGGGGAGAGGGGGAGAGGGAAAGGACGGAGGGAGCAAGCTGGGTTCACCTGGTGGACGGCCCTCCCTTTGCTGGAGAAACGGTCTGAATGTCCAGGTATGGGGGTGGGGCCATGATGGGGGGTGGGGCGCTGGGGAACAGTCGGCCAAATGGAGAAAGGGGAGAAACGTTTGCGGCAGCTGTACCACTGTTTCAACGAAGGAAAAAAGGACGAACGGAGGGCCTGGGAGCCCGAGGAAAGCAGTGTAGTAATGATCAAAGGCAGGTCTCTGGAAAACTATTTCTTACCATGTGTTCTCTTTACCATTACAACTTAAAAACTTGAACACAGCAGCAGCAGAACGTTTTTAGAAATAACCACCAAGAAGGAAAGAACCTTAGTACTTGGAGTCTGAAGAAAAGAGAACCCCTAAATCAGTTTCTGGCTCCTCTGAAGTGGAACTGCACGCTTACTTACTACATTGAAGATATGCTTTTATTTTGCTGAATCTCTCTCTAGTTATCTGTCAGCTGGCTCACTTAGAAGGAAAAGTAGATACTCAATGTGTCTAAGTTCATGTTTCAAGAATGTGAGTTGTTCAGAAAAAAAAAAACTGGAGGAGAAAAGTCACACTGAGCTCCAACTTCATATAGCACAGCAAATGTCCAAAGCCACAAATTGAATCCATAAAACTATAAGCTTCAAAGCAAATGCTCCACGGTCATTTTCTACACATACTACCGGATGGATTCAATCCATTTCAAAGTCTATATGTTTTTTAATCTTTTAAATTGAAATGAAATAAAGTTAGCACCTTGCTTGTTGATGTAAAGTTTCTTGTAGTCCACACGTATAACTGTTCACAGAGCTAGTGTCCATGAATGGGAGGTGGAAGAATGTGTGTTCAAACACTAACTGAAGGGTTCAGGGATGCTCTTACCAGCCGAGAGGTGGGGTGATCTGTCCGACACCGCCCGGGGACAGGGGGTAAAAGGTGGGGATCTCAGGAGCTGGTGGGTGTCTGGACATGCCTGTTAAAAAGCACAACAGAAAGGTCTAGTTTTAGCTTCACAGGACATTGATACGGACGAGCAGAGAAAGGCAATAAAATGCTTCATATCATTAGTACTTTTGGTACAGAACCAGTATTTATGCATCAGAACTGATGAATGAAAGTGAGCTTGACAGTCTTTCAGGTCTTCAGATGGACAGTGTGGCTTAAGACATTCCCGCAGGAATGCACACGCTCCCAGAGAGCAGTAATCCAGTCTTTTAACGATTTGTCTTGTCCTCATTTTTCCCTTTCAGTTAAGAAAATGGTTGACAACAGTTTTTGTCTAGCATGGAAAATGACAGCTCTTCATAGGAAGATGGCCTGCCACAGGGCTGAAAGATTAGGTAAATTGCCGTTTTCATATTTTCACTGGTTCCCCCGTGGACACATCGATTTGGGAAATGTTGATACCTTGGAGGATCAAAGATTAATTAGGAATCGTCTTCAGCCCCACAGTGGTCACACTTGATACGATTCATTTAGCCTCTGTCTGCCACTTTGGTTCCCTCTAAGCTCTTCATCAACTTGAGTCCTCTGGGCTCCAAGGTCACAGTGCTCTCCATTAGTGGTATTCCACAGCAAAGGACAATGCTACCAAACTGTTTCTCAAACTTGAACTATTCCTAGAAGTGCACTGCCCTGTAAGTGTGAAACCCACCTAATCTGCATTCTAAATGATATTCCTTCTTACACCTTAGGTAAAAGAGAAAACAAAAAAGACAAGACAAATGCACAATATGTAAAATACAAAACTTAATATAGGAGGTGATTCTGAAGAAAGCAAGTTGCTACATACAGATAGCTATGGCTTTAAAAGGCATTATCATACACAGTATAAGTATGAGATTTTTATACACAGTATACTGAGATTTTAACATCTGGTGTTAGTATGTGCAATTAGATGAGCACATGAAAATGCTCATTAAATATTTTGAGATTTTACTTCTTAAAATGGCCACGAACTTCATGTGGCTCTTACAGGATGCTGAAGGCCTTGAACATAAGAGATTGACTTAGGTGCTGTCTTCAATGTTGGTGTTAATCTGAATTTAGAACAAACCACTTCTCAATTCTTATAGAAAGTAGGCAGAAAGGAGATTGGTCTTTTCAAAATAATTTCAAATCTCCTTTAAATTTTTATTTTATTTTTGCTAGAAATAGTACTAATTGCCCAAGTGGCCTCCACATTCTATTACCTAGGGTGCTTTTCCTTGGTTCTGGAAAGGAGCAGGGAGTCTAAGGATGATGCCTGGGCATCTTTGGGGAGTTTTTCCCAACTTGCTGCTCCTGCACCCTAAAATCCCCCAAATCTCCAATCTCAGGGCCAAGTTATAAACAAACATAATCCCCCCACCAAACAAAGACAGGCCAACTCAGAAGAACACTAAAACTTAGTGAAAATTTGAATTTCACTGTATTAGCTTGAAAATTGTAGCTAGAAGTCATAGTCTTCTTGAACAATCTACTTGAACCCCTTTATTCTGCAGAGGTGAAAATTAACATCTCTAAGGGTTAAGCGACTTTTTAGGCAGCTGTGTGTCCTAAGTTTCCCTTACTGAGACATGAAGAGGAAGTGCTTGTCTTTAAACAGGCAGACTCAAATCCCAGGCTCTTCACGCTAGCCCACGCTCTGCCTGCACTTAGCCTGGGCACAGGAGTCACTTCAACATGACAAAAATTCAGACTAGCTGGATTTAATTTTTCTGGGTAGGAGGAGGAATGTCCCTGTGGCCAGAAAGGCCTATCTGGGTTCTGTCTGTGGCGACTGGAAATCCACTCCTCTGAGGATCTTTCTTTCACCTTGTGTAGAGACTAAGAAGTCTTTTTCCATTAAATGGAAACCTAAATCTGTACTTTTAGTGGAACTTAGGAAGCTCTGTTTTGTTTTATTGTTAGATTATACAGATAATTTCCTGTATAAATTCTTAATTACTAGGGTGGAAAAGACCATGTTTTACCAACTACATATATCAAATCATGCTTGTCTGCAGGGAAGACTTTTAATCAATTTTCTAAATGATTAAACAAGCAAATCACTAAAATAATACATATTAAAAACATCTGTTTCCTAATCCTGGGTCAATACTATCAAGCTTTTTGTATGTGCATGAAAGTGCATGACGTGGATTAGGTCATATGGACGTAAAGCCAATCTCCATCTTCTCAGTGCCCCGTAGTTTCTTCAACATCTCCGTTCCGAAGATTCCTACATGAGCATGTCTCCACCAGCTGCTGTGTTGCTGAAGAGGTCTCAGACCCTGCTCAACTAGGATTCACTGAATATTTTCTATGTGCTGGAGGAAGTCACAGCACAGGCTTATACATTTTAAATTTGCACAGCGGAAGAAGTTAGGGCCAGACTGTGGTTATGCCACTCACCAGCTTCAACTCTACGAAGAGGTTATTTAGTTATGTGTCACTTTTTCATAACATCAGAAAAAATAACAGAGGTGATGTTGCTGTGGAGAACAAACGTGATGCAGCCAGGTCTGTGACAGTCTCCGTGCTACGTTCGGGATCCACAGGAATGAAGGAAACGCTACCTCACAGAAGCTCTCTTCTCTTAATGCTTTTACCAGACAGACAGTAAGTAGGAAAGAAATGATGAACAGTAACTACTTTTACTCAGAGAGAGAGAGAGAGAGAGAGAGAGAGAGAGAGAGAGAGAGAACGCAGAGGCAGAGGGAAAGAGTCTGGGAAACTGGAGAAATTAATGTGGTCCCTCATAGGAGATTAATATAAAGTTCCTTTTCCACAAATGAGAATAGTTTCCAAAGACAGTTTATATTTTCTGAATAGTTCTGTCCAGGACTATAATATGGATATAATGTTGCTGTTTTCTCCCTTAGATAAATTTGACTAGCCTATAGGCACAGTAAAATCAGTGACTCTCTTCTTAGTGTCATGTTCTAACTTGCTAAGCCACATGATACACCCAAGGAAAGTTGAAGAAAGAAAAGGAATAAAGCAACAGACCTCGGCAGTTTAGAATTTCTGGCAATAAAAGTATACAAATGGATGAGATAAACTCAATATATGTAAAAATAATGCTTTCAAACCAGAGTTTACATATCCCCAGCAGTATATGATAATGAGGTTCATGAAAACTGGGACAAACATGTAATTAAAACAGCACAGTCACATTAAAAATAAGCACAAATGGTGTATTAATAAAATACAAAACTCTCAATTTTTTCTTTTTGTTTTTTGAGATGTCTCCCAATAGCCATTGCTAGTCTAGAACTCACTATGTTGGCCTAGATCTCACAGAGATCCACCTGCCTCTGCCTCCCAAGTGCTGGTATTAAAGGTGTGCGTCACCACACCCTGCTGAAATTCACAAAATTTTAAAAGCAAAACAAGGAGAGGAATGCAGACTTTGTGGTCATGCAAATACTTACTTCTCTACAGTTCTACAGTGTGCTTTTTTAAAAGCGGGGGAGGCCTGAGAAGCAATGAAGTAAATCACAGTTAGGAAACGCAACGCGGGAGGGTAGCAGAGATGTAATCAAAAGGAAAATCATAAGCGTATTTGAATCTGTCATAAGCTGTCCTTCTCAACAACCGAACTGTCCTAAAATTCTTCAGAGAAAAATTACTGAACCATGAGGTGTTCTTTTAAAGAAGCAAATCTTCAAAGTGCTCAAAACAGGACTTAGGGCACAGAAAAAACTTTCTAATTACAAAATAAATGTATCAAACTATGTAACACACACTGATGGATTCTTTTGGCTACTGGGGATTTAAAATCTCCATGTATTTTTTTTATCAGCTTCTGCACAGTCTGAAGATATGCATTCCAGATCAGATCTGCTCTGAGATTGTGACCCACACTAAACAGCTTGAATCATGTTCCCGTGCAGACAGCCCACACTTACTCACCAAGAAGAACGTTATACTGGATTTGTTTCTTTGTGTTGTGTGATCCCCAGCACCACCAAGAGAAAGGAAAAACAAACAAAACAAACAAGCAAGCAAACAAACAAAACACTAGGAGCTCACACATATTAGGCAAGTGCCCAGCTATCCAGGACGACATGAAGAGCATGTACACATGATTCTTACCGTGCTTGAAGATACTGAAGAGGCCAACAATAACTGTTCAGGTTCACTGCTATATTTTAGCAATGGAGGAACTGAAGTTGCTAAGTAAGTGATGCCCTGGAAGTGGTGATAATAGCGAAAAAAACAGCTGGTCTCACAACGCTACTCTTCACAAACACATCCGATGCTGCCGACTCTGGGTCAGAGACGGGGCAGGACAGAAGGGCAAAATGATTGCTATGTGCTGCTTTACCTTTAAGCCTTCCACTGTGAACTTTTCTAAGCCCTGCTGAAGTCCAAGGGTGCAAGTGCACGGCAAGACCTGCAGGCTGTGCTGAGGACAGGCCACCTCTAGACTGGCTCTGAGGAGATGGCCAAAGGCTGGCAGAACCAGACCTCTTTGCCCTATTACCAATCACTATCCACAGACCACAGGAAAAACTTGACACTTCAAATGTTCAGAGCTTTAATAATGTGCTTTTCTGCAAATGGAGGGGATGTAGTTTATTGTTAATTGCCGAGGAACCACATAGAAATTGTGTTGCTTCTACTTTAAATAGAGATAGATTTTGAACTTTATAATACCTAATCTGGTGATGGTAAGTAACAAAAGGAGGATAAAATACAATAGGAATATAACTGAATGATCAAAGGAAATCACAAGAGGTTCAAAAGAATAACATTTGAACCAGAAAAATTCCCACTTTGTTTCTTTTCTGCTTTAAAAAAAATATTACTATCAACCAAGGCTAGAGAGGTAGTTCAGTAGTAGTGTTTGCCTTCTATGTGCAAGGTTCCATGTTTGTTCCTTAGCACTGCAAAAAAATAATCAAAATTACAAATGAAGCCACCCGTGGTGGAGCACCCCTTGACTCCAGCACCAGGGAGGCAGAGGCAGGACGATCTCTGAGAGACTGAGACCAGCCTCGTCTTCATAGTGAGCTCCACACCAGCTCGGCTACCACCTTGAAGCTCCCCCTTAACCAGCGTTTTTCAGCCCCTCCCCACATGGTTTCAGTTCTCCACAGTCAACCAAGATCTAAAGTAATCAGTGAGAAATTCCAGAAATGACTAATTTTGCCACCTTGACTTGACACTGAGTGCATGACAAGATACTGTTGGCTCCTTGCTCCTCTCTAGGATACAAACACATCATCCCTTTGCCCCGTGCCCATGCTGTGTACACTACTGCCCTCATCACACACTTAGGAGCTGTCTGAGCAGTTGTATCAACTGATTTACTCTCCTAGCACTACAACGCTTCTGTTAAATAATCTTTATTTTATTTTAAAATGGCCCTCAGGGTTGGACAGATGGCTCAGTGGTTTAAAAGCACTGGCTGCTCTTGCAGAAGACCTGGGTTCTTTTCCCAGCACCCACATGGCAGCTAACATCCATCTGTAACTCCAATTCCATGGGAATCTGACACTCACTTCTGACCTCTATGGGTACTGCACAACACAGGTGCACTTACACACATGCAGGCAATACACTCATACACATAAATAAAAATAATAAATAAGTAAAAACTGGTGCTAGTCTTCCTGCCCTTCCTCAAAACTGAAAAGTTTTGGTCATAGTTTGTGATAAATGCTTAGCTGTGAAGAAGAATAGTTATTTGTGGCTCAGTACTATCCATTAGGCATGGGGAAGGGGTCTGAAATATATCCCCTGAGGATACGTAAGTAAATGAACAGCAGAGAACTGAAATTTTGGTCTATTTATAGAGCATACTGGTTTATATTGTGGGTCATAGATTTTCAGAGCTGTTACCTGGAAAATGAAATTATTATGCTTTTCTAATATTGAAAAGTTAAAGAGGCAAAGACAAAATTTTATGAGTTCCTACAGCATTGCCAGCCAATGAATTACTCTTACTTTAAATGCATTCTGAACTGCACAGGACAAAGACACGTGGAAACATACAGGCACTCATGAGACTTGGCTCCTTGTTCAGTACAAGAGGTCTGGGTGGGCCAGACGGTCTCACCTTGCTTGGAGTTGACATCTGATGGGATGTGTGAGGGGTGTGATCCTGGAGAAAAGTGCTCGTCGCTGTACGTGATGAGGGGGGTGAGAGGGTGGACCGCATGAGAGGGCTGCACCACTGGCACTTTATTTGACTGCAAAGTAACCACAAGCATATAATTAGTATCAGTACCCGGCTCTTGTCTCCTCTTCCGAAGAAAAAGTCACACAATACAGTAACCAATCACTGACGCAACACAAGAATCATCTCATCCCGACCTCTCAAGTCATCTTGTTTAGATCCTCATGGCATTTTCCATTCCACAAAGAAGCTCTAGAGTGTCTCACCCTTGGCCTAGAGATTAAGGCTGACCACTGTGCTTCTTCCCTTGACGTGTGTCTGCATCCTTATACTCCCTTCTGAATGACCTCTTCCTGCTATGTTTAATAAATGTCTGGAGATCAAAGCCATAGTTTGTATGCTTTTTATTCATTACATATATCTAGCTATAAAAAGACATTCAACAAAAAATTATTCAGTGAACTAATTATTGATTAAATACTGTCAATTTAAACAACTCAGCAGATTTATAAATTTACAAGTTTGTAATTATTTTTTTTTATTTACTTGTTTTTATTTTATGAATATGAGTAGTTTGCCTACGTGGATGTAAGTGCATCCGTATCACGAAAAAACCACAGAGGCCAAAAGAGGGCGTCAGATCCCCTGGAGATGGACTAACGGTTGTTAGTCATTATATGGGTACTGGGAATTGAACACAGGTCCTCTGCAAAAGCAGCCAGTGCTGTTAACTGCTGAGTCATTCTCCAGCCCCACAAGTTTGTAATTCTGTAACTGTACATCCTCAAGAACCCTGCTCTGTTCACTCTGCCTTGATTTTGTCGGATGACTGCCCGTTTGGTTTCAGCGCTTCCTCAATCCATCTTCTGCTTCTCTTGCTTCCAGAAGACTCCCTAATCTTGTGTTTAATTTCACAACATAAATTGATAGTTTGAAAGAACATTTCAAGTTGTAAATGTTTTGCGTTTTAACATACTTTGGTAAAGTACTGCAGTTCATGCCTATGATCCCAACACTCATGAGGCTTACGCAGAAGAATTGAGAATCTGATGCCAGACTGGGCCACATAGAAAGACATTATCTCAAAAACAAATGGGTAGGCTGGAGACATGGCTTAGTGGGTAAACAGCTCGTTGTGTAAGCTTGTAGTCCTGAATCCTGGTCCTTAGCACCCATGTAAAAAGCCAGGAATGGCAGTGCATGCCTGCAATCCTAGCACCGGGAGAAAGAGAGAGGGGCTTGCCAGGCTAGTTGAAATGGTGAGATCTAGGTTTACTGAGAGATGCTGTCTCAAAAATAAGTCAACTTTGTGAGGTAATTTATATGTTAGCTAGATTTAACCATTCCACTTCAAATCATGCTATACACTGATAAGTACAGACAATTTTATCTGTGAATTTAAAAAAATTTAAAAGAGTGACAGAAGTCATTTGATGTTGATGTGGAGGCAAGTGCACTGAAAGGTAGGGTGTAGGTGCAGATACATGTTTGTACACATGCACACACACACACGAGATTTTGTATTTTATACCTATTTACTACGAACCCTTTTTTGTTTTTGTGCTGGAGATCAAGTGCTTTGTAAATGCTGGACAAGTGCCCTACAACTGAGCTTTAGCCTCAGATCCATTTAAATGTTGAGATAGAGTTTCACTGAGTTATTCAAGCAAATCCACGACAGTCTTCCTGTCTCAGCCTACCAGGTAGCTTATGCTACAAGGTCCAGATAAAAATAAATTTTATTATTGAATTTGGAACTCCCAAACTATTTAACAGGAACATTTTTTAAATATTCAGATTATCTACTCGCACAAAATCATTTGAAATCTGTGATCATTTTGATTATAGACCGTTGAAGACCTCTCACCCCCTGAAGAATGTGCTTACTAAATAAATCAGTAAGGTAATGAAGACTTAAGACAGGTTTAACCTAATCAGATAGATCATTTTTAAGAACTCCAGTTGGTGTCAATGTACTGTATTCTTGTGTGTGAGCATGCATGCAGGGGAAGGAAGAACGAAGACCACGAGTGTGTGTGCATGGGCATGGGACAGGAGGGCAGGGGTACGTATGCTGTTTGAGCTGGCCTTGATTCTCCTGCTTCGGGTTCCGGTGCCAGGATTAGTAGTGAGCCACCATGCTCAGACCCTGATGTATTTTATTCTTGAAAAATGCTCAAAGAGTAGAAGGTGAAAACTTTGTGAGGAAATTCATACACTAATTGACTAATCCATGTTATACCTAAGTACATATAATTTTATCTGTGAATTAAAAAAAAAATGGAATTAAACTTACCCTCCCCCTAAAGAAAGGAAATGCAACACATATTATACACATATAAAGGATGGCTCTGATTTTTAAACCCATCCGCTAATTAAAGCAGTCTCAGGAAGATGCCCACTTTAGAAACTACAATAATGAGCAACTCGGATTTAGGAGAAACAGAACATAATGGATTCACTAGTTCAGGCACGCCTTCACCATAATTAGTTTGAATTAGTGACATTTTAGTTTACTAAGAACTAAAATACATGTGAAATGAGTTCCTCAAGAAGCAAGTATTTGTATTAAAAAGAAATTGAGGAAGTGGCCTGACACACTGTTCCAATGTGAAACACCATGTCTAGATGGCCAGGGACCCCACAACACACTACTGGTGTGGTGACTGCTGATAGACAAAAATTTTGAACTTCATGGTTGTTTTTTAACCAACTAATCAAGAGAAGTATGAGTTTCAATGAGAAGGTTACCCTCAGGAAAGTAAGAACAATCACCCTAGTAACACTGAGTGCTCTTTACACCCTGTCATTACAACCTCCACCCCCCCAAAACTTACGGGGCCAGGAGAGGTAAAGGGGAAAATTGCACTTTTTTGGACAGTGATATAATTTCCACGGTGCTTACTATAACAACCTAAGAAAAGCTTCTTTGTAAATTGCTTAGCAATTATGAATTATGCTTCTTCTACTTTATCATTATCAGGGCCTCTCTAATGCAGACCCTACGCAGCACATACAGCCCTTGGCGTTTATTATATAGAGAGCCATTATCAAAGCCATAAATTTTTCCACATATCTTAACACAAATATCTATGCATATAAATGTGAAAAAGGTTTAAAAATGTTCTTCAAGTGTTAATGGTATTGTCTGCTAAATATACAAGAGCTGAAACAGGATTTTAGAGCTGGGGAGTGGCACGGATTATTATAACTATTTTTTAAAGTAGAATAAAAAAAATCTTACATCCAAATGCTAAAATGAATATATCTGAATTCTAGTTAAAAATAACTGCTTTGACTTTCATATTAAAAGTCTCAAAAGATGTGTAATTGCCAAATAATCTACAAAGATATTTTCTTAGGGCTGTTAGTGTAAAGGACTGCAAAAATCTTCTGGAAGGATCTATATATTTTGCATGCCTTTCTTGTTTCCAGAGCACTACCTTAAGGACTTGCATTGGCAGGCAGCATTTCCTAATGTCTGACCTGTCCCTCCAGTCATATAGCTCAGAAACTGGTGCCATGAATTTTTGCTAAATTATGCTATCCTTGCTCTCCTCTTAATTTTACGGTTTTCAACACAGATTTGCTTTCCTGTAGGAAGGAGATAAGAGGCTGAGGATTTTAATTTAAGCTCTGGCCTTGTCTTCTATTTTGCAAGATGGATAGGGAGAGCAGTACTAGTAGGTGTGTTAAAGCCAACAAGGATTATGACCAAAAATAAAAGTCATATGAAATCTCAATCATTATGTATGAGCAGAATTCTAAGACTTTTGTTTTGCATCTTGCAGCCCCCCCCCCCCCGCCGCCCAATTACATGCACAGATAAAACGCCACTGATTCCAACCAACTATGCTACATAGACGCCTGCCATAGTGCGGTTATGGCCTGCTATACCCTCCGCCCTACAGTTGTGATACAGTACACACCCACTGTCAGAACCCCAGCTTGGCTACTTTGGTTAAATTTTGCAAGAGAAAACAATTACAAGAATTCCAAATTCTATTCTTCTTATCTCCAAATATCACAGTATGGTTTTAGGTAAAGAATGGCCAAAGGGAGGAATATCAGCCCACTGTGGAAGTCTTTGAGACAGACGTCCACAGCAACACAATATGCAGTCACACATGTACATGAGTGCACCCATGTCCATTTACTAAGCATGTGAAACTGCCCAGGTACTATTCTGACACTGTACACTGTCAGTCTTTACTATCAGGCAGCTTACCTTCTAGGGGCTGGAGGTGGGGCCAGGCAGCATGGGGGATGTGCTGGGTTGACGATATGTTTAGAAAATAAAAACAAGCAAGAACTGAAAGAAAGAAGCAAGCAAATGAAGTGGATGACGGAGAGACAGTGTGGGTCTAATTCTTTGCCTTTGTGTCGTGGGAATGCTGTCAGAAACCTCAAGAACAATTAAGAGCCCTAACCTGTTACAAGATGGGAAACGGAGCAGAGGCTACAAAGGATGTGAAGTCAGAGCACCTGCGGCCTTGTGATCGTGTAGTCTGGCTCACCACCGGATCCAGTAATACAGGACGGAAGTACAGGGGAATGCCCCCCCCCGCCCCCGCTCCCCGCCCACCTGACACACTGGAAACAAGGTGCAGAGAAATGGGAGAGATTTACTTTGATTTTTCTTCATCAGGAGTACAGGCAAGTAAGCCTTACTCTCCAGTAGAGAATCAGAAACTATTCCTGATACATGTTCTTTATTTCAGAATCCCTGGTCTGCATAATAATTCCACCTTTCTGAGACACCCTGGCAGCCTTAAGTCATCCCAAATCTACTGCTTGTGATGTTCAGGCACTTCTTTAAGCTCACAAGGCTTAGCAAGACCAAAAACTGGTTCTAACTACACATTCTTGACTTGAGCTGGGGAGCAGGGGATAAGCAAAGGCCAAGTAATAAAGACGGGCACACTGGGCACTAGAAGGACAGAAGTGATGGAAGGTGGGCAGTGCACTTGCCTGTGCTCTACACTCGTGGCAGGAATTCTTTCCCAAGCCTGAAAGACTTGCCATTGGGCAGTCCTGTCCACAGTCCACATCACAGTCGCAGCAGCTAGTGCTGACTCAGTGCTTCCCATAAATGCAGCACAACCTCTTCTGAGGCAGGTTGGGTTTTCATCCTCTGACAGATGAAGCAACAGCCCAGAGCAGCTAAGTAACTTCCCCGGGGCAGCCAGAGTGTGGTGAGGCTGAGATTCAAATGCAAAGGTCTGGCTCTGGACGCCAAGCTCATCTGGAACATAATCACATGGCCTCCCTCAACAGCCAAACCTGTAAAATCTCAGATACTGAGTTGACCCTCTGGGTCATAGCTGACAGCACGTGACATCCACATCATGACTGCGTGGAATCACCTCAGACCAAGAGGCATCTCAGTAGAGGCAGATGCAGCAGCAGGGACTGAACTGCCACAACTGGAAAGCATCTCAGGGAAGGCTAGCTGGCTGCCACCCGAGCTGGATCCCTCAGTAGGAACCTCACTGGCATCATAGCCAATAAAACCCACACCTCTCACGGACATGAAGTGGGTGCCATTTCCAAAGCCAGGTTCCCAGAAATGACCTACTCACTCTTAGCCAGCACTGGGATGCCCTGAAAATCACCATTCTCTGATGATGTGGTTCTGTGAAGGACTGCAAAGTGGTTCAGCTCCCTCCCACAGCAGGGGGTCATGTGGTGCACGAAGCTGTCCAGTGTCATTATAACTGACTGTGCGCCTTATCAGTGGAATTCCCACTAGTGACTGAATACAGGTAAATTGAACATTGTACCAGCCTACTGATATGAGGAATTTTACCTGGCCTCAATGCTAACAGGGGCATTTGACTTTTGGTTAAACTCTGAAAAAGCCAGGTGCCCATTAAATCAAGCCATGTAACTTCACACTGTGTGTTCCCTTCTCTTTTGAAAAACACAGCATCTTCGGCATTCTCATACAGAGGGCTGAAGTAACCTATGGACGAGGCACGGTGAACCCTGGCATCACCTAGACCTCAAGACAGTGTTCTATCCTAGAAAATTTCCTACTGTCCTCCACAGCTGAGCATCTGGCTCAGGTCCAATATGTCTTTCACATCTGACTGTACTCCTTGCTGGGAGGCAGCAGCCTCTTCCAGATAAGGAAGAAGCCCCAGGCTCTCAAAATGCTCTGACGAAAAGTGGTTGTCTAGAGACCTTCCCCATCACCATCAACTGGAACCAGAGACGGGGTGCAGTGGGTACCGACTGAACATCCTGGGATGCCTGTCATTACAGGAGTGCTTTCGGATGTGTTCTGGCATGTCTCCACCCAGGTGGCTAACATCACCCTGAGTTGACAGATGAAGGGCTGAGTTCTTTTGAACATAGATCTAAGTTGTAATTAGTGGACAGATGAGTTGTGCTGCTGTTGGTTTAATACCAAAATCCTTGGTCTTCCTGCCCCCAGACCGCATAGTATTCTAAACCACCGGACCAGGTGAGCGTAGTCTACCGAGTGTCTGACTTTAATGGAAACATCCCAACAAGAACAAATGTCTGCTTGGGGAAGGCTGACACTACCAGCAGGACTCAGCGATTACCCAACAAGCTGCTTTAAAACAAAAAAGCACGGCACAGCCAGATTCTCCAAGTTCTGTTAAGGTGATGATGCTGAGGCATGTGCCTAGTGTATATACATACATGGAAACAAACACTCACACACATTTAAACATTTTTTTAAATAAAAAAATTAAGATTTCTACTTCCTAGAGAATAGGTTCCAAAAGGATAATTTATGTAAGAATGCTAAGTGACAAAACAGAATTTGAGTGTGCAAGTTGCCGTGATGTCAAAGTCCACAGCTTGCAACCCAAAGAACCAAAAGCACATGGTCTTGGCATCCTCTGGTTGTCTAGCAGCAGCCACCAATAACAATACGGTTTAACATTCAGATCCCAAACATGCATGTACCACCCAGTTCCTATTCTTAGAAACCCACTTCTTAGAATCTGTTTCCTCATTTGTAAAATGAGTGGGCTACTAACTCACAGGGCAACAGAAACAAAATGCTGAACCCAGGTCCTGCAATATGTGCTCAGTAAGTGCCTGAGGAGTGGATAAGGGGAAGGAGAAAGGGCCTGCAGATGAATGAATATACCCAAAGCTCTGACTAATCATCGCCAAGCCATGCTAAGTTTAGAACTTAGACCTACCCATGGTGAATTCCCCCACCAAACTCTTCAGCTCTAAAATACTTTGCGTGCCTAAGATCCAAGAAGTCTCTCCTGATCACTTCATAGTTAGGTACTTCCCATCCTTTGAGATCATGACATCTCATACTTACAACCTTAAACAATTCCTAACATTCTGGTTTGGATTTCACTGCAGCATGCAGACTCACAAAGTTCGCTGCGCTGTCCTTCCTCCCTTCCTCCCTTCTCTTTCTTTCTTTCTCTTTCTTTCTTTCTTTCTCTACTTTCTAGATCACCACTTAATATAGAGTAAGTACAATCTATGCTTATCTAACATTCGATTTCAAACATTTTTACTCTCAGGAAACCTTTATATTCTTCAAAATCAGAAGACGATTTGAGCCTTTGTTTATGAAAATTTATCTAAATTTACCATATTTAAAATCACAATGAAAAA
Organism: Eospalax fontanierii; assembly: GCA_035773235.1. Taxonomy (NCBI): domain Eukaryota; kingdom Metazoa; phylum Chordata; class Mammalia; order Rodentia; family Spalacidae; genus Eospalax; species Eospalax fontanierii. The sequence goes on along the minus strand of CM069533.1, from coordinate 8,674,861 downwards.
AATCTGAAAATATTGAACTTCTCTTAAAATGGCAAACTGGTTACATAAAACACTTATATAAAAAATATAAAATTTAAAACAAAAACTAACTAGAAGAGTGGTCCCCCCACCCTCCCCCCAGTCTCTGTTGTATCTGCTTTAATAAAAGATCTGGATTTTCATTTTCTGTTTCTGCCTTCAAACCTCCACTGTGATATGTCACTTCAACACAACCTCACAGATAGGCTGTTGGAATAGAGATTATTTTGGTAGCTTTTTCAGACAATTATGAGTCTCTTCTGATACTATGTCAAAACCTGACAGGTGATAAAGACTTTCCTAGAAGTTAGTTAGCTACAATGTAAATCACAACTGGCAAAAAGGTACCTTCCTCCTCTTACATGGAAATCTTGGTTAATCTACCCACTTTGAATCTACCCACACATCATTTTGTAGGATGATGCAATGATCATTGTAAAATACATGAGTTCAGACACATGCATTTTGCTCATTTGCAAGAAAATATCTTTCAACCGGTCGAATATCATGTTTGTGTTACTCTGAGAATTGTTCCAACTCACAGATCCTTGTGACTTTAAAATATTTTATTATATTTATGTGTATGAGTGTATTGCCTGTATGTATGTAAGTGCAGCCACATCATGCAATTCCGGAGAAGGTCAGAAGAGGGAGTCAATTCCCTGGAACTGGAGTTATGGATGGTTGCTAGCCACCACATGGGACCTGAATGCAGTTTTCAGCAGGAGCAGACACTGCTCTTAACCTCTGAGTCATCCCTCTGGTCCCATAGTGCACACTCTGGGAACTGAAATCCTATGGCAAAGCAATAGTCTATAACCAGCTGCTGGATGTAGGTGATCCAAGTCAACAAAATGAAAGAAATTATTTCTGGTGACTTCAGAAAGCAATTACTCATGGGTTAAATATATGGAATGATTTTGTGATAGAACAGGGAAAGGACCCTTTATACCTTTAATGTACTGTACTATTGTTATTTGTCTGGGCATCTGTTTTCTCTCAAAGAGTTATTGAGTGATTCATCCCTACCATCTAGTGTAGGTCTTGACAAAGCCAAGACATTCAGTATCTCTTGCGTTTAACTGTCTGAGCAGGCTTTCAACACTGTTAACTCCTTTTAAGAAAGAATCCATACCTTTATATTAAGGGACTTGTCTACATTCACTTTTTATTACTGCATGAAAGATGCCACAATTCACTATCTTGCCATTTCCAGGAAGCAAAAGTTTGGCATGGTTTGAATCAAGACAGGCTCAGAGTATGACAAGGCCAAATTATGGTACTGACAAGGGTGAGTTTTGTTTAGAGGCTCATGCCTGTTGTTGGTTTAGAATTCAGTTCCCTGTGGTGGTTCCCGTTTCCTTACTGAATGTTTGGGGGGAGGCACCCATATTTATTGACAAGTGGTTCTCTCTATCATAAAGCCAGCAATGGTACATCAAAATCATTCTGATTTTCAATCTCTAACTTCCTTCTCCATGACCTTAGGGAAACCACTATGGTATTTTAAGGGGCTCATGTAACTCTCCCAGGTCCACCCTTGTAACCCGTTTCCTATTATCAACAGTGAGGGTAGGGAAGGACAAGGGAAAGGACAGCCATGCTGAAAAAGAAAAAAAATGCTCGAAAGATGGCTCTGTGAGTAAAGCAAGTAAGTATCAGAGATTGAATCCCCAACACTCATGTGAGTGCTGGGTGAGTATGGTGGCCTGTGTATAATCCCAGCAAGGGCAAAGAGGAAACAGTGGATCCTGGAAGCAAGTGGCGCACTACCCAAACTGGTGAGCGCAGGGCTCAAGTGTAAGACACTTGCCTCAATATATAAGGTGGAGAATAATCAATAAGACACTCATGTGCACACAGGTACATCCATATCCACACGTATGTACAACCCCACATATGGAAACACACATGCACACATCCCACATGTGAAAAAAAAAGAAACCTGACAGAAAAGCATCACTTTCCCATTTTCTTCCCAGTTATTAACTGATCCTCCACAGACAAAAACAAAGTATCATCACACACCATTTGATACCCCAGTCACTCCAAGTACACTCTAAGGTTCTGAGGTCTGGCTAGTTTGGGGTTTGTATTTGTTCATTGAAGGCCACAGCTTCAGGCACGTACTCACCCATAGCAGAGGCACACTCGAGGAGTGCGAATTCGGAACAACAGTCTGCCCCTCCCCCGCCTGCAGCAGGGGCTTTCCATACTTGATAGGGTTGGGGCTAAACGTGTCGGAGGAGGACAGAACGCACACATACACACAATCAAAATAAATTTATTTTGGGAAAAAAAGTTTTTAAGAGAGCTTTGATTTGCTTTCAACATTAATAGTAAGATTTGGGCAAATGTTTGCCTTTAAGAAAGATTATGTTAGCTCTTAAGCTTTGATCATCTGACCTTTTAGGAAGACTGGAAACACACAGAATGTGATAATACTTATGGGTCACTAATAACCTCCCTAGATGCTTTTAGAAATAAAACAAGTTGAAGAAAAATAAATACAAGAAAGAGAATCTGGAGAGAGGAAGTGGAAGTGATGAGTGTTAAAAGTTCGGTGGATGAGTAAGACACCAGGAGGCTTTGGTCTTCCTTATTCCTCTTCTTCTGGCACTTGTGTTCAGCAGTTACCACCTAACTCTCCCTTCTCATCGATTCCACCACTGCAATCCTCCTTAAAATAGTTCTGGTTTGATTCTTGTCACATGCGTACTATATAACCATTGGCATTTTTTTTAAACAGGTTTGCAACCAAAGAATATTTACAAGGATGGTTGTGCAGACATGTGTGGCCCGTGGGTTGATGTAATCGTGTTACTCTTGCTTAGACCTTGTATTTTTAATCCTGTAAAATTTCGGTCTTCTAGAATATATGTAACAATTTCACAGTAAACTCATGACGTAGGGACTCCAGTCAACCCCTATTACAGCAAGTCCAAAGCCTCTTCTCACCGACAGGTAAAGGAGGAAGACAATCTTGTGGTCCCTTTTTAGGCAGGTCTATCATTCTCATCAGCATAGAAATTACAGAAGGCTTATCTTTACCACCCCCCAAAAGATTTTTGGGATGTAGATTTCAGGGGGAAATTGTGCCAGGAGAGTAGCGATGTGGAGAGAGAGGTGTCAGGATGTGAGTTAGCAGAGAAAGACTGGCACCCCTTTTCCACTTGAACTACATACAACAGAGAGTGTGCAAGAGAAGCCCAAAACATACAAATGTGGGAGAAGGCAGGTGCTATGAAAATAACTTACCCGATCTCACATGGTGAAGCCCTTTCTGAGTGTCTGTCTTCCTGGCTCACTAACTGTTTCCACTTTCAAGGGTGTCCTGACTGTCTCTATCTTTATCACAACAAACAAACAAACAAAAAAACCCAGCAACAAACAAATAAGCAAAAAACCAAGAGGAAGGTCATTCCCCACTGAATGTTTACTACTTCTAGAAACGTGAATGATTCAATGATGCTTCATGTTTTTGATCAGGTGCATTTCCCTCATATCAGAAAATGAACCCAAGATTCAACTGAAAGGGTTCAGCTTTGCCAAGTTCCCTTAAGATAGACTGCTAATGTTAGAACATGGATTAGATACATCTGCTCTGTGCCAAACAGATGAGCATTTCACTGTGAACTGCTGGAAAGAGATGGTAACAAAATGGGATAATTCACGTTGTGACGTAAAAGGTGACCCACTGTTTTCAGTAACTGTTGTCTGTAAACAGAGGAACTGGGGTTAAGATTAGAAGCTGAGGAAGAAGAGAAAATGATGGTGTAAAGCTGTGACATCACATCATCTGATTGATTTTAGAGTCTTTACCACACCCCTAATCCTCTAAGTGCTCCACTTAGTTTTCATGTTAAAGATCATCCTTTGAAAATTAAGAGAATAAGAGTCAAGACAAATAAGCCAAAACACAAACCAAAAGAGATCTGAGATTTGCTGTGCTAGAAGAAAAGTATTATAAGCAAGGTGACAGAGTGGCTGATTCTGAGGCCAGGATGTGAGAAGCCAAGATCAGCAGGACCGGCTGCTGCAGTGGGGAGGGGTGTCTACCGGTGTCTGTGTGCCAGAGACCAGTCTACAGTGGAAACCTGATTTAATCAAATTAGTGGATAGGGGTGGGGAGACTATAGCATGCTTAGGGTTGGAGAAGGAACAGAGGCTTAGGATCCCTAGAGTAAAACTGTGCAGTCCTTCTGGGTGTGCCAGCCAGCACTCAGAAAGCAGAGGCAGGCAGAACTCTATGACAAGGAGGACACTCTTGACTACATGGAAAGTTCCACATGAGCCTGAGCTACAAGGGGACTCTGTCTAAAAGAAACAAATAAACAAACAATAAACAAACACTACTGACCTATTCAAAGAAAGAACTTCTTTGCCCTTCACTGAGTAGTAACTGACTAGTACAAGCATGCGTGAGTTTAGCCAGTGTGGCACACACAGTGTGTGCAGGCCAATGGGAAAAGCACAAGACAAACCAATCAGTGAAAGAGGTGAGAAGTCAGAATCGGGAACATGTTTTTTGTCCCATGCAGGGCACTTTTCGTAGCAGGCTATATTTTCCTTTACATCCCAGTGACCAGATCTCATTAACAACTTCATGAGTGCCAGACCCAAAAGGCACTGCTTTGTGGTGGGAGAGGGACATGATTGAAGCCAATTCCATAATGTTCACCAACTACTCATCCTGAGAAGATCCAGCCAGGTCTGCAGGTGCAGGCGTAAAGGCTCCCCCCTTCCACTACTCAAGGGTGACACATTCAGAACCCCTGAACCCCTCCCCACAGCTTACAATATCCACAGGGAAAGGAAGAATACCCCAGGCCTGAGAGAGGACTAGGGATCCCCGTGGTGGGGCAGCCAGCTAGAGTTTGCACAGGGGCAAGGTGAGAGAAATCCTACAGCTACCCAGATGGAGAGTACAAACCAATGTTTCTAAGATGGACTGCAGATGTGTGGTGCAAATTCTACCAGGGCAAAGTCAGGAGACTCACACTAATTATGACACAGTGAGAAGGACTCCTGCCACTTGATTAGAAGCCATCATAAAGTACTTACCTTACTTCAGCTTAAATAAAATTGGTTTTTGTCCTAAGATTGGGTATGCAACATTTACATAACGATGCTTATGTATGAATTTTGTTCACTGAGCCTTCTTGGTTGTAGTACTCTCTGCATATTACTAAGGATTCTAGCTCATGAAAGGGTTAACTGAAATTTCTGGGGGTCCTTATTTTTCCGGAGAAGTTGTTAAAGAGCTGTTTGGCACTCAAAAAGGAAAAAAAAGACACATAAATTATTTTAAGTTCTATAACTATCTGAAGGGTTGGCACAAAAGTGGAACTAAGACTTAAAGTTTACAGAGAAATGTAAAACATTTTCTAGGAATGTATAAATGTGCTACCAACCCCATAAGACAAGTGCTGAAGCTTCCCCACATACCTGAGCCATGTCATGTGCTAATGCAATCAGTAGCTTGAGCATGTGAGCTGTCTTTGGTAAGTTCTGAGCTACCGTCTGTGTAAACACATGGTAGAACTCAAACAGTGTGGAAAGAGCACATTTTTACACTTGATACATGTTAAGCTTGCTTTGTTTTCCTTTCTTTTTAAAACCTTCTGAGTGATGGTGCCAGAGATTAAACACAGGGACTCACTCATGCTAGGCAAGGGCTCTATCACTGAGTCATGTGCTCAGCTACATTTTTAAAAATATATTATACTAAGTAAATTATTAAAATGGATTTTGCCTGTCAGTCATTATGGTTTTGATGCAACTATGGAAAAGTTTAAATTACAAATACGTTGAGCATTTGTGACGTGTTGTTTTACCATGAGACTGCTCTTACTGTTAGTCTAAGTCCCTTTCCCTCCTGACCACCACCTTGACTTTGAAAAGTACTTATGGAACCATTTTAACAGATTACATTTTTATGGAAAAGGAGAATTATGGATAAAGAAAATGAAGGCGGTAGGTCATGGTGTCACATGCCTGTGATCCAAGCAGAAGGGACGTTGAGGAGGAACCACTGGGAATTCGAGGCCAGCCTGGGCTACACAGAAATACTCTTGCCTCAAAACAAACAAACAAGGAAAAAGAAAAAGCTAGAAGAAAGCAAGGAAAGGCAGGGCAGGGGATCCAAGGAGACGGAGAGAGGAAAGGAGGCCAGGAAGCAGGAGTGCTACAGTCTGAATCAGTGTCCGTTCCAAGTGAACGCAAACATTCAACACACTATATAACAGAGTATAAAAGTACAGCAAATATAACATTCATCTTGTGTTATGAATCAGTCTTTTATAGTTCCAAACGATCCTTGTGAATAAACGATGTGTTGTGGAGTGTCCTCAGCTGCCTCGGGAGTGCACTCCAAACACCTGGAGCACTGACCTACTCCTCCCTTCCCATTCCACATCACTGCACACTACCTGGAACGATGCTGTGACGTCAACATTCACAGGATGTACATGTACTTATATGAGTCAAGAAAAAAGCACCTTTTGCTTTGGATTTAAAAAACAATCCTGAAATGAGTTGGAAATGGAGACTCGATGTTTGACACGACAATGTGGATTCCCAAACTCAGGCTCTATAATAATTCTGCGCCTTCTGATTCATCTTAAATGCCCAAATAAGTCAAGCTAGAAAGCTTTCCTTGAAAATATGTGTTTCAGTGGTGTAAGAGGAAACAAAAATATAAAGCCTGTTTAGAAGACTTTCAATTCTAAATAGGTGTATATTTATCACAAAAGAGAAACTCCCTATGGCCCGTGGAAACCACAGGAGCAAAGGTGACGGGGTCTGCTAGTGAAAAAGGACATACTTTATGCATATAAAAATCAAAGACAAGCTCCACTTTGTGTCAATGTGAATGGGAAATTTCTTTCCTGAACTTGGCTTTGCATTTCCATCCGTTTGAGGCACACATTTTGATGAACTCTGGGCAGATGCCCAGGTCTGGTTCATGCGTCTTTGTCAAGAGGAAGCAATTTGCATGCCCCTGAGTGTCCTCAAGTCAGCTCATTCTAGTGCTAGAGAACTGACTACTAGACTTTCAGGAATTTTAAGAGCCTGTTATCACCACGTTGACAGACTGGAACTGACCAAACTGGGATTATGTGCACCCTGGAAACTGGCAAATACACAAAGTGCCCTTCCCTGGGGCTGCTCAGTTGATAATTACTGAATCCCTTAGGAAGTTAGTAGAGAAACATTCTCCACTTATTTCTCTGAGACAAACAACAGGACCATAACCTTGGCCTTTGTCAAAAACCACTGCAGGAAAGAGAATCACAAGAATGATTGTTTGCCATGACCTCAAATGCCCCATTTCCCTGACCCTGGGGGATACACAGCCTCCAGTCACTCATTCCTTTGCAAGGCCCTTGCTGCTGGCCTCAGAGCATTGGGTGTGAGCCATTGGGTAGAAACCCCACCATACAAACAGTGAGAAAAGCTTTGAAGATTTATGGACATTTTCTTTCTTCGTTATCTATTCCAAGGGAAATAAATATAGACCAAAAAAAAAAAAAAAAAAAAAAAGAGCAAAACAATTTGATGTTATTACTTTAGAAAGTTATCTATAAGACAAGCCAGTGAGTTGGCTCAGCAGGTAAGCATTTCCTGCGTCCTGCCAACCTGAGTTTGACCCCAGAACCCACAGTGGAAGGAGAGAACTGAATCCTGAGAGTTGTCCTTTCAGGGTTTGGGAGATGACTTAGTTGGTAAAGTACTGACCACAAAATCAGGTGAAGATGAATTCAATCCTCAGCACCCCAAATGCACACGTGTAACTGCTATGCTGGAGGGAGACAAAGGAATCCCTACAACTCCCTGCCCAGCCAGCCCAGCACACTAGTGAGTTCAAGTTTCAGTGGGAGACTCTCTCAGCAACTAAGGTGCAGAGTCACTGAGGAAGACACTTGATATCATCTCTGTGGAGAGATGTGCATTTACATACATGTGCATACAAGGATATCTATACACACAGAAACATAAGCATTCCAAACACACAAAGAAAAAGAAATGAGCTTTACATAAAAAAACAAATTGAGACTATTTCACTTGTGCATTGCAGAATAGATCAACACCCCTTTTCCACAGGAGGTGGTGGGTCCGTAGAGCTGTGCAGACAGAGCTAGAGACGAACAAGACCGGCACTAGCTAGACACGGGGGGCGGGTGGTGGGGTTGGTTGGGGGGAGGCTGTCACTTTGCAGGATCATGATTTGAAGGATGCATAAACTGTTCCCAGCACATGTCACCCTTAGCTTCCTCAGTACTCTTCCTGGCTTTCCTTACCCAGGCCCAGGCTGGAGGTTCCTGAATACATAACTGGGCTTGAGGTTCAAGATCCTGAGTCTCACCTGCTATGTGTTGTGTGAGCTCAGGTAAATGGCATCCTTCTGCATCAGATTTTTTGCTAAGGAAGGTATTCACTTTTCCAGGCTGAGTTTGTGTAAGGGTCGAATGCAATCACGCATGTAAAACTCAGAACAAATGGGAAAATGCCATGACAACACAGAAGTCATAACAGAAGTCATTAAGCTCACTTCCTACACTGAATACCAAGTAAACTTGACTTTGAAAATTGCTCAAGTTCTCGTGTCCTTGTGGACTTCTGTCAATCACTGTGCCTTTCTGCTGATTTGTACCCTACAGGAAATTTCTGTCATCTTATTAAACTGACTTTGTAGAAGACAGTTTCTCTACGCTATAGCCTGAGCCATCTATGAACTCAAAGTATTTGAGTTTACCTCCGTATTATGTCATCTGGTCTGTCTGAAATCAGTATTTTTGAGGCACTTGAGTGGATGACTAGTCAGATAAGCTTAATCACAGGTGGAAAACATATGTAAGTGTGGGGAGACAAACAGTAAGATAACCCATAAACACAGAAGTTGGCAATAAAGAGAAATACAAGTGAGAAAATCAAGTAGGCAAGATGCTGAGTGCAAAAATAAAGATCAAACTGAACCACAACAAAACTCACCAGTTTTCTATTAGCTAAAATACTATGTTCCTATGTATTGTGTGGCAGTTTTCTCAGAACTGAAACATTTCACCCTGAAAATAGGTACTTAAGACTCAGGAAATAAATAATTTACAAGTCTCAAAAATCCCTGAAACTCACGAGATTCACAAGGCCCCTCCCTCCCCCAGTTTCTACAAGCAGTAAAGAGGCGGGAGGGGAGTCTTTCCTCCATGTTGGGTGGCCTCAGAGAGGCGCAGAGTTCCACAGTTGAAGGCATCTTTTGTGAACTGTCACCCATGCTGGGGTGGGCCTTTTGGTGATGCAGCTGCCTCTGAGTCAACCATACTCCTCTAACAAACTCTTATATACTCATTGTTTGGTAAGGTAGACATTGATGAAACCATTACTTTGGGCTGTCATTGGTGCCCTAATCTGGGGTTAAAATATGTCTATTCAGGTCTCCCTAGGAAATGTCACATAATGCTGTCTCATGATTTCATTACCCCTCAGTAAGAGAGGTCTTAATATCCCTATGCCCCAAAGAAAAACAAGAATGCTCAAAAAGTTCTAAGTACTCAGGAAGTTAAGGGCTAGACTCAACCCTGTTTCCTTTTTACCAAGGCGTGATACAGCCTACCTAGCCCTTCCGAGACTGGAGTCTCCCAGGAGCAACTGGAAGAGCCTAGGGCCTCAGAGACAGGTGAGGTGTGTAAGTGCGCAAACAGAAGTCACAGCTCTTTCCTTCCTCTGACGCACAACTGCCATCCGTGTTTATGCCCTGGAAATGGTTATACAGCGTCAACTGAACAGACCAACAACCAGGCTCTTCAATCTATAAATCACGCCAGATCCTGAGCCAGACTCATAAGTGAACATGAAGAAGGAATGTTCTGGTTTGGAAAATTCCTATCCACCCAACAAAGGAGCATCACTAAGAAGCCTTCAGCCTTCCCCTTAAGTTTAGTCCACTTACACTAAGAAGGCTCTATCTATTGGGTCAATTTTAATTTTAATTATTAATTTTAAAAACTAATTCAACCTTTTGCCAGTATTCGAATGTATCTTCAAAAAGGAATGTTTGGACACCCATTTTCTCTACCCATCTCTTATCCAGCGTTAACCTTTAAATGTGGAAATAACATCAGTCATTGCAAACATTCTTTCGTCTGACACAACTTGAATTTATCTTCTCATCTGCTAATGGCTCATGTAATTGTGCTTTCTCTAAATAAATGTGTTCAATTCCTCCCGTTTTTAAATTAGTTGATGTAGAGAGCTTTAAAAATATTCAAAATAGAAGGGAAACCAGTTTTATAGTTCTTAAAAGGTTAAACATAGAATTACCACACTAACCAACAATTAGTTAATAAGATCCAAAAGAATTGTATGACCCCATTTATAAAAATATCCAGAATAAGCAAATTCAAAGACAAAGATGAAGGGCTGTCACTACCAGAGTGGAGAGAGAAACTAGTACTGACTGACAGAAATGTTCCGGAATAATAGGCAGTGATGACAGGTGCACAACTACACAGTATAATGAAACACATTAAACGGTGAACCTCACATGGTGAATTTAAGTTATGTGAACTGCATCTGAATCTAAAAAAATAAACTAAAAACACAAAAATGGATTTGGACTAAAAGAACGCTAACTTTATTATATTTTTAGGCAGAAATCCAGGATTGTATGTATACAGTATTTCATCTCTGAACCTTGTAATTTTATAGGCACTGATGACAAAAGGAATCTTAGCAAGCTACATTTGAGATTATATATAACCAAAGCACACCCAGAGCAAAAGCGGGACATACTGTGTTTCCAGGGGCACTGTGACCCCTGCGTTGCATACGAAGGTCATGTCCAGAAGCCCCTCCCCCATTGTTAACTCCTAGGACTGTGTCCTGCTCAGTCCCTGACTTCCTGGCTGCTAACACAAACCCAACTGAGAAGGGCTGGGTCGGGGGGCACAGCAGACACCGTCCCATCTGCTGTAGGACAACATGTGAACACACCTGGAGAGATCAGCGCTGTTCTCAGCTGCTAGGTGGATAGACGGGTGCGCAGTGGGTGCTGGGGGACTCTAAGCACAGGCGGCAGCTAGGGTCTGTCTAGGCCCGTAGTGTTTACCGGTAGCCTCGAAACCACATATTCATAACTGAGGGCTTAGAGCTAGGAGCCATCCTTTTCCTACATTTAATATCAAAGCACTTTTTCAAATTAAACAGGCACCAAGACTCCATGTAAATTAATGCAGTGTCCACTCAGTTAGAAGACTGTAAGTAAGTACTTATTCTAAGAACTTAGAATGAAAATTTTAAAAACAGGGATAAAGAGATGGTTCAGCAGTTAAGAACACTGGCTGCTCTAGCAGAGGACCTGGGTTCAGTTCCCATCACCCATTGATGAATGCAGTTCCAGGGTACTTAACACCTTCTGGCCTCTGCAGGTATTGCATAGCACAGATGCACTTACATGCATGCAAAACATTCATATGCATAAAATTAAAATAAATATTTTTTAAAAGTTTAAATGCTGCTCTCTAGGAATTTCAAATAAAATTATCTCAACTATTTCTATTTTCCCAAATAGTTTAGGAATTAACTTCAATGATGTTTCAAATCATGCTTTCAATTCTCTTGTACGTGAATGGAATTTTTAAGTCTTTCTTCCCTCTCATTTTTCCAGAGGTTCTGTCCAAGTTCTCCTGACAGAGATATCTGACTAAGATCTCATCAACTACCTGAAATCTTTACAATGACCCTGGCATGCTGCCTGTCCCTGGAGATATGCAGAGTGACCCCTGGATTTGGGATAAAATATCCAAACTATCTTCTATGAAAGGGGAACTGCGGCCACTTCAAAACAAGGAAGCACAAGGCAGAAGCGGTGCAGAATTCTAAATCTAGAGGGAGCTCGAGGCCTTGTCTGATGGCCCTCCACCAGTCAGAGAGCAGAAGGTGACACTCATCTGAGTCAGGAGCCTAAGTCCTCAGTCGGAATCCAGTGCCACATCTGGGACACCAAGCTACCATCTGACTAAATCAGAGATGAACCCAGAGATAAGCCCAGTCCCAATCAACAGAGTTTGGTTCTATCTAAGTTCATGAATACTTTAATTGGATGCCTTCATATTAAAAGGCTGTGCCAGGGACAGGAGAAAGGGACAGACAAAAGCAATCTCACTCTTATTCCAAAGAACTGGTATCTGCACAGGTATGGAAGGTAGATCTGTAATAATGATGATCTGGAATGTGAAAAACAAAAGCTGGAAACCAGGAGATGAATAACAAAAAATTACTTAGGACCCAGGAAGGCAGTGATCTTGAGAATGGCTGCATGTGTGAGCTTTGCTAGGGCATGGAGAAGATGGGCGAGATGCAGAGATGCAGAGGATAGGGTGCTGGTGAGGAGAGAAGGCTGGGAATGGTGAGGCTGCCCAGGGGCCTATTTGGGCCAGCACGAATGATAGGGAATGATGCTGGACTCTGACTGCTTTGTCAGGAGAAGAAACTCAGCTTCAATATGGCCAAATATTCATGAACTATCATATTTTTTATTGATGTTTCATGTAACAAAATAAAAAAAAGTGAGTTGTATGAGGTCACTAGGCCTCCAAGTAGCAGAAACAATGGCCAGAAACCAAACGAGACTATGGTTCCAGGCCAAGGGGGCTCCACAGTGCTACCTGCCATAGATAAGTTTCAAAGATCAGTTGCAGAAATGTAAATTAGTTTCCCAAACCCCCACTGAGGTAAACATAAGTAACACTGTTGCAGGGCCTGGAGCTATAGGTCTGTAATCCTCATGACTCTGACGGCTTAGGCAAGAGGATCACAAGTTCAAAGCCTGCCTGGACAACTGTCTCAAAATTTTAAAAAAGGGGGGAGGGGTGGTTACTGGGGATATAACTCAGGTTTGATTCAGGATGCATAGGTCTAGGTTCAATTTTAAAAATTAAGAAAAAAAAGTAAGTGACGCTCACCACACTGGGGAAGGGGCATTCACATCTATTCATATCTTTTTTTGGTTCTCTGAGAGCACTCTGGAGGGGAGCCCCACGCAAAAGGAGGTGGCAGGCAGGCTGAAGGACTTGTAAGGACACAGGGAGGAGAAGAATCTGCTGACAAGCCAGGCATATCACTCAGAAACCAACAACTGGCTGGTCACCTGAGCCTGCCTGAAAAGTATAGAACCCTGACACTGCCAAGAGCTCACTGACCTTGGCTGAACACTTCTGTGACCTGTGGCAAGCCACTCACTGCCACACATCACGGCTACTTAATTCTACTCCACACCTGGCAGAGGCGAGGCCAGTGACCTCCAAAACCAAGACGATGGAGGTCTGCACACAGGAAAGAGAGGAGCTTCTTAGAACACTGCGTAGATTTAGCAGACTTGACTACTGGGAAATCACATTCTATATGAAGGAGACAAAGAGAAAAAGGCCTAGAAATCGATGTGTGGAAATGTTCAGCACAATGTCAACTTGTAAGACCACAGGTCAATCTTGAAACGTCTGCAATTTCCAGAATTTCTACCTACAATATGAGTTGCCCTTGTAATCAAAGAGAAGTTTTATTTTATAAAAAAGGAACTTGTTATTCTGTAAAGCAGCCTTATTGTAAAAGAATAGTTTGAATTTTATTTTGGAAAAGCACAGAAGTTAGACAAGCTTTCACAACACTGTCACAATTTGGGGGGCGGGGTCAAGAACACGTTTACACCCACAGTGTGCATACACCCACAGTGTAATCTCAAGTGGTTTTGTCTTCCTAGATGCACTTTGAGAGAGGGTCTCACTATATAGCCCAAGATGGCCTTCAGCTTTGACCCTCCTGCCTGAGCCTGCTGGAATCACAGGTATATATCGCCACACCCCGCTAGAGCACATTTCAGGTTTGCCAACAGGAAAGGGAGGACTAGCAGAGTCCAACAGTCCAGCTCCGCTCACCCTCCACCCACCCTGCTTCCTTTCCTTCCCACCGTGGGCGTGATTAGGATGAGAAAGAACCAAGCCAAGGAAGCCCAGCATGAGCACATCAACTTTAGGGAAAACTGCCCATGATGGTTCTTAAGGTCGGAGCCAGTAGTACCCCCAGCCCCATCCCTAGACAGTTAGCAATGACAGAGTGAGATATCCACAGTCACAGCTGGTCAGACAGTGACAGGATCCCTGGAAAGGGGCTTGGAGGGGACAGGGCTTAACTTCAGTTCAAGAGATGTGGTTCTCACCTCCTGACCTAATCATCCACCCAATGGCCTTGGGAAGATTACATTGGCAGAAGAGAGGAGGAACTTACTTCCACACAGGCTCTGTGAGGTGTACTGCCTCAGGTTTTCCGAATCAGCCTTCAGGGGTTTTGCAAGAGATGACTGTTTGTAGTGTAACCCTGAGCAGAAGGTGAGAAGGCCTTTCCTTACTGTCACCTTATCTGCAATCGTCTGTCTCAGTACCCTCTTTCTTACTTTCAGATTCTTCTAGATTTGACTCACTCTTTGTAAACCCTTTCTCCTTACAATCTGACCTCAGTAAAAGGCACAGCACTAATGACACTTTTCCTGGACTCACTTTTCCCTATCCAAACTAAGGCACGATAGAGATGGACTGTTTCCCTTCTGTGCGTGTAAAATGAATTGGAATGAGGACATCTGCATCAAAGTAACAGCAAGAATGATCAGAAGCCCACAGCCGCTATCAGATGCTCTGGCCCACCAGACAGATCTTCCCCATGCGACAGAAAGGATTACCAATGACACCAACACAAACCACAAACTCAGGGCCCTTGTTTTTAAGGAACACTAACCCTGGATTAAGATTAACAATTAAATATGAGGTTGAAAAATAAACAGAAAACAAGCAAGGAAGCCCGTCCTGCTATGCCTCAGTTTCCCCTCTTCTCCCTCCCTAGTTCCACTACTCCCTCTAACCCTCTGAATTACATTAAAAAGAACCTGCAGTGAGATCTTACAACATTAGAGTTGACTCATGTGTGGTTTTCCTTCTCTACCTGTAACCACGAATACAGGACTGGATTCAGACCAAGTGTGGAATTAGGTAGGCCTCTCTTGGCTCCCAAATTTAAGCATGTAAACTTGAATATATAAAGACTTATTTCTATCTGGACGTACAGTTTTGTTAACAAAGGGACTTGGCAGACAAAGTGGCAACTTGTTAAGTTTGCAACTATTTATCTGTGATGGCAAGTAGTCTTTTAGGTGCTTTTACTGAGCACCTGTCTGGAAGAACCAATTAAATCAAAGGCAAGATGCACTCTGCCTAAGACCATCCATCTGAGGCCTCAGGGCTGGAGCCTTGGGCATGTCCTCAGGTCACATCTGTCTCCATTATTAGCAAACAAAAAGTAAACACTGTTGATTTGCTGAGGGCTGCTGCCCATTCTAGAAAGACTGCTGATCATCTAGAGGGTTAGCCTGGGTTCTAGGACAATGAGAACAAACCACAGAGCCAGGCTGTCCAGGAAAAAGAGATCACTACAAGCACGTACTGTCTGAGTAGCCTCTGGCAAGGCACTCCACTGTCCTGTTCCCTCATTTGGAAAACAGGAATAAGAACAAGGGAGACCCTGGAGGACTATGGAGCAATATACATTTTCTCCAACAGTGCAGAGCGTGGTGAATATTTTTGTTAAAAGTAAAGGCAGGTGGCACGACAAGACCCAGGGCTACACGTATCAGAGGTTCTGACTACTCTGGACCGATACACATTTTCATGTAGAAAACAAAGCCCAAATATTTGAGATTCTGAATACTAACACATCCTCTGAGGTTCCACACCACGGCCTCCTACTGTATACATTGAAATTTGAAAACCCAGGGAAGTCCCCCCGCCCCCCAGTCAAGTCCCAGGCTCCTGGGTTGCTTTGTTTTTTTTTTTTTTTGGTGGGGGAGGAGGGCAGGTACCACAGCCCACACATCCCCTTAATTAAATAGAAGCCACCAATGGACAACACATACTTGTTTGAAGTTCACCAGAGCTTTACCAATACAAATTACTTTCTCCCAGTCTTTCAAGCAATTATCACTTTAAAGTCCAGAGGGGGAGGGGTGTGAAGAGAAAGTAATGAGGAACCCCATTAAAACGGCTATTCCCTATTCCCTTAAACGGCATCGCCTCAGCAGCAGGGGCAACCCAGTGAGCAGGGAGACAAGAAAGGAGGGGCGGTACTACTGGCCAAGCAGCTGTCCAGGCAGAAAGTTAACCTCTAAACAAGGCTTAACTGTTAAGTTTTTTTGTTAGAATCAGCCTTAAACACCATTCATTACACCATACTATCTCCACAGTGTAATGGCTTCAGCTTGTCCTAAGTGATACAACTGTTTGTCTGTTGCCTAAAAGACTTCTAACAAGATACTGAACTCTGGCTTCCTGAGACCCCAGCTCCTCTGTGCGCCATCCCAGCAAGGCTCCTGAAGGTCTTCTGCTGCGGCCTATGCTGGGCTTCCTCTGGAACTCTTATTTAGTTATTAAACTCTGCGTCTTCAACTGTATATGGAAATGATGAACTCTACCTTATTACAATAAGAATTAAAAGAAATACATATATGAGCCAGGTGTGGTGGAGCACACTTTTTATCTAGGAACTTGGAAGACTGAGAGAGGTGGATCTCGGTGAGTTCAAGGCTAGCTCTGCATTGTGAGTTTCAAGTCAACCACGGCCACAGAGTGAAAAAGAAAAACACAAACCTTCACAGCACTTAGATGGTTCATATTATTGTCAACTTGGGCATGTCCTATCACCATAGCACTTCTGAACTCTGTCAGACTCTGGGTGGCAATTCAGTTTACTATATGACATTTCAATATATTTGAACAGAAATTAACTTCATGGGAAAGATCACATAGAAAGATGATATAACAACTGGATTAAGTTAGATACAGTAATCTCCTTAAAGACCTTCAAAACCAAAGGGCTAATAACTACCCCTGCCCCATATCTCCACAGGATACAACAGAACGGATTGCCTGGATGTCTCAGTTGGCAAGCAGGTGGCCACACTCCTCACCCTCACTTCAGAAGAGTGGAGAAGACAGACAGGAGGGAGAGATGGTTGCAAAACGTGATTCTCCCATTTCCTCAGCCCCCACGTGAACTCGGGCCCGAGGACGGCTTACTTCCACCACCCTATTGAATAATAGAACGGAGAAGAAAGAATGAAGGAGAGGAAGACAGGTGCCGGGTACAATGAAAAAAGAAAATGAATTTAGTCCTGTGCTCTTCGCCACATTTTCAACATGGAAATCTAAACTACAATATTTTGACAGAGACAGGTACAACCCTGTGGAGGTCCTCCTGAGCACCATGTATGGCTGCTGCGCATGTGCTGGTCGCGAAAGAAAGCCACCTGGGTGTCAGTGAGACAGCCCACACACAAAGAAAATGAATTGTTGTGGGGGTGGGGGAAGTGGGAAACAAAGTCAGGGCATCCACCCTGCCACAAGCCCACTGCCTACAGTCAGGCTCACCCCAAACATCCTGTTTTGCTACAGATCACAAGCACCCCAAACCCAAGACTGCTTCTAGGGCTGTCAAAATACCAAAACATAAAATATCCTCAAGTCTGCTCTTGGGAACTCTTTAATATTCTTTTAAAGCAGAGGCCAGGTCAGCAAGGTGGGGGTAGCTGTGGCAGCAGGCAAGGCCATGTAGACGTTGAAGGTGCACGTGAGAGGAAGGAGGGTCGGGGACATGAGGCTGGCCACCACTACTCCCATCTACCCAACTGTCACCATGTTCAGAACAGCACTGGGTAAAGCAAAGACAGATCCAAGTTGAAAGTCAGTTTGTTCTACCTTCAACTACAGAAGATTGACCTCTAGACCCCAAATTCATTTAAAAAAAAAAAAAAAGTGAAGACACGAAATAAGTTAAAAGTGATTTTGATTTCTTTTCATTCTTTTTTTTAAATGTATGTTAAGAGAAACCTTATGAAGTTTTAATTGCTCAAAGTTCTTGGCCCATTTTATTGCCCAAAGCCATTCTTTTCACTGCAGAGACACGAGAGTATTTAAATCAGCACATAAGTGTTCAACTCTGATTCTATATAACACCCAAGAGTTACTTAGCATTCAGGAAAGAAAAGAAACACAAAGAAAAACTAAGCCGAGTAGTCTAAACAGTATTTTACAGTCAGGTAAAGGAATCATCTCACAACAGGATGGGAGGGCCGCACACATAGTAACATCTTCATCAGTGTAGCTAGAGTCCACGAAGAGTGTAAAGTAGGAGCCTCCAGAAAGTGGCACTGGAAAGGCAGGTTTTTGCTTCCGCCCCTCCCCATACACACATCCTCAGGGAGCTGCGCTGAAGGGAAAAGGTCACCATGAGGAAGTAGCAAAGGTCAGATGGAAAAGGTCAGTCTTCTGGAGAGTTGTGTAAAAATGAGCACTGTCTCTGGGTGGATTGGGGACCTATGGTAGACAAACTCTGCCAGCTAAAGACGCCAGACCGAAGGCTAGGACTGAGCGCAGACTATGTGAGCAGCATCCCCAAGCACATGAAAACGCCTGCCCGTCAGAAGAGGGCCAAAAGAGGGTGATCAGGACTTACCAGAGGCTATGAGATGATCCATCTCAAACTGCTCCATACTGTCTATGTCAGTCTAAAGGACTGCCAGCTTCTACAGACAGTCCAGACCCTTATTATCAGGGCCAAATTACCCCAGGCAACAGTCATGGGGCTTAGTGAGGGCAGGGAGTGTCCCACCTAAGAAGGAAGGGTAGGAGGGGAACAGCATTTGAACCTGGCCCAGTGTGGATAACCTAAGCACCAGAGGCTGAATTTAAAAGCACTTTAGTATCCACTTCATGTTATGAGCCTTCATCTGAAGGTCCCTGTCCACACATAGGAATATTTTTCTATTGCAGGCAGTATCTACTGGCTATGAAGATATTTGCATTAACATCTTAGAAATGAGTTCCCCATGAACCAGACTGGAAAGGCACAGCTAATGAACACACGAACCCGAGGACAGAGCAATGGTGAGAGGGCCCAGCCCATCCACAGACCTGCTGAGCAGAGCAGGGATCAAACCCACTCTCTGGAGGCCACCTCTGACAGCGGTCCTGGGGGACTCCTGCCATTCCTCTGCTAGAGAATATTAAGTTCTATTTTAATACTATGCTAAAACGGTCCTCTTTGAAAAGATACTAGACTTTCTGGAACTAGTAACTCTGAGTTCATCAAAAGTAAATTAGTAACCCATGCTTAGCACAGAACATTACTATCAAAACAAGAGAAAAAGAGAAACAAATGAACAGGGGGACATGGCTGAGGCAGAAATGTGCAAGACTAACCTCTTTTTGTTGCTGGCCTGAAGAGAAAGAAAATAAAAGACTATGTGGAGAGATGAGTTGAGGCTGTCGAGGAATCAGAGCAATAAGAGGGCTCAAGATTCACCTGGGTCCACTGAATTTACCGAGGAGGAAACTGAGGCTTAGGAAGGTTAAGATGTCTGTTTTTATCTCTCTCACACACACCCATCTCATATACACATCACATACACACATTCACACAATCACATATACAAGCTCACCCCATCATACATATATCACGCGCATCACACACACTCACACCATCACATACAAATACATACATCATATACATCATACCATCACATACACATCAAACCCCATTATACACATTACATGCATATCATACCCTATCACACACACTCCAACACACATACACATCATATATCACATATTCATACCACCACACACAGACACACAACATCACATACACTCAGGATGCCCTGTGGTCTACAAGCAGGAGGCAGGGCCACCCTTTCCTTTCTGCTTTCTTTCTTCCTTGAGGAGCCATTATCGAAAACTAATTCTGGAGAGAACATGGAAGACCTTGAAATAACAAAAGGAAAACAGAGGCCTCTATTCATTCACAGCTATGCTCACACCCTGGTAAGATTCAGGTCAATCGAGAGCTAGAACCTCGTAGCAGAGGTGGTTGTATGGGACCTGGATTGGGATATGAAGAACAAAGAGCTCGCGTAGGAGAGAGCTCAAGCTGACAGAACACAGAATAAGTAAAAGAAAAGGGTCCAAAGAGGGTCCACTTATGACCATATCTCAGCTTGGCACCCTGATTAACCTCCACCATGGCTGCACATATAAAATCCACCTTGAAAGCCTCTTGGTGACAGAGTCTGAGCTCAGTAGCTGAAGAACTGTAAGGGAGCAATGCAGACGCTGGGGCAGGACCAGCCTTGGTCTGAGCCCTGGCTTCGCCTCTCACTGGCTATGTGCAGTGAGATCTGACCACCTCCCTCTGGCTCAGTTTCTGAAAAGTACCGAATGCAGCATCACTCACTTACAGTGCCATGGAGAAGAATCACTGAGGACTGCTACTGGGCATAGCACTGCATGGGCCCACAACAGCAGGGCCAGGCTTCATCTTGAGCTCCAGGCCCATGAAGCTCCTAGGTATCGGCATGTGATCAAAGGCAGCCTCATTCTGGGGCACCCTGCACGACTCACAGTTGTCCATCCTCTTTTCTCTGAAGAGATGAGACTTTTCATCTGAAAGAACTTGGTTCCTTTAAAAACACAAATTCAGCTGCTGATTCTTAGAATTCGTAACGCATGTAGAAAATCCGAACAAAAAAATTATACAGCACTGTGCTGGGGAAGAAAAACTTTAATAGTTTTGTTCTCCGTTATAATTTCACACATTCAATTAAAAAGAAAAAACAAAGAAGCTTCGTGTGGTATATGCTTGTCATCTCAGTTACTTAAGAGGTTAAGGCTGGAGAATCCAGGAGTTCAGGCCCAGTTTGGGCACCATAACAAGATATAACTGCAAAAACAAACACAAAATATCATGATACTGTTTTGTAATCATATCGTGTAAATGTTTTCCCTCCACTAGACATTTTATGCCACGTTTTTGATAGCTTTGCTGCTAGATATGCAGTAAGTTAATTTAGCACTTATGTATACAGTAAGATGCAAGCCCTGTCTTCCTGCACTTCCTGTATATCCCAAAAGAAAACAAAAGCACAGCACAAGCAGGCATCCCTCCTCAAGCCTCTCCCTAGTGCAGCTACATCTCATCAAACCTAGAAATACCTTTCCCTTGGGAGCTGGAGCTACCGTGCACAGCACAAGTGCTGCATGTTCGGGGAGGGGCGGTGGGAAGCCCTCTTCCCGGCAGCCCCATCAGCCCATCGCTGGGAACCGTGGAGCCCTCCTACACTTCCTCACTTCAGAGACCAGGGACCAAGGTTTGGGAAGACATCAAGGCTTAATGGGTGCTTGTGAAACATAACTTCGTATTAGCAATGATAAGAGCCACAATTACTACTGTTTGGGCCACTGTGAGCCGAGTGCTGTGCTAAACAGGTAGTTAACCCTAGTGACAACCCCGAGATGGCTATCACCACACTCCTTTAGGGAGGCGGAGTGATGAGGCTTGGAAAGACAAATGAGTTCTGCCTGAGACCCCACATTAGGAAGCAGGACCTATTCAGAGCCACAGCCAGTCTCTCTTTCAGATGCCCATGCTGTGATCAAGCCTGAGAGTGAATGATTGTTTTTATTTCCCATATATTATGTTTAAAAGAGAAACTAAGTAGTATAGACTGCTAATTTAGGTGGCGATTTATGCATTTTTCTCTAGTCATTTCACAGCTTTCCATTTCTACATCTGCTAAAGTGACATAAAAACACTGAACAGATCCATCTCCTGGTGGCCATCCTCCACATGCTTCATAAGGAAATGGTGCTGGGAACAGTCAGGGTGCCAACTGGAGGAGGACTGCCAAGTCCAATGCCACAGCTGAACTAACCAGCACCAAGGTAAGACAATACAGTGTCAGTGAGTCTCAGTGAGGCTGAAGTCTGTCAGGCTTCAAGTATGGAAAGGCCTGGGGCCTCCCAGCATAATGACAATGTTTCTCCTAGATGATTATCAGGTGGAAGACAGAGATTTCAAGGAGTTTGTTTACTCACTTTTTTAAAGGCTCCTTCTCAGGATGACTCATGTGAATCATTTAAGCAAACAGCTGTGGCTGGCAGGAGACTGCCACGGCTGCCTGCTACTTGGGGAGGATGTGCTGAATCTGTGTGGTTAATTAGATCAACCCTGACTCATTTTCTTTAATGAGGCGGTGGGACGCATATCCACCAGACCTGTTTTCTGGGTTATGTTTCACCTGCATTTGTTGTCACAGCCTAATCCATTCTCCAGCTTCCTTTCTAGTTGAAATAAAACTTAGTAACTATTTTTCCCAAACATGGATTTGTGTGGTGTGTGTGTGTGTGTGTGTGTGTGTGCGCGCGCGTGTGTGTGTGAATACACAAGACGAACACAGCCTTGTAAGGGAGCTGGGAGACTTCAGCACGCATGCTCTGATTAAATATACTGGAGTAACTCACATCAAATGGAGAAAAAAAACTAATTACAAACGGTGATGTACTTGAATTCCTTTGCCTTTCAAGTATGTATTTCGCCTGTATAGATTTTGCTTCAAGGTGGCTTCCTTTCTTTCTTTCATTTTACTTTCTGGAGAATAAGAATATGTGGTAAGATGATTTTTCTTTCTTCCTCTAACCCTTTGCAACTGTGTTTTGTGTAATTCAGTTCTGAGGTCTAGAGACCAAGAGGAAGGGTGTGATTATAGTCTTGTCTGAAGGAGTGGGCAACTCCCACACCCAAGACAGGAGCCCAAAGTCGGGCCACAGAGCTCTACACAGTGAAGAAAAAACCCAAGGCTTTGGGTTCTAAGTCACTGCTAAATTTGTGCTTGAAAACCTGACTTTTATTCTTGGTAGTAAATGTTTCCCTTAAAGTGACAGGCTCCTTTCATTTACTTCTGGTAAGAGTCTACCAAATAACTGAACAGTCAAAGTTTGATCTGTCAGTCCCTCTGCAAAACAAAAAGTCAATCCCAAGGCGCAAGGAGGATATTTCCCTCCCTGCAAAAGTGCTAAACATTGTCCTCCATACATTACTAGAACAGTAAAAAGACCTGTATTCAAAGGCCTAGGATTAACAAAATGAGTGCCTTTCACTGCTTTGTCAAGTGACACTAGCATTTCTATAGCCAAGGGTACATGGTGATGAAGAGTATGCTAGTATTCATACACTAGGGTCACTGCTGTGGTTGTAAGGCTACCCGCAGTCTCACCAATCACTGCTTTCTTAACACCAGTAAAAATACCAACACTGAAAATGGAGGGGGGAAAAACCTACTGTACTATGAAAACAGCTTTGATCTCAGGGAACCTCGGAAACTGTCTCAGGGATTCCAGGCATTCAGAGAGCAGAGCTGGAGAATCTATGGTGATAAACTAAACCTGCTCATACCTGTCAGGTTCAGACCTCAGAGACGAGCTCATTGGTAGAACACTTGCCTAGTATGTTAGAAACACTAGCAGGCCCTGGATTTGATCTGAAATCCCCCAACCCCCACCCCACACCCCACACAATTTGTTGTTTCTTTTAAACTCTTGACAAAAGGTCCAAGGACAGCAAAGCATGGCCAATCATGCCAGAGGGTTCCAGAGGGTTCCAGGCATTGGAGGTGCCACTGCCCTTTTCTTGCCCTCTAGGCCACTTGTTCCCAATAACGTGGATGACGTTTTCTGGCCAACATCTTGAAAGACTTCAGTAGGAGGCCACAGAGGATGCTCACCCCTCACTACAATCACTCCTCATGCCTCAGTTGCTCTCTCTGACCTACCATATCTATCACTATACTTTTCACCTTTTCTTCTTTGCTATTATATATATAAGGCTACAAATCTCCCTCTAATGGGGCTGGAGAGATGGCTCAGTGGTTAAGAGCACTTGCTGCTCTTACAGAGAACCTAATAGGCCTGTAACTGGAGAACCAAGGGATCTGAGGTCCTCTTCTAGTCTCCTTGGGCAACTGTGTACTTGCACAAATAAAAATGAATCTTAAGAAAAAAAAAGGTTTCCTCTCAGGACCTCTTTTGACATGCAAATCTTTTTTATCATTTAGTCTTGAATCTTTTCCTCGACCTTTGAAAGAGCTTTCTTTATTGAGAAAAGGTTTTTCTAGTTATTTTCTCCTAAATTAATGACTGTGTGATCAAAGAATATGGTATGTTACGGTTAATTCTTTGAAGTTTGTTAACACTTAACCTATAGCCCAGTATTGTATATTCTGGAGAGTCTGGATATAATTCATATATGTAATCAAGCATACTAATTATAGAAATATTTATTGCATAGATAACATTTGTCAATTACTGGTAATGTAAGTTAAAATCCCTTACTAGAAAGTAGATCGTTCACACTTTCTCATGGCTTTCCTCAACGTGAAGCTTTATCATCTATGTAACAGTTCGGAGCCACATTTTCCGTAGGCCGACACTGTTACAATCCTAGTTTACTGTGCACTGATAGCACTCTCCATATCATCATTTTCTTTTTGTCTCTCTATAGGTTGTAGTCTTCCAGTCTCTATTCCATTTCATTAGTTTCAGATAAATCTAATCTATTAAACTTTTCCATTTTCACCTTTTTTTGACTATGAGTGTTTGTTTCTTATATGTGTATCTGCAGATATCCTCCACTGATAGCTTCCAGAAGGCACCTGTCATTGTTTCTTCCATGTGCTGGGGAACGTTATCAAACCAGGTATTCTTTACAGAAAATTCTCAGCTTAAGGTCGTTCATTCTGTCTTAATAATACAAATTCAGATAGATCTCAATGAAAGTCAACTGTAATTGCTTTTCTCAAGAAGAGTATTCTTCCTCTTTCAGCAGGCAGTGCAAAGGTCTGCCAGAGAAGGTTGGTCCTGGTTCTCTGGGGATGGACATTTGTTTCTAGTTCATCCTTACATAATGGCACACCTTTATGTGGACATCCCAGCTTTCTCTTGGAATTCACTTCTTGTTCTTTTCTTTTTCCTGTTAAGGCTCTACCTTGTCACTTATACTATCCAAGGGATAAAATGAAGCTTGGCTTACCAACCACAGCAAACAAAGACCACATCAGTAGTCCATTTCCACCACTGGGTTCCCAGTATCACTGGTTACTGGTGTTCTCAGTGGTCTACTTTCTGTTCAGCCCATGGATGCATCTGAAATGTATATTTCTGAGAAAAGTTTTACAGACTGGATATATATATTCGTGTTTGTAACTATATATTACGCATGTGCATTAGTTACGTATGTATATATGATTATGTGTATTTATATGTAGAATATACTCCACAATTTGTTTATTTCCGCAGAAGTACTGGAGTCATGATGATAGACCACTTAAAACTTGAATCTAAAATTAACAATCAGAGACAACATGAATTAAGTATCTTGACTTTTCAATTATCAAATATTGTTTTAGAAGCTTTCAAAGAAAAATCCTCAACACTAAGTACTATTTCAAGGTTAAATAACCCGTGTATAACTGCACAATAAAAGGCAAAATCAAGACTGAAATCCAGGTTTGTTTAGTATCACAGACTCTTCTGTTTTAACAGTACAGTGACACACACCTTAGTCCCAGCACTTGTACCAGTCTGGGCTAGATAATGAAAATCTGTCTCAAAAACAAACAAATGAGGGCTGGCAAGATTGCTCAGCAAAGCCTCATGACCTGAGTTTGATCCCCAGGACCTATGATGTAGAAGGAGAAAAATCAACTCCTGCAAGTTGTCTTCTGGTCACTATACACGTGCCATGATGTGTGAGCATGGAGACAGACAGACACACAAACACACGTAATAAACTAAAAAAAAAACCCTTTTACCTTTCCCATTAACAAAACCATATAGTATTACTCTTTATGTCTGTCTGAAGTAACTAATGCTCTGGTGAATGTGTGTTAGAAGAACGCTTCAGGACCAGAGGCTTTAAGTTCTTTTAAGAATACATCTATATGAAAACAATACATATCACATAATATATAGAACCTTAGTGGAGTCTAGAAGGTGCTACTCCTCAAACAGCTTCTTCAACTTTTCCTTGGTGAAACTCAATAATTATCACACTAAGTGAGATTATATAAAAAAAATATATAGTTTCACATCAAATTTTGGTCAGCTTTGACCACCAAGCACTTTATGAAGATAATTTTACATTTCCGAGCTTTTGTAGATTTCAACATTCTTTACTTACAAGCACTCTGTCTACAGTCCAAACTGGAACTACAACTTATATTTTCTAATATTTTTTCTAGGTATTGCCAGATCTGATCAACATACTTTAATGGTGCATTAATGGTACTAAACTGAGAGACACTGTTATTGACTTGTCAAATCTGGTAAGAATTTTCTACACATAGAACTTAGTTCCTCCTAACAAAATTCTAACACATCAACACAGACTAAGGATTATTTCAGGTGGAATGCTGGATGGTTTTGGAATTCACTGTACAAACTAATGAAAATTTGTTTAAGTTCAGAAAATACGTACAGATTATAACGACAGTGGTATATGAGATCGTCCAGAAAAGTGTGCTTCATAGCCTAACATTACCACCATATAGTCTTTTTAAAAAACTGAAGTACATGTATTTGAATGGTTCATTGTAAAATTTTGGAGACAAGTGACCCACGATATATAGTTTAAGTGTGATGCATGACTGTACAGTCTCACTATGATAGAAGAAGAGGAAGCCATAGTTTGGGAATTTAAGTTGATGTGATCCATAAAAGATGCAATTTACATGTGACATAATCTGAAATTTATCACATAGCTTGGCTCAAAAATCTTAAAAAGTTCAAAAAGTTGCTAGCTAAACTGTTTTAACACGCATCAGATTTTTTTCACCACAAAATTCATAAGAAACATCTATAACATTCTGGTGAAGAACATGTGAGCTCTCAGATGTTCTCAGATGCATTAGGAGAAGGTCACTTTTGTTGCAGAGGATGGTTCCAGTCTGAGTCTAGTGATCTTAATTGTGTCCTAAAATGTGCTTTTGTTTCCCACTAAGGACTTAAAGGTCATTTTTATAAACTGCAAATGATTTTATATGCCAGGCATATAAGAAGCTACCTTCAAATTTTTTACAATAATGAAAAAGCTACCATGGATATATTTTTAGTAATGAACAGAAGCTATTTTAGCTTCTGTGTCAACTTTTCCAATCAAAACTCTTATGTAAGCTCCTAACCAGGACTTCTACCACTGAACTGGAATATGACCTTTTTGAATGTAGTTCACTGGTAGGTTCTTGAACAGCATGTGCAAGGCCTTGACTTTGATCTTCAATAATACCACAAAACCATAAATGAAAATCAAGTAGCAAAGAAATACACACATTAAGATAGAGGACCCAAATTTACTGAAAAGAACTGCTATTATTATCACAATCTTAGTAATATAGGATCACAAAAAAGTAAAAAAAAAAAAAATGTTTGTGAGCAAGGACTAGAAAAGACTGTGAATAATGGTGAGTTATCAGTTTATTAGGGTGGTGAGGCTGTGTGTACAAAAATGAGCTCCTTCTATTTTCTTTGTTGTTGCTATGGCACAAACTGAGAGAGGAAAAGAAATTCATTAAAAAATGCCCATCATCGATGGTTGTCTACAGCAATCAAATGAACTAGACAGAGAAGTAAAGGGACACTTCCCAAATCAAGGGTCCACATAAACCTTCGGCACTCCCTCTTCCCCTAACAGAGCTAAAATAGGACATCCCTCTGGTTTGACCCCCCCTCCATCTCCTCACGCCAGCAAACTTGCTTCAAAAGACGGAGAAAAGAATATGGAGAAGTATGTTCCCTTCACCTGAGGCTTTCTGATGATACAGATGGTCACCTCCAAACTGTGTCTACTGTAAAATGTACCAGTTAACTAGTACCTGGTCTAGATGAATGTACTTGTCATTTAGGCAACTAACAGGGGGCTTTTTTCCAGTCCCAAGAACCAGGGGCCGTTTAGCATGCTCTTATTCCCTCTAGCATTCCAAGAACATTCCAATTCCAAAATATTGACAATTTTAGGAGGAAAAAAAAATCAGTAAATCATAGTTTCTTTAAGCCTCAGAGTCAGAACATTTACCACAAGGAACAGTTAGATGCTCAAGCCTTGTGTGAACTGCATGGGTTTTGATTGCTTTGCTCTCCAAAGAAATAAAAAAATAAACTAACAAAAAATACCCCATGATTTCTTTCATGAATAATGGAAAAGCAGGAGATAACAATCTAATTCAAACAACAGGTTTTCTGAGAAAATTTGAGACAGGAAACAAAAATCTGCCAAAACACCTCGCTTAGGAGACAGACAGACAAACAAACAAACAAACAAAATATCCTGTGGTTTTTTTCTTTACTCTAAATTTCCAACAAAGATTAACTAATTAACAAAGTCCGACCTTGTCATCCTAATTATTTGATAAAATTAAATATATGTTTATATCATCCATTTAGAAAAAGCTGGTTGCAAAGTCTAGACGGAAACAAAATGCAGCACATCTGTTGGATACTTACTAGTGGATAATCACATTACAAATTTACTTAGGAATCATTGTACAGTCTTTGTACAAGTTAGTGTATTGTTCCAATGACAAATGGTACCTACTTAGGAAAGAAACACGATCCTCTTAAGTCATGAGAGTACCAATGCTGCTTAACAGAATGAAGAGGATTCAGGACATTCAGTAGAGCTCCAATTTTTCATTCTTCTTCTTCTATAACCTCCTCAATTCCAACAATCTCCTACCAAGAAACACTACTTCACCCATTTCTCTTTGAATTTCTGGATGAGCTGAACAGTCCATCAGATGGGCTGAAGAGCCCATCAACTCCTTCCCTTCATACAAAAACATTTTTTTGAAGCAGTGGCTAGAATTACCAAGGTTAAAAAAGAGGAAGGAGCTAAGGAAATGACTCAGTCAATAAAGTGCTTGCTGAGTAAGCACAGGGCCTGAGTTTTGACCTCTAGAACACACATTAAATCTGGGTGCAGTGGAATGCAACCATAACCCTAGCACTGGGCAAGAGTGGAGAAAAGTGGCTCTCTGGAGCTTGGTAGCCAGTCAGACTACCTAATCAGTGAGCTTCGAGTTCAGTGAGAGACCCTACTTCCAAAAATAAGGTGGTGCGTGACGGAGGAAGACACCCAGCATTGACCTCAGGTCTCCGTACACGCAAAAGGAGATCCAGTGGTGTAAGCACCGGTATCCAGAACCAACTGTTAAGCCTACGTTATTAAAATGATTAAGAGCTGGTGATTACAGGCTGGGGAGATGACTCAGTTTGTAAAGTGTTTGCTGTACAAGCATGAGGACCTCAGTTCAATCTCCAGCATCAAAGTTAAAAAAAAATTTTAAATCCTAGTATGGTGTCATATGCTTGTAATCCTAGAATTGACTGGCCAGGCTGAGACAGGAAGATTCCTAGGACTTGCCGGCCAGCTAGCAGGGCTTAACTAGTAGTTCCAGGCCAATGAGAAAATCTGGTAGATGATGTTCCTGATGGTGACACTCAGAGTTGTTCCAACAGAGAGAGACAGACAGAGACAGAGACAAAGAGTTGGCTCATCGGTACTTGCCCAAACAACTTTGGAATAAAATCCTTAGGCCCAAGAAGCTACTGTATGCTATTTCCCAGTTCCATGGTGCTGGGTCATCAGCCCATGGTCAAGCTATCAGGAATCTGGAGCTCTCCTAATCAGGTATAGTGAAAACTTTATATATGTGTTACTCTTCTATAGTGGTGTTGGTGGGAATGAAGGGCTTTACAAAAATATGTTAATTTTTGCCCTTCAATAATACCTACAGAGGGTCTTGGAATTATGCAAGAGATGACCACAAAAACATCCCTTCATGTATCCCTAGATACAATCTTGACTGCAGGAAAAGACATTTGGAAACTGAGTTCTCCGGCAACAGCATTAAAGTCAATCTCCACAAATTGCTCAGGCTGTCTAAAGAGACAAAAAGTTAGCCTTGTGAGCCTTTGTTACAGGTGAAAATCAGAGACACACCAATATATGCTCCAAGTGACAACTTCAGCCTCTGTGAGCATGGACTCTGGGAACATAAACTTTCAGAAGTTCTGACAGGCTAAAATCCAAGGTAGAATCCTGCCTTTATCTCATACTATAAAACATTCCTATTTATAATAAGCAAGCTAAAATGTAAAACATTCAGAGGTGGCTTGCATAGAAACCAGTTTTTACAAACCATACAAGAGAGGTTAGGAATGTAGCTCAGTTGGAGAGTACTTGTCCAGCATGTGTAAGGACGTGGTTTTAATCCCCATACTACATAAAGCAGGCACGGTGGTGCATGCCTGAAATCTCAGCACAAGGGGTGTACAGGCAAGAGGATCAGAAGTTCAAGGTTATTTTCTATCTACACAGTGAGTTTGAGGTGAGCCTGGGCTTCATGAGACAGGCTAAAAACCACTCCCCTCAAAAATTCCAAGAAACCAGGGTTTGTTCAGTGAATACACTGAATCAGAGTTAGAATTTAAATCTACGTGAAGGGACATTTCAAACAAAAAGTCAAAGTTTTTACTGGTGATTTGGATGGTGGCGTAATCAGGCAATGAGATGGATAGAGTCGGTAATTAAAAGCATGTAGGTCTAGATGATGCATGTATCCTTAACGAGGAGAGATGGGACAAGGTTCTTAGATTCCGGAAGTAACTTTGTGTTCATACCGTGTGAAACGGAGTACTAGGAGCTGGTAAGATCCTGATTCTCCTGGCAGCACTGCACCCCAGTCCTGGAGCCAGGAGCATTAGCCCATTTCATTCCCTCCAATTTGTACCTCCCTTAAAGCATACCTTTCCCAAAAGCCTCTTCTCATTGTCCCAGTTACACTCCCCTCTTTCTCAACCTCCTGCATTTTGAGTCTTACAGTCTTATGGAGACATCCCTTGGACCCAGTCTTGGACCAGTCTTCAAACCTTTCTTTGACACCCATGGATTCCTCTATGGTTTGTTCATGAAAAGTACTCGAGAATGCCTACTGTATTAGCACGCATGAACATGAACAGAAACCAGTTTTTACAAACCACACAAGAGAGGATAGGAATGTAGCTCAGCTGGTAGAGTACTTGTCCAGCATGTGGACAGATTAGAAAACAGATAGATTAGAAAAACATGGGTTTACAATCCTCAACCTTACAGTTCTTAGCAGACCCATGGAGGAGCTTTCTAAGAAGCCTCTAGGAGATGCTAGTGTTGCCCATGTGGAGACCACACTGAGATCCATCAAGAAACACTGACGTTTACATGGAAGTTTATCAGACAAGTACTACTTAAACTTTACCATGACAATATTATCAAGTAATGAATACGAAGCAATTTGAGGCTCTTCTTCTGTGAGGGGCCCCACTCTGCAGGATGTCTATGATGAGCTTATGCCCCAGTTTTCAGAATGGACTGGTGCTTTGCTCATTCTCCAGAGTACCCTCTCTTGGAAATTTACCTACCTACACTGTCTTTCAGGTTAATACTGCAAGGCTAGAAGGGACCTTAGCAGTCTAGCCTCCTACTTAATAAGCTCTTTGGGAATCTTCCTTATAGGAAATTTCAGAGCACTCTCAAACCTGGCCATGAATGATCTGTGCCAAGACATCAATCACCCGCACACAGGAAAGTCATCTCATTTTTATTCATTTGTGTGTCTATGTGGAAAGTTCTTCCTTAAAGACACTGATGTTTGTCTTGTCAAGACATTCATGTACTTAGTGCAGACCCACATCTTCTCATGGGACCCTCAGAAGCCACATATCACATCATTTTAAATTTCAAGTTTTAGAAAAGTAACATGACAAACATACTCTTCATTATATATCGCCCCTAGTGGGGCTCGGGGCGTCACTCTACAATCAAACACATTTATATTTTTGGATTTAAGTGCAAGTATAATAATAATTAGTGGAACAAACACATAAATAACTCTATATCGATTAGCATTGGATTTTTGTCATCAAATTTATCTTTCAAACTCTCAACTTCCAGATATCCTTCAATTGAAAATTCACAAATAAAGAACTCTATCCCTCTACTGCTCTGTTTTCAGTAAAGCACCCAAAGCTCCTGCAACTTCACCCTCCACACTGGCTGCCCTTCACCTGTGCAGAGTGACTGTCACTCTCCTCCCAAACCCCATTCTTCTTAATCAGTGACTGATAAACCCATCCATTTGAATGAAAGATGGCTAGGAAAAAGTTCAACTCCTCATCTAAAGCAGCTTAATTTCTTATTTAAAGTTCACATATGCCGTACAGCAGGGCACAGGAGAACAGCACTAGCCTTCCGTTCCAGAAGAGAGAAGCCCTGTGAGCTGATGCGCACATTCTTATTTTATTACTTCTAGACATGTGCATCAATCACCTTATGTGATTACAAAATAGGAAAAAACAAAATACTCAGTTATTGTGGTGTGCGAGGCAGCTTGATGATTCACATCCATTGTCTCCCGTTTATACTGCTCCATGAAGAAGATAGTGACATCATTTTTTTTTACCTGACAAAATTAAGAGCCTGAGCAGTTAGGTTATTCAAAGTCATACAGCAAGCTAGAGACAGACCCAGAATTTCCTCTGATCCTTACGTTTTAACTGGAACTCTTCTAATGAACTTTGTTGTTGCCTAGGTCTGCTTTTAACCTCGCCTCAACACAGATATTCGTCAATAGCTGTAAAGGATGCAATGCCCTGCGTGACCAAAAGAGTTAAGTGACACTGGATCACCTGATCTCAAAAAGACCAAAAATGGCTAAAAATATCCAAATGACATTGAGAACAGGGGACTTAACAGGTATTACTGTGAAACTTTGCAAGGTGATGTGTTCAAACATCAGCATGTCAGAGGAAGAAAGGGGTTGTAAGTTACTCAAACTTCATTTTGCACCCAGCTATCAGGGGGCCACTAATCTTCTAAAGCCTGCAGCTGTTATCAAGGTGAGCGACAGCATAGATCAGGCTTGTGTTGGAGGGAGTCAGGTCCACCCCTGGTGCTTAGGGTGGTCTAGAGTATGGTAACGAGAGAGATCACGACAGCAAAGGTTTTGAAACCTGAGGTTTGCTCAGCCCAAGAGTGAAAAATCGCATGAAGTCAAAGGATAGCAGTCTCCAACATATGTGGAGAGAGACTGTGTATTTTTGATGATGGCCCTGAAAAGCAGATGCTTCCCTCACAGGGGGAAATGCTGCCTCGTAGCTAGAATGTTAGGCCCGACAGTGTCTGCCTCAGCCTTGAACAGGGGCCTGTAGGCAACAACCCGGCTTTGTCTGCAGAAGCTTCTACCAGTGGGAACTGGAGGCAAGTAAACTGGCTGAGTGACACTTCAATGGACTGCCAGCAGGAGAGAGATTTTTTAGGCAAGTGGAGACTCGAATCCCTCCTCCAGTCATCTGAGGTAGTAATTATCCACTTTGAGCCCTTCTGGGCTGACCTGCTGGGATTCTGGGATGGCTATTCCTTCGGCTCTCCTCCCCCTCACCCTGTGGGCTAGCTCCTTGGAACTTCTAATTTTTTGGCTCCATTCCCTTCCTCAGCCCTGCCCAAATATGAACTGTACATCAAATAGTATATGTAATTAAAAATCCCTGAGCTGACTTCTTACTCAGACTAAAGAAAATTGTTCACAAAATGACCAAACTGGTCAAATGAAGAAATAAGCATCAATTTGCCTGAAGCAAAGTCATGATATGGTGTGAAAAGAACCAAACATTTCAGATAGAAACTCAAGCACAAAAACACAGCAAAACATGGTAAATGGGAAGAGAAAAGGAAAACTCTGAATTTAAATGCAAAATGATTTTCAGATTATCATATTAAAGGTTTTTAAATATGATGGACGTATGGTTCATCTTTTCTGGTACAGAAACAAACACTGTAAATTCCACAAGGAACTCTCACCTATGAAATTTCCACACACTATTAGTAGGCTTAGCATTTTATGAAAATTTCTATCTTTCTGACTAATTTCTGTTTTGTCCTTCTACTATATATTCTCTAAAACCTTCAAAATTAAATTCCACTGACTATATTCATCCAAGTATTCTAAAACTCAAAGGATTAGTCTTTTTTTAAATATAAATCTTTGATACCAATTCAAATACTTTTAACGAAATAGCCATACATCTCAAATTTCCTTTTCAAAACGCAACTTCAGGTACTTTGCTGTACTGTAACAATTCCAGATTTGAATGCCCCACTCAATTTAGGAAAGCTCAGCAATACATGTTCAAATGCCAGAAATCAGCTTCTCTGAGGTCTTACGGTTATAAAGCCAGAGTTATCATTTACATGTTGTATACAAAAAGCATTTAATTCTTAGAGTGCATAAATAATCAAATTAAATAATTTAGGATCATTTTTTTCTCCAATAAAATTTGGAGTTTGTTTAGAAAACATAAATATCTGTGATTACTTATACTATAGTTGTTGAGATTTTGAAAATAATGGTATGACTTCAAATATGCAGGAACAAAGAAGAATTAACTCCAATAATTTTATGAAGTTATTATAGAGGTAGCAGTCACTTAAAAAACAGCCAACAACAAAAGGTCTCCTATAAAATTCTGAGTTTTCCCAGCCCAATTCATGCTATGAATAAAGCTGCCTTGTTTATACTAAGCTCGTTTCTAAAAAAAGTGTGTACGCATGAGTGTACTGGCTGCGTGAATGTAAGCGCACCTGTGTTGTGCAGTGCCAGTGGAGGTCAGAAGTGGGTGTCTGATCTCGAACTGGAGTTACGGACAGCTGTTGCTGCCATGTGGGTGCTGGAATCAAAGCCGGGTCCTCTGCAGGAGCAGCCAATGTTCTGACCGCTGAGCCGTCTCTCCAACCCCTTCAATTTGTCAAAAAGTCAGGCTTTTTGATTCCAACAGTAATTAAAATATATGTTGGTGCCCCTCTCCTAAATAATTATTCTTCAAACAGTACAGAACTTTGCAGTAAAAAGATAAAGTTTTTCAAAATATTTATTTTTAACAAGCAATACAAATCACCAAAGCTAGTGATTTCTTATTAAAACAAAAAGTACAACTGGTAGCTTAAATATCAGAAGGCTATCTTTACACTGCAAATTACTCTGGATTCTGAGTCTGTTGTGGTAAAACAAAACAGAAAAAAAACAAAAGAAAACACAAGAGCTGAGGCTGTGACAGCCCAGGAAAGCAAGGCTGCTCTCTCAGAGGCCAGCAGGCGGAGGAGGGGCCGGCACTTAGAACTTCAGGCCAAGGCTAGGTTCACAGAGAAGTGTAAAAATCAGCTGACCTCATTTCTGATTGTCACATCCACCAGAAGCTGGAGTTTTAGATCCTTAACTCACATTTTATTTCTGATTCAAAATATTTGAAAACAGCTCTCCTTTTAACTGTTCAAATGTCAACTAAACATGTACAGACTGTGTAAAAGCTTAAATCTTCTCTTATAAAATATATCCCACTACCTATAATATGCCAAAAGATAACCTAAGTTTAACGCTTTCTTACACTGAAAGAAATTTGCTTTTCCTTGGTATAGCAAAAGGGCAAAGGGGACGGGACACACACGGCGATTATATGACCCCAAATCCACATTACTGAACCGAGAGTTCAAAAACATTTGGAAGACACATTTTCTCCCCTGAAAATGTAGCCCTTAGGACCATCATCACAAAAAACTGATTTTGCTTCTTCAACAGAAATACAGGCTTAGATGGCACATGTTGGACTCCACATTCCTCCTCACCATGGGCTCTACTCTGAGACCAAGTCAGATGTGGAAATTCAAACATCAAGTGTGCATAAATAAATGGTAGCACATTTCAAAAAAAGCCAGTAATGAGGATGGGGTGGCTCAGTTCGGTTCCCAGCATTCATACTGGGCAGCTCACAAAAATGCCTATAACTCCAGATCTAGGGACTCCAAATGCCCTCTCTGACCTCCATGGGTACTGTGTGTAGGGGGTGCACATACAGGCAGATACATCATACAGACAGATACACATACATACACATAAATTTTTTAAAATTATATATATGTGTATATATATGTATATACATATATATGTATATACATATATATTTAAAACTTTTTAAACCAACAAAACACAAGCCAAAACTATTTTAACTGCATGTCACAGACCTGCTAGCATCTAAATATCAAAATATGTTTTGCATTTGTGGCACCTAAATCTACACCTCACCAAGCCCACGAATAGGTACTACTATTATTCCCAGTAGACAGATAAAGAAACAGGGTTAGAAATCATCTGTGTAAGTTTCCAAGGAGCCACTCAGGGCTGGGGCTGGGATCTGAGTACAGGCAGTCTGGCTCATGAGCTCTAAATACTGAAATGTATACAAAAACATATTGGTGTATATGCACATGCACACACATACATATCTGAGCTTATCTGACAGAGTACCTACTCCGCATGTTTCTACTTAAAGTGGGCTTAAGAGGAGCAATTTGGATGGAGCCAGGGATGGAAGGCTGATTTTACCTAGTAGCCGTTATTGGAGGTAGTTCAGAATCTCATTGGAGATTATGGAAGCTATCCTCTCTCTCTTCCCAACCCCTTGAGCATTGTCACTGGATAAAGGAGGTCGAATTTAGGGCTGAGAATGTTAAGAATTTGAAGGTGCTTCCACCTAGGACAGAAGGAGCGCCATGCAGCACAGCACCTATGCACCAGGCACACACCTTGCCCCACTTCCTTCCTTGCATGTCAACATGAAACCACTTGTAACAACATCCTGTAAGCAGTCTGGAAGGATAACAAGAAGGGATTAGGGATAGGAAACGGTACAGAATGCGGGCTGAACCAGTCTGAAGGACAGTCAGAGGACAAAGACCTAAAAATACAGCCTGAGATCCCCCATCGAAGCTTCATTTTAAGAAACCAGAGATAATCACTCCCCTTCACTCAGGGCCTACAGCACCCATAGCTAAGCTCCAATGTTTCCAGTAAAGCACATTCATTAGGAGTTTGGGGGTTGCTTTTCTTTAAGCCTTAGATGTGTGCGAATGGCTCTGCCATTTTTCAGCTTATTAACTCTACAGTAGGAAATGAAAGTGGTAGGAGGCAGTGTGTGGTTGTTTTCCACTTGAGTTTATTTAATTTTCAAAATAGTGAGTCATCTGAACTATGCAAATGAAAGTTATGATGGCTTTACTCAAATGATTAACTACAGTTTATATAGAGAACATGTTTCCCTAAGTAGCAGCCATCCAGTTCTACAAGGACAAGAGGACTTTCTTTTCTCCCTTAAAACCGGAAACTGAAATCCTCAAGGGCTATGGCAAACTATCAGGTCCCTCAGCCACTTAGGCTGGGCAATGGCCAAAGAGCCGATGTGCACCCTGGTCTGCCCACAGTAGCTCAGAGCACTACTCTTCCCTGAGGAAACAAAGAATGGCAGCAAAGTCTGGAGACCGTCTGTGAGCCCTCAGGGAGGTAAAAGGAACTGTACCTTAGCTATGGATGATAAGGTGAAAACAGATGCTAATCTAAAAGATTACACCTAAAAATATGAGCCTTTTGGTTTTTCCTCTATCTTGTGACTCATCAAGATACACATTGGCTCATCTATCAAAATGCTGGCCCGAGTGCTTAGGATGGTTAATCTCCAAATGTATCTGACACTACCCACAAGAAACTGAGGGAAACACAGACTTCTAACCTCCAAAAGAAGGCATGGGACTTTCCAGCTCTTAGAAATTTGGCCACAGAAAGAACACATACTACAGAGACTTGCCTTACTTTTGATGTGAATCTCAGCTTTCAGGAAACACATACACACACTCCATTCAATTTATATTCAAAATACCAAGGGATTATCAAAACCTCTAATTTGCTGCTTTAGTCTGTGGCAACTTTTATGCATTGAGTGAAATGCAATTTAATTCCTAGGTGGTTGCATCTAAGGAAGATAGCAACTTTACTGAAGCCTCGGCTCCAGGCAGCTCAGGAGCAGTCTGGATTCAGAACTGGCAACCAACCCTCAAACTTCCTGATAAGATAAAATTCATTCATGTCGTCCACTTCCACTCTTGCTCTTGTCCTCTGTGTTTCCCTGCAGATCTGCACTCTTCCTCTATCTGCTTTAGCATAACTTTAGTTTTCTCTTTTATCTTTCCATAACTGCACCCAGGGACCGGAGGGGATTGATTTTTGTTGCTGTTGTTTTGACTTATTGTTTGAAGATCTGTAACTCAAAGCAGCTCTCACGCCTCTGATGTCTAAGCTGGAGCAGCATAAAAGGTAAAGCCAGGGCCTGGGCATCAAACTTCGCAGCAGCAATGCTGTTTATAACCAACCATCTAGGTTGTCATCTTATTCTGTGCCCCTCCCCGCCCACTCCCACCTCAGCTAGCTAGTAAAATGTGAGGTAACTCCTATGCTTTTGTTAGGTGTCAAGAGCAAGTTAAAGTAAAAATAAATGCCTTGAGACTTGTGTGTGCCAGGGCTGTGAGCTTAATACGATTCTACTTAAAGCAAAAAGTTATTTCCTATGCAGAAAAACAGCCTTGCTTTTATTCACAATTAGAGGAAACTTCCAGTCTTTTCAGAAGGTTGCTTTAGAAAAACAGTGCTTGAAAACAGGGAAGACGGTGCAGGCCACCGACAGAAATAATTTACCAAGGATTTACACCAAGATGAAGGCTGACGCTTCTGTGAGACAGATTAACCAATCCAAACACAACGCCACTCATGAACCAGATGTTTGAAGACAGCCCACATCTACTAGGTTACAAAGTTAGGTGTGCTTCCAGAGGCCTGTGCTGCACTATGTACACCAAACTAGCAAACACAATAGCCCAAAGTTAAAGTTTCTCTCTTTATAATCTTTAAATTATTTGGATTATTTTGAGCTTTAATTCTGCTAATATTAAAGTCACAGGCTACTATTCAGATAGGTACATACAAATACCCAGGAGAGTGTTTGAGGTACTATTCCCTGAAGTTGTTCAGCTTGCTGAAATATGGTTACATATGCAAACATTATCTCTCAATTGTAACCTCATTTTCTGCTCTGCTGGACAGCGTGACCAGCATTTGTCATCGTGCCTCCCCCGCCCGCCACATCATTCATATGTCTATAATTGTCATCGAGATGTGGCATGTCAGCGGGACTCCAGTGTTCTCTGCTCCCCGTCTCCACACAGTCACTCAGGTAACAAACCCGTAATCTCGTCCTGTTTTCATGATGGTTGAATTACACATAATTGTTTCTGCACAGTGATTGATTTCTGCCTGAATAGAGACCTCTGCCTTTTTTCAATGTAAGCGAGTGGCAGCCAAGTCTCTCCATCTAGGAGGAGGCAGCAGCCTTTGAAGAGATCAAAGCCAAGGCCGCGAGCAGTTGTGCGCCCTGGGAATACGGAAAGCCTTTATGCTCTCAACCCCATTTCCAGCATCATGTTGGATTGCAGCTGCATTACATTGTGCCAGCATTCTTAATGCTTTTAGTATTGACTCTGACATCACCGATAGCTGTTTTAAAGTAACAAAAGCCGAAAGATGACTTATTTTCACAACTCTGTAATTGGAACATGCAAAGATGGGGGTAGGGAAGTGAGAATGAAGGGGAGGGAGATACATTTGCTTTTCATTTAAGGCAGCACAAAAGAAAGACCAGAAAAAAAATTATATAAGTTTCCACAAATGAAAAACATGTTTTTCGTATGGAAAAACCAGCAGGGGCATTTTATAACTCAGACCACACAAAATGAACTGATGGCTAAATACACACTTTTTCAAGCCAAAAGGGTAAAATGAAAATGATGGAGTAAGTGATTCCAATTGGGAAAGGGACTCTTAACATGCACTGGTGTCTGAATGCACACACCTGATGCAAGGTGAAACTGCAGCTGCCTGGGACCTGTCCCTCCCCCTTCCCTGCTCCCTTTTCAATCAAGTGAGCAGAGCTGCGATCTGCGTTCTGCATGAACCACAGACTTCACTGGGAAATGGCCCATGCACAGTTCTTTATTAACAGAAGGAAAGAAGTTAAAAGTCATTTCTGGTTCCAGACTCAGAGACAAGAACCAATCTGCCAGGACCACACCTCCCCATTACAACTGGAAGCTGGAGGACAGCAGGAAAACTTATAAGAACATGGTAACTAAAACACATCAACACTAACACTCCACTTCTTCAAGTAGGAAAAGAGAGTGAATCTAATTCTTATTTTTCAAGACACCTGGGGTTCTCTTATTAAGTACATCATGTACTTAACCCAGTAC
Source organism: Eospalax fontanierii (assembly GCA_035773235.1). Classification (NCBI taxonomy): domain Eukaryota; kingdom Metazoa; phylum Chordata; class Mammalia; order Rodentia; family Spalacidae; genus Eospalax; species Eospalax fontanierii. Next base: position 8,634,709 of record CM069533.1, on the reverse strand, counting down.
TGTATTTAAAATCAACATAGGAAATAAGCGGGTCAGCGTAAATCACTACCTCTAGTGGTACAGGTACGTTACTTATTCTCAATAACTGCTGCTCCCTAGTAAGACGACCTTGTGATACTGCAATTTCAATACTAAAAAAATTGATGCTTTGGAAAATACCCAGTCTAGTAAATGAATCTATCTCAATTCAGAGACTCCAAATGTAATGGAACACCAAGATTTTACTGAGAAAAAACTGGGAAAGAGAAATGCAAAGGGGACTTATGAAATTAAATGCATCTCATGCAATGAAGTCCCCTTTTAATGCTGTTTATTAGACAGGAGCCAATGGGTTGTCAGTATTTTACTTTTCCAAGTCTACAAAGTTTCAAAACTTACTGGCATTGAAGAAATGGCTGAAATAAGCGTTCTTTCATTCTGCACAAAACCACTTAGTTCTGATACACCAAGAAAGTGGTGAACAAAAGAAACCGTTGTCTGACAGACCTGGTCTTAAGTTAACCAACTGTAAATTTTCTTTGAAAACTTTGCATGAAATTGTGCTGAACTGGAAAACACTTTCTTTGAACAGCTTGCTTACCTCAGTTTACTGGATTACAGTTTCACTGTTTTACTGGGATTCCTATGTTTGTTTTGCTTTAAAGAAAAGGTACACACTGTATGATTCAGAGTTTCAAAGGCAAAATTCAACAACATAACGTGAATTATAGAATTTCAAAATCTAGATCTTTTTCTTTTGGAAAAAATGTCATCTTTTCTTATTTTTACCACCATCAGAAAATGCTGAAAGTAAATCCCAGTGTTCCTAAATATTTTTCTGTAGGTTGCATTCCTAACAAACTTGTTATGCTTTCTACATCCCAGAACCCCAATCTAATATCAGGTTATCAGCCAAAATCACTTCTATTATGATTCTATCATTAGCCTTGTGTAGCAAAGTACTAAACACAGTAGCCCTGGAAGCACCCAGGCATCTCACTGACACCTTAGGGAAAGTCAGTACCCTGCTAGCTAAACCCAGCCTCCCCAACCCCCAACCTTGAGATACCACAGAGCTAGACAGAGACAAACTGAAAGCACACAGAATCAGTAGCTGCGGGTACCACACACTCCTAAGATTGCCCCTCAGCAAAATTGCCATAATTGAGAAGTGAGGTGACACCCTGTAATGACAAACAGGAGACTCGTTATATAGCATGATCTATATGCCGGCCTACTTATTTTCCCCTTCAGGAAGGAATATAATCTCTTCAAGGACCTGGAAGGTTTATATGCTGCTTACGGAAAAGAAAATAAAACCTCTGAGGAGGAGGAGAGGGGAGGCAGGCTATTTTGAGGAAGGGGGAGGCTGGAGCAGTGGAACATTCCAAGTTTGGGATACCCTCTAGGTGAGGCATTTCAATTGCTTCAGACAAACAAACATTTAGTCCTAAAACCTTCAGATAATCAGGTTCTATGCCTGCCTTTGATAAACCACGTCAATGCTTATTAATCCCTCCCTCTGAAGTAATTCTTCAAACTTAAATTCTTGCAACAATTTAAGCCCATTTCCTTTGGCTATTTCTTCAGTGAAGAACAAAGCTGGTTGCAGACTCCAGTTAAAGAAACAGTTTCTGTTTAGAGATGGCTTTCAGCTGCCTTCCTGTCTTCTCCAAGGCAGACTGACAAGCTGCTTACGGGGCAGCCACTGGGGGCTGGATTCTGCCATCAGGACGCAAAGACTATGTCAAGAATTGAAATACTAAAAATAGAGCAACCATACAATCCAGCTACATCACTTCTGGACACACCCAAAAGAGGCAAAGGCAGTATGCTACAGAGACACACCTACGCAATGAAGTCATTTAGAACAGCCAGGCTACAGAATCAATTCAGGTGCCATCAAGGGCTAAGGAAAATGTGGCATAATACAAAGGTCTATTATTCAGCATAAAGAATAAAACGGCATCATTTACAGGAAAATGGATGGATAATCGCATTAAACAAAATAAGCCAGACTCAAAGACAAATATCACATTTTCCTCTTACATACGTAACCTAGATTTAAGACTAACAAGACGTGAAAGAGGAAGGTGAACTATATGGAGGAAGGAAAGAAAGTGACTGGGGGTGAGTGGCTGAAGTTTATTGTATATCCTAATGAAAATGTCATAATGAAACATTTTATATATAGAATGTACACTAATAAATTATGCAGACCTGTGTTTAAAACAAAAGATTACATAGGTCTAGAGAATTAGTGGATGGCTCCCAGTTTTCCACACTCTCATGAAGGATTAAGAATCGCCCTGGAGAGCAAGGGGCTTCCTTTTCAAGTGGTCTCATCATTTGTACACACTGTACACTTCTTATTTGAAATAGCAAGCGCCCTAGAGCAGATATCTAATCCAGGGGAAAGGCAGGCTGCAGAATTCCCACACAGCTGCTCAAGGGCAGGGCTACAGAGGCTGAACTGGAGATACCCTGAGGTCTGTATGAAGCAGAACCTCAGATAATGGAATTCAGCTAGACTACACCAGCATGAAGCAGCCTCTGTCCACAGCAGGATGGAACAAACCCATGTGATCCTAGGTAATCTATAAGAAAACAGAGCAGGGAGGAGCCACTGACCCAACTAGCCAAAAAGGAAAGCCATCTTCTGAATACTTCTGAACAAGTACAATTTGTTGAAGTCAAATAAAAAAATTCCTTTACATGAAACACAAAGCAGCCAGACTGTCAAACGCAGCTCACTGGAACAGATAGTGTAACAGTTAGTTCTCTGACCATCAGTCTGTGTTTTTTAAACACAAAAGATTACACATATGAAAACTTTAAGCTTTATTGAAATATGTAATGTGAAAGCAGCATGGTAGGACACATCTTTAATCCAAGCAGAAGCAGGTGGATTTCTGTCCCTTTGAGGACAGCATGAAGCTTGATCTACAGAGCAGTTCCAGGTCAGCCAAAACTACATAGGAAGGCCTTGCCTCAAAAAAAAAAAAAAGTAATAAATGGACAGACTTCCACTCCACACCGCCCATTTGGTCTGCGTCTCAGATGAGCAAGGGTGCCAAGGGGGCTTAAGATGGAATCACCAATGTATGCACAAGCAAACATCAAGAAAGAGACAAAGCTAATAGTTTTTCCTCTTAATTTCAATTATTTTAGCAGTGACCATTAGGGCTAAAATAATAAGATGTGACAAGACCTGACCAGGAGCCCCAAAAATTAGATGGATCAGTTTTTATGTAAAAATAAGAAGTTTCACCTTCCATTAGTGACATTACCGTAAGTGTATACTGTAATCAGAGTTCAAAGATCATTACGTAGTTGAGATGTGTAATTCATAAATAATAATACAATGACAATCAAAAATATTCCCACTCCATATAAGACAGGGTGTGGTGGTGCAAGCCTCTAATCCCAGCACTCAGGAGGTGGAGGCAGGCAGAGGCAGGCAGATCTCAGTGAGATGGAGGCCAGTCTACATAGCGTGGTCCAGGTCAGACAGAGCCGCACAGCTTAAAAAATAAATATAAAAATAAATCCCCACCATGGATTTAAGCATCTAATATAGCAACTGGCTCTGGCTTTTTTTTCCCCTCCCAAAACACACTAAGGCAAGCCTTCTTACCATGCACTTCTTGGCCTCACAGAAGTGCCACGAGAACCTGCACAGAAAAGCAATGTGCAGGGCTTCAATGCCCACTTTGAATACACCAAGCTATGTGAGGAGCTAGTTTAGCCCAGAATCCCAGCACTTGGGTAGACTGAGGCAGGAAGACCGAAAGTTTGAGACCAGTCTGGACGACACGGCAAGAACTCATTTTTGAGAAAAGAAATTAAGGAAGAAAGGATGGAAACCACAAAGGACCTGCACACTGTGTGTACCTGAGTCTATTCTCATGGAATGTCCCAAGCCGGGCACACTAGTGATACAGAAAACAGACTGGTGCCTGGACCTAGGGTGAGCATGGAGAGAATGGGAGACAAGGGGTGGATGGCCGAAGGACACAGACTTAGATTCTGAGGTAATGAGAACATTCTAAAATGGAGTGTGGTGATGATGGAATAATTCTGAGAATACTACAATTCAAACTATGCACTTTAAATGGGTATGTGTGTATGTGAATAACAATAAAATTAAAGCAGTTTTTAAAGTAAATAACCACTGAAAAAATATTTTGTTGAGTAAGTGAATAAATTCTTCTTTAATTGATTAAAAAAAATGTTTTTCTTTTTTAAAAAAGGCCAAAAAGGAAAATTCTGGACAGTCTCAATGGTAAAACTTCTGGGTAGCTTACTCCTTGTCAGAGAGTCTGTGACTCCCAAGCACTAAAATATTCACTCAGGACAATGAAGCATTTGAACAGCAGCTGGTGCAGGAACTCCAGGACTCGCCTGGGGCCAGAGGAGGAAGGTGGTTAGAAGGACAGCCGAGGGGTCAACCCAGTGGGTAGATACCATCATGTTGGAGGCTGACTTCCCAGACTAGGGCACAGATAGGCCAGAATGCACTTCTCGGACTCTTAGAAAGTTACTAATGCTGGTGTAGTCCATCCCCAGCCCCCTCCAGCAGACAACCGCAGTGTGCTACCTTCCACTTTGCTCCTACCAGCAGACCTGGGCTTTGCCTCTAAAGCATACAAAACCTCCAGCCCTGGCCCGGTAGAGGAAGCTTAAGCTCTTGATAACCAACTCAAGAGGAATCAGATGTTTCCTCTGTGAGTTGGCTCAATGTCTGGCACCCAAGAGGCCCAAGGACTTTTCCATAAGAAAGCATTCCAGTTGGACTATACTTTCCTTAGTCCATGCAACAACCAATTTAACATATGTATATTTATTATTTTTATTTTATGTGTATGAGTGTATTGCCTGCATTATGCAAGTGCACACGTGTTATGCAATGCCTGAAAAGGTCAGAAGAGGGCATCAGATCCCCTGGAACTGGAGTTACGGAAAATTGTTAAAGCCATGTGGGTGCTGGGAACCAGACCCGGGTCTTCTGTAAGAACAACCAGTGCGCTTAACCACTAAGCCATCTCTCCAGCTCAGCAACCACGTTTTATGACCAACCCATTTCCAGATAAGAAAACTGAACTCAATGAAGTCAGCAGCTGGTTGGAGACACAGGCAGCCAGTATCCTGAAAAGTCTACAGCAGTCTGTCTCCACCATGAGGTTAGCAACACTTTAAACTTTTAAAAAAACCTTTAAAATAACTTTCTCAGGCAGGCATATTTCCAGTTTTCACAATGCATAGACATCTCTGAAGTTATTCAATGACTACTAAAATAACAAACAAAAACCCAAATAAACATCAGAGAAGTTACTGAAGCTGCCTGTCCCTCGCCACAGCTCCGCCAGCACGCACAGAGGCTTTTGCTCTCTCCGAACAACCCACCAACAAGGTCAGAAGGCGAGATTTCCTTTTGAAAAACTCTGTCTCTAATTACTACAATTAAATATGAGTCCCTCATCAAGTCTGATGAATGTAATCTTGCATTATTCAACTGTGATGTTAGCCTCACATTATTTGTTAAACAGTGTGGAAGACATGAAATCAAACATTTTCAGACCTGCAGCTCACAGACCTAGGCTGACACTTGACCCCTAGAAGTCTACTGATTTCCTTACCCTGGATCCTGGAGTCTTTTATCAGTGGTAATTTAGTGTAGATACTGTTTTTGAAGCAGTCATTTCTTACTATATTTCCAAAGCGTTTGTGAGCAAGAAATGGAAATCAACAGCTCACACACTCACAGCTTACCCAGCTGACTGACAAGTGGCTGAAGCTGCTCTGGGGTCAGACCCTGAAGATGCCAGCAATGTGTTCCTAGACACATTGCAATATAAATAAATGGACACCTGTTCCCCTTCCTGAGATTCTGTCTGCCCAACTCTGAATGTGGTCCAGTTTGACATCACCACTTAAAATATGTCTGAAGGGTACAGAGAACAAAGGTCTTATAAGAAAAGGTTTCTGGGGTGGTAGGCACAAAACAGGGCCACAGCACCATCAAGAGAAAACAGAGGAGGGGCCTCACTCCCAGTTAACTTGCAGGAGTGTTTCTAAACTTGCTGTTTAAAGGGCTCTATAAATACCTCTGAGTTCATTTCTTTAATTGTCTTAGGTTACTTAATATTCATGTCTTTTTAATTTAAAAAAGTCATTAAGCAGCTTTACTGGCTGAGCCCTCAAAAGGCTTATCTACGAAACTATTTCCAACATGTAAACCAAATATTCTCCTCCAAACTTCAACTAACTACCCTGAATGGAACTCAGGCAAAAACATATAGCAGAAATTTTAGGAACTCATGAATATCTATGAAGACACAGGTATAAACATAAATATAATTGTTCTATATGAATGACAGAAATGAAGGTACTTTTTATTTTTCTATTTCTTCATGGATTTTCCGGATTAAATATATTGAGGGCCAGGTATGGAGGCACATGCCTTTAATCCCAGCACTCAGGAGGCAGAGGCAAGTGGATCTCTGAGTTCAAGGCCAGCCTGGTCTACATAGTGAGTCTGGGGCCAGCTGGGGTTACAGGGTGACCCTGTCTCAAAAAGACAGGAAAAAAAAAAATACAAAAACAATCAAAGCAAAAAAAAAAAAAAAGGAAATTCCTTTTGAGAGAAAGAGGTTGGTCCTAATAAATTTCTCCCTTAAAAAATGTTTCTTCCCCTTTTAAAGGAAACTCACTGTAACAACTTCTCATAACCTACTCCAGTTAATAAGAAATTATTAATTTCTTTTATGTGTGCCCTAATATCATGACACTTTAAAAAAAAGCACCACTAAATGCTTCTGAAATTAAAGTGCATCCCACATTTTAATCACTTATTGTACAAAGAACAATTTGGAAGATGTCTGTAAAGCCTGGCTCTGACAGAGTAAAAGTCAGCACCACGTGCTAAAAGGATCAAAAAGGTCACAAAACCTTGTTCCACGGCTCATGCATTTCCTGGGAATTTACAAGACCATGTTGAATGAAACAAGACAACTTTCAAATATTCTTGGAATCTACTATTTAAAACTACTATTCTAAAGCCTAGCTAGTCACATTATTCTAAAGCATAAAGGTATTCATAATCCTCAAGGAGTTTATTGACTATAGATTACTGTCAGCACCCGTCTGTGGGAAGTATTAGTTTATGAACTGAGTCTTATGTCTTGAATCACAGATACCTGTCTTTGAATTTAAGTTTCACCGACTGTCAAACTTTAGGACTACAAACAACCAAGTAACTTCTGTGCCCCAGACTGTTCATGGAAGCAGAATGTCAGTTAAATCTTCAGTTTTTAGTGAGAATTTCATTTAAAATGTATGCAATGTACATTCATTAAAGGTATATGCTATAAAATCATGTTACTTTTCATCCATGGACTGTGTGGATTTCTCCTGCTCATATAGGGGCTGCCATAGGTCTGAGAATCCTCACAGGTCAGTCAGCTGATTTTGTGAAACACCACTGGCTTATACCAAAACGATGCTCATAATGCAGGCTTGGTTCTGGATCTCAGTTAGCTCTTCATTTTCTTAGCAAACAAGTGAAACAGAATAATGCCTAACCATGACTCATGAGACTTATCCTCAAACATACTCCTCTTCTAAATCCACTGTTTCATTAACCCTGTCCTCTTGCTGTCATATCAACACTTCCCATCTTCATCTTTCTTCTTCTGCATCTTGGACTCCATGTTGCTCACTAACATCATAAGGCTATTATTATCATTATGAAAAATAATGCTGAAAATTTCAGTTTTACATAGTATCTTGTTTTATCATCACATACCTCTCCAAGACTCACTTTCAGTGCTAAAGCCACTGATAAAAACCTCCTGCATCTTCTGGGTGCCAGAGGCAATAACGATGCTAAGTTAGCGCTACAGTGGCAGAAAACAGCCTGCAGTGAGAGTCAAGGTTGGGTCTCATTCAGAATATCGTACAGCCGGCTACGTGATACCTCCTTCGTCTGATCTGACATTTCTCCACTTCTTTCAGTCTCTTGGTCCCTTTTAGTGCCTCAGTTCTCTCCTTCCCCAAAGCCTAGAGATGTTAGGGGATTATATGAGCTCACACACATGAAGTGCTTAGAACGGTTTCTAGAATATCCTATACTCTCAAAACAGATACTTTAACATTAAGTTCATGAACTCAATCTAATGGTAGAAAAAATTCTAAACTCAACCTCAGCTTTGTGATTTAGCATGAATTTATATATTTTTAAGAGTTCTCATTTGAATATGAGATTGGTATCTGGCACTAGCACCTTATTCTCTTTAAGTTTTAAAATTCCCAATCTCTGCTATGGAAAGGTGGCACACACCTTGAATTCCAGCACTTAGAAGGCAAAGGCAGGTGAATCTCTGTGACTTCAAAGTTAGCCTGGTCTACATAGTGAGTCTGGGGCCAGTTGGGGCTACAGGGTGACCTTGTCTCAAAAAGACAATAAATAAAATTCCCACTCTCTGCCACAAACACCTGGTGAGTGACCTGCTCCATGTTAGGCAGTGTAACAACTGGAGGTGATGAAACACTAAGACTAAGACTTGCTCCCCATCCTAAGGACACCGACAGCGAGTCAGAAATCGGCACAGAGATATCCAGCTCATAGAACATGTGTAGAGAGGTATTGCAGACGTGCATGGCTCAGAGATTAAGAGTGCACACTCCTCTTCAAAGGACCCAAATTCAGCTCCTAGCATCCAAATGGGGTGACTCATAAGCTGTGAGTCAGGGGCTCCAATGCCTCAGGCCTCAATGGGCATCACCAACACACATGCATGCATAACCCCCTTCCAAACACACACAAACATACATCTAAATTTTTTAAAAATCTAAAAGTAAGAGTGTAGAGAGTGATGACAACGGTTCTGCACGATGTACAGGAGAGTAGGGTCACTCTTTGCTGTTGGAGGAACGAGGAGAAGCTTTATGGTGGCACCATTTAACTTGGACCTCAAGGATGGACATGAGTGTGCTGACAGAGAAGATAAAGAGGGTATTTCAGGGGCAGTGAGCCACAACAATCCAGAGACTGGGATGTGGAATATGGTTAGGATGTGTGTCTGGGAAAGCAGCTACGGGCCAGGGAGGAAGTAAGACCTGAAAGGCAATGATTCCAAAAGATGTGAAAGAATGTCGGTTTCATTCTATAGTCAGTGTGGGACGGGACCAGAAGAAAATCTTATGAGGTTTGACTGCAGGTGAACGGATCACCAATGTCCATGTACATACACACACACACACACACACACACACACACACACACACACACACACACACGTGGCCTGGACACGGCTGAGGGTTGAGAATGTGAGTTTTAAAACCAATGGGCTTGACATGGAGTCCAAGTTTCACTGCTTTAATATGCATGCAAAGAAAAGCTGGGAAGGCTGCACAGCAAGCCTTGTAGTTAAAATACTTCATTTACATTCGTTCAAAATAGCTGAGCACTTTGAAATTTCTTAACTAAATTGGTAGCTTTTCTGCTTTACAGTTCCATCAATAGTGTGATCAATTTTAAGAGTTTTCTGTTCTTCATGGCAAATGTGACTATTTTTAATGACAATAAGTATTCACACCTTAAAAAATAAGACCCTGATGGTGCAATTTATCAACCTGGGGAAGCCTACTGCTGACTTTAGACAGGCTCCACAGACATTTTAATATCCGAACCACATTTCATGTGAACATTACACTGAGTAAGGTACAAGACAGCATTTAAAAAAAACAAACAACTGTTTTTCTTTTCTCTGTTTCAAGTAGAAAGAATTACAATATATTCATAAAAATGAACAACAAATATATTGAGCAAATGTTTGTGAGATTTTATTCTCTTTCTTAACCCTGTCGGCAGACTGATTGGTTAGTCAATTGTAGGCAGTCATATTTTTGTCTTAGACTTTAAAAATATAAGATAAAGCCTAATAGCATAATAAGAAAGTGAGGGGATTATGGTGCCTTTTTCTTTCCTTTCTTCTTTTAAGTTTTCAGTGTTGAGGTCACCCTTGGCCTGGCTGTGTCCTACCACAGAGACTAACCCTCATTCCTTTCAGTGTCTTTCCCATGATCCAAATCACCGGAGCCAGCGCACCAGGACAATGTGGTCAACTTTAGAAGGTACCTCCTTATAAGGACACTGGACTTCTCCACAGACAGTGATTGTTTTCCCCTGCGGTCCAGCTAACATGCCCACTGGATCTGATGTTTGGGGATAGAGAGCTAGAAGGATTCAAGCAAGAAGAAAATGTAAAAGGGAAAAATGTAACTCACCTACTGTCAACATTCCACAGCCACAAGTTCCTCTCTCTGTAAGTTTTGTAATAGGAGAAGAAATCCAGCCTCTAAAGGAGAAAGAGGAAACCCCTCCTAGCCCTAAATATACCCTTACTCGGAGTCCAAGGAATTAAGAGTTACTTGATAATCTCGTATCAATTATTGGAAGAATATGAACTTTTCCACTGAGTCTAAAATTTGGAAACCTGTTCCTCATACATCTCATTTCCTGAGTACGATGCTAATGATGAAAATGAGACTTTCTCTTAACAAACAGGAGAGGAAAGGGACCTAATAAAAACTATCAAGATTGTGAGGACAGTCCCCCAAACTTACTCAGGGATTTGCCAAAAATTAAGATAAGGCCTTCACCCAGTACCCAAACTTTGAATTACCATGGCACAGTAAGAACTATATGCAACTTTGCTTTCTCCAGAGTTTCCTGTCACAGCTGCAGAAATCCCCCCAGGTGGGAATCTGGGCCCTGGCTGACACCATCCTAGGCTCCTTCCTACTCCACTGCACTGCTGGGGAACAGCTCATTCACAACTTTGTGCCATCAGAACTACACGTCAGTCAGGCAGACAGCAGAGCACACAGGATGATGCCTTTCTGTACACAAGGAAGCAAAGGCTGGTAGAGATAAGTAACTTGTAGAAGAGGCCAGTAGACTGAGAATGAGGTCTCTGGGACCTCCCTCCATCAACACTGGTTTAATAAACTTAAAATTTTGTTCTCAACATCGCCAAACCATGTACTCAGTTCATGACACACAAACACTGCCTTCGAAGTGAGCGCTGCCACTGCCACATGCATTTACAAAGAGTATACAGAATTTCCAATCTTTAAAAAGGCCATAAGCTAGGAGAAGGCAAAAATGAGTTACAAAGTATTAGCTGCATGATACTAGAACACACTTCAGGATAACTTCCTTTTTGTGTTATTATCTTCCCATCTCCAGTACAGATCTCCATTTCCTCTTGGGTTTCTAGGACCTGGGTGAGAGATAAGCATGCCTTATGACCAGTCATCCCAAGGCACTGGTCCCACCCCTTTTTATTATTCCAGTGATCTCCCTCAGCTATTTTCAGCTATTACCTGGGAACTTAATATTCTATGAGTGGTTCCGACCTCCTCATTAGACACAGTGGTCTGATGTCTTATAACTAACTCACTGGTCTAATGAATTAGAGAACAAGTAAAACAAAAGAAGCCAGGATTGTCTAGCAGATACCTTCAGGTCTTGGATTTCATAAGGAACTTGGTTTGGTAAAGAGCGATCATTTTGGAAATACAAAACAAATAGACAAGAACAAATGGACAAAGTTCTTGTTCATGCTTTTTTTTGTTTTGTTTTTTATTTGCTTTTTGAGAAGGGTTTCACTATGTAGCCCCAGCGGGCCTGGAACTCACTGTATGCAGATCAGGCTGGCCTTGAACTCATAGAGATGGGCTTGCTTCTGCCTCCCAAGTGTGGTGATGATTAAAGGTGTATGCTACTACACCCAGCTTGTCTGTGCTTTATTAATTTGGTGAGCTGACTGGGGCACTTCTTCCGTTCTAGGCTGACTGTAATTATTTCAGCAATCCCAGAGGAATTCATCACTAAGTGATCAACTACAATCAACAGTTGACAATGTTTATTACAAGGTTCATCAGGCTTTAAAAAAAAATGAAAGAAATTATTAAAAATATCTTAGAAAATAAATTTCTGTATGTAGCTGGTGAGTGCTTTGTTCATAAGCTGACAACAATTTTTAAAAAGTGAAGTTACCTGGGGCCACTCCTCCTTTTATGTCATAGACTCTTCTTTTTGTTGTTGTGTTTTGAGACAGGGTCTCCTTGTAACCCCAGTTGTCCTGGAACTTACTACGTAGACCAGGCTGGCCTTGATCTCAGAGATCCACCTGCCGCCTCTGCCTTCCCAGTGCCGGGATTAAAGGGCTTGGCCGCCATGCCTGGCCACAGAGCCTTCTTTCATCGGCCCTTTGTTCAGTCTTGCTCTATGCTGAGTGGAGTAGCAGTAGGCTTGCTCATTCATTCACTCACTCATTCTGTAGCGCCCGGCACTGAGCCCAGGTCCGTATGCATGCCAGGCAAGTACTCTACCACTTAGCTATATTCTCAGCTCTCCTTTTACTTTTTTTTTGTTTTTTGTTTTTTTCCTGAGACAGGATCTAAGTTTCCTAGACAGTCCTTAAACTTGAGTTCTTCCTGTTTCAACCTGCAAAACAGCAATGATTACAGGCCTGAATTACAAGGCCTGGCCAGCCACCTTTATTAAAATGAACTTAATATCATCTCAATAATCAATTACTACAGTGAAGATAAAATTTGATTCTGCTAAATTGTCGTCAAGGGCCATAGAGGTTATCTGTGGATAAAAGAAGCCACAAAGGTCAGTAATAGAAGAGTCTATTGCCTTCAGGCAGCTGCAAATTTCAAAACCCATTTCTAAGAACTTCTACGATGCAACATCTCTGCCAGTCTCATTTCTCCTACAACTGGGGAAGTGGAAGAGGCAAACAAAACTCTGCTTTGTGCTGCCCTTAAAATATTCCCCATACAGACCAGCATTCCCTTCTGAGCTTCAGAAACAATCCATATCCAACAAGTTCCTAACTTCAGTGAGCTTAGCTAGAGTGGTTATTGTATATAAATGTACCCTTTAAAGACTTTCTAATCCTCAATATCATCTCTAGGAAGAGTCTGAAAGATGTCTGGCTAGATGATCAGAGTTTCTGAGTTAGCAATCCCTACTTCTGGGGCCGCCCATTGCCTGAGCTCCTCCCCCCCAATTCTCCGCAACCATTCCTTCCTTGTTTGTCATTCTTTGTAGCTGGACTTTAACTCACTTTCGGGCTTTGGGCCTCCAAACTTTAGAGATTTGGTTATTTCTATCTCTAAAATGATTTACAGGCTTACAAGAGAGTCTGCAATTCCTAAAAAAAAAAAAAAATCACAGTTGGGTCAGCATGAGGTGACTCAGCAGGTAAAAGCACTTGCTGTACAAGTCTGAAAACCTGGGCTGCACAGTGGAAGGAGAGAACCAACTAAAAGTTGTTCTCTGACCTCTCCACACACACCTGCCATAACATCACAAGCCTATACTCATACATACGCCATACACAAAGAATTTTTAAGAATCACAATAAAGGGCAGTTATTGGGCCTATGTGTGTGCAAGTGCGTATACATGCTCACACCTTGCTATGCTTTTGGGCTGGCCTTGAACTACTGAGTTCCAAGTAGCTTAGAGTACAAGTGTATACCACCAAATCTGGGTCCTAAAGTATATTTAAAAAAATTATTTACATAAAGCCTAGTGGCTGTTCCTCCTCCTCCACTTCTTCTCTGGCTCCTTTTACTTTTCTCAAAAATTGAGACAGGGTTTCATATAGCCCAGGCTGGACTTTGAACTCACTATGTTGCTGAGGATTAGCTTGAACTTCTGATCCTCCTGTTTCCATCTCCTAAGTTCTAGGTTTACACTCAGGTTCTACCACAACTGGTTTATGTGGTGCTGGGACTGACCCCAGGACTTCATTCGTATTAGGCAAGTACTCTGCCAACTGAGCTACATCCTCAGCGGTAATGGTTGCCTTTCCTAAATAAGTAAAGACTTGCTGGGATGCACAAGCAAGTACTAACTCTTGACAGTTCCCAAACTGACTTTCTATGGCTCAGCTTGGCACAGTTGATTATATACTTACTGGCTTTGAGGATGCAAATTTTTAAATAAACACCCCCCTTTTATTTTTTATTTCTATATTTTAATTATTCTTCCATTTTATATGCATGAGGGTATTGCCTGCATGAGTGTAGTGCACCTATGTCATGCAATGCCCTTGGAGGTCAGAAGAGGACACTGGCTTCCCTTGGTAAAGATGGATGTTAGCCACCATATGGGTACTGGGAATCAAATCCTGGTCCTCTATATGAGCAGCTCTTAACCACTGAGCCATCTCTCCAGTCCTGAACACTCTCTTTGAAAAACAACCTTCAATCATGCAACAGCAACATCTGTGATATGCTGAGCTGCTAAGGGCGATTTCCACCTGGAAATCACAGACATGTTCTTTCTGCTGACCAGACAGCACTAGAAAGTTTTCTTTATAAACTCCAGGTCTTTCTCCAAAATAAAAGGCAAACCAATTTTGTAAAATTCCAATCATAGGGTTGGAGAGATGACTCAGTTGTTTGAGTGCTGGTTGTTCTTACAGAGAATCGGGTTCAGTTCCCAGCACCACTCTGAGAGATAACAATTGTCTGTAACTCCAGTTCCAGGGAATCCAATGCCTTCTTCTGGCCTCTGCAGACATTGCACTCATGTGGTAAACTTACATGCATGCAGGTAAACACTTATATACATAAAATATAAATAAACAAATAAATTTAATTCCAATAATATCTATAATATGTAAACAAGGAACAAAGGTGTCAGGGAAAGAAAAGAATGATCTGATTATTTTAAAAAATTTGATCACATAAATCCAAAATGTTTCTAACTAAAGAATTAACAGAATTTGCTTTTTATTAGCGGCTAACAGACACGGGTAACATGCTTATGAAAGGTTCCAAGTTCAAGCTCAATGCGTGGGCTCACTTGTGAGACTCTCTACTGACCACTCCCAGGTGTCTGGCTGGAGTAAAGACTGAGTCAGAACCAGGAGGCTGATAACAGTAAAGCAGAGACCTGCTGGGAAGAGGAGCACATCAAGGGAGGAGGATTTCTTCCAGGTTGAAGCAAGGATCTTGTGTTAATGAACTTCCTGAGCTGGTTTTTTTTTTTTTTTTTTTGGTTGTTCTCATGTCTTTATGAATAAACATGAACTACTAGAGTCATTTCAGTGAGGTAAATGCAGCATTAACTCCTAAAGGACCACATGGAACATGGCTCCTGGGGACATTTGAGTATAATATAGCATGCTCAGGAGAGATCTAAGCTATCTAGAGGGAAGACTAGCACTTGCTCTTAACACACAGCACATGTAGCAGCACACACAGGAAGCATCCAACAGAACAGCCACGGATTCCCAGGAGGCGTTTTCCCACACATTCTCCTGATATCTGCAAACCAGTATTACACAGCGTACACCTTGAGAATGATCATATACTTGAGGTAAAAGGTGAAAATTCAATATACTTAGCTTAGAAATTAAACAAATGAAATTAGAAAACTGAAAATAATGCACTAGTAAATCAAAGGAAGTAGCCTCTGGCAGTACAAAGAGCCTCCTCCTTAAAAGCCTGGCTTGAAATATAAGGCCTAGTCTCTCTTCTCTGGAGTTATTCTTTATGATTTGCTTTAAAACAATTCGACACTGGACAGTGCTATTCAGAAGCTTCACGGTTAGGGAAATCCACCTCAGTTCCTTTTTTCCAGATGTGAACAGACACAGAGCAAAGCTTAGTTGTTTGTATGCAAATACAAATATGATGATGGGAGAAAAGATCAAGTTACAACAGACATAGTTCTGCTCATCTGAAACCAAATGTTGATTCTCTGAAAAGTCATGTGACAGAAAGGAATTATTCTAAATAATTAAAAACAAACACTCATGACATTTTCATAGCAATTCCTACTTTTAAAATAAAAATTTGAAAAGCAACTGACATGAGAACATAAGCATCTTCCCTCTGCCTAAAAATGGCCTCCAAGGAAGACCACAGAACGTTGGAAGCCAAGGCGGCACTTCCCTGACCCAGAGCCACCTAGGTCTGGGGGCATGGAACCCCTTCCCTGCGTGGCCACTGCTCTGCCCTCTGGGGACATCTGAAGAGAAAGTGAGGCTCCTCCTCTAAGGTGTTAACCATTTGTGCTGCAAAAGGGACAAACGGAAGCCTGCCGCTCAGGATGAATAAACAGGGGCATTCCCCAAAGCATGTGTTTGGACAGCAGAGCTCAGGGCTCCCACAGTGCTCAGGTACACAATTCTAGAACTGAGCTTTTGATGATGGGAAGAACTGTTTGGGGTTTGTTTCTTTATTTGTTTCTTGTTTTAATACTTCACTTTTGGCATACAGGGATTTTTCATAAATAAACCAAAAAAAGAAAGGTTTGGGAGTATACATTCAATAAACTCTCCGGGGTCCTGCCTCTGAAATATTTAACAGGCTCCTGCATCTTCTCATCTTCTGTACTTGAAGAACTCACACCGATAACCAAGTGGGCTGTCATAGGTGCCTTCTCTAGATGCTCAGTTTATCTAACTAAAATTTCAGTAGTGATTCGTTCATAAGGTTTGTGGTCTAAATCCTTTCTCCTACGAATTCCAATTCTAGAAGGAGGTAATTTGGCAACTAACATTTCCTTGCAGAAGGGAAAAACACAGATGGGTGAAGGCAGTTCTGAATGGGTACCATCATGCCTTATACAGGTAAAATATGTGGGGCCAACATATGCCAGTGTTGTCTAAAAAAGAAGCAAGGGCACGCAGGGTGAATCCAGCAGAAGCATCTCGGTGCACCACTGGGTCACAGCTGGGATTCTCAGCTTTGTTTAGTTACACACAAATAGAAGACTAGGCTGGTAGATGAATCTCCCACCCAGATGTTCCTGAAGCCCTCACAGGTCTTTAGGCAGCAGATACAATAAACAAGCAATCGTTTGTAATGCAAATTCAAGTCACAGGGCTGCCCTGGGGATGCTTCCACCCTAAACCAAAACCCAAATGGTCACCCTGCTCCTGACACCATCTTTGAAAGTCTATCATTCCTGATGTCTATGCACAAACTTCATCCTACTGAGGTCAGAACTGCAGAGGAAGAAAGTAAAAGTATGGTTAGGGCAAAGAAGATAGGCTGCCTTCCTTCCGGTTAAAGTGTTTTTGATCTTAGAAATATTACAAACAGCTGTTAGGGTATTAAAAACCCAAGATTGTAACTCACTTCAGTTGGACCCTTAAAAAAAAAAAGTGACAAAGCCTTGTGGTTAAAACTGAAAAGCTTCTGGAATTGTGCAAACTGCAGAATACCTCAATAAAATGAATATATTTTAACATGTAAGTGATAAAGTATAGCCATCAGCAAACAGGACAACCATTTCCTCAAGATACTCTGTACCTGCTGACATTTTCTCCACTTACAAATCTTTCCTAAAGCAAAATGGACTAATGACTGCACTGACCTCATTATTTTAACACATATAGTAAACAATAAACATGCTCCAACCTACCAATATTTCAAAATGGGGCTGGGATATTGCTACAAAGCAGTTGCCTAGAATGTATGTGGGCCTAGGTGCAGACCCCAGTACCCTGAACCCTGTGGACCTGTGCACACACCCCTCACCAAAACCAAAACAAAACAAACCACTGGGGGAGTAGGAGAAAAAGCTGCAGAGAGAGACCTAAGGCAGAAGGATAGCTGAAAGAGAAAGGGATATTTTTAGGGACTATTTATAAACAACACTAGGTTTTTATTATACTAGCTTTTCCAAAATTCTGTTTGAAAAGAGAAGTAGCTGATTTCTCTAAAGAATATGCCACAGCTAAAATATACTGAAGAGTTCTGTGGCAATTTTCTATTACCAAAACTATAACTTGAAAGAGTATTTCTTGTCCTAAAAAGCCTTTCCACAGAAATCTTCAACTGTTCCTTATCTAAAACATATCCCCCTCAAAACAACAAAAAAACCTGCCCAACAATTCTTTAAAATCTAATATATTTGCATATCTAGCACTATAAATAAAGTCTTCTACAAGTTTTAAAATTCAGAAACATTTTCTGGGCCTAGTCTATATATTTGCTTTTAATTCATTTACTTTTTAGATTAAAGATTCTACATACCACACACACATTAAATATTGTTAAATATTTGAAATGTTTTAAAATAATATGAGAGCGCATTCCCATTAAGGACCACAAGACAGATAAGATCTGATTCCCAAGATCTCCATTTCAGTCACTTTACAAAAATTAGAAACATCTCATTCCCTATCTGAGAGGTCAAATATTCTTCTGAAATTTGTAAAATACGACAGTGATCCCTAAATCACAGGCCCCCACAAACTTCACAGACCTATCCACTTCATAGACTTTAACCACTGAGGGCTATAGGCCCTCAAGAAAGCCACCAGTGCCCAGTTCATCACCAGCCATTTCCTTCCCACTACTTTACTGAGCCTCCCAGCTCTCAGATTCTGTCAGGCATCAATGACAGCCCTTCCCACAAGTGTTTTGACAGACTTTTCAGTTTGTACAAGCAATGTGTTCCATTTGGACCACAGATACACCCCAAGGAGTCAGTGGGACCCCTGTGTAGTTTTCACTGGGGTTTGAATGGTGGAGGGGCGGTGCCAGAGAGAGGTAAACATGCTGGGGAAAGGCCAGAAGGCACAGCCACTTGAGGAGGTGCTTGTCCCTTTGTTGGGGAGGACTCAACCATCAGCATATTCATGTGCACATCTTCCAAAAGTTATCATTTGGATGTTTTCTCATGACATAAATGGAGTCTCTACCTCCCAAGAAAATAGAAAAAATCTCAAACAACAATGTGAAATTCTTCATATTATATATCAGCATACTGCAGAGTTATATGCTTTGCCATTTTTAGAACTTTAAGTTAGTTGAACCAAGATAGTAAGAAAAAGGAACAACTTTCATGAGGTTATCTTCAAGTGATTCTTTCTCAATAATTGACAATACAATAAAGGAGTTCATTCACCCCTCTTAAAAACAATGGCTAGTACCATAAAACAAGACATTTAAAAAATTCAAAGTAACAGTCGATATGTCTAACTACAAATCAGCCTAAACAGTTCTGATTCTAAAAGCTGAAGACACTGAAAGCTGTACGGTCCTCGGTTAACTCAAAGTTTAAACCCATTTTTTCCCACCATCAGCACAGAAACATAGTACTTGTAAAATTATGGATTTGTTGATTTAGCTTTATTTGGTATCTTTATTTGATTTCATTATCGTCTAGTTATTAATCTTACCCCATGAGCCTTAAGCTAAAATTACATATGGGAGACATCAAAGATAGCACTGTTATAAAGCAACCATTCCTTATAACAGCTCTTATTTAGCCATGCCTGGTCACATACAATGAAAGCATTTTCAGTGTGTTTGAAAAAAAATAAGCATTCTGTTGAAATACAGATTAATTTGCACTTCTGAAAATAATTTGCAACATCAGCATGTTACTCACTGTCCTTGGGATAGGTGGAGAAAGGGATCCATTCGACATGTAAGGGTCACTATTCATATTTGGCATCATTATGTAGCCAGAATAACTGGAGTAGGAGGGTCCCTTGTTGTATAGGCCTCCATCTGGATGCTTTCCTGAGAGAATCCAAAGAACAATCCACAATGCATCTACTTTCCTTTTATATCACTCCATTTTTCATCGGAAAATCTTATACTTCTAAGACAAACCAGACTTTACATAAAATATTTGTTTATAAAATACTGTAACCGGATTATTATGCTTTATTTTAGATTGACAGTATTTATTCTTTTAAATGGCTTAGCAGCAAAACAGATGTTTAAAAAAACATGTGGTTCAATTTACTTCCACTACTGATTGATGTTTTTACAAAAATAAGTGTTATCCATCTAACTTAATTTGTTCTAATGCTAACAAACTGGACTAAAAAATACAGAAATACCAGGAAACATACACAAACTTTAAACTGCAATGTAAACATATTGGACTATCTATATGCACACATTTATATACCTCAAGTTATGCTTTACCTTTTAGGCAGACTCGAATAATTTGACCTATGCATCTAGATTTCTAGAAATCTTCTAGATTTTACTGAGGGAGAAAACTGTATCTAACCCATGAGGAACAACTCAAATGTGTAATGAATTAACCTTGGCAGTCTTAATTTGATCTGTTATACTTACCTCACTCTGCCAAAGAAATGTTCCTTTTCCTAATCTGTATACTACCTGTGGCTAAGGAAGAGTCAATAAACAGTTCTCTATCCTTCTAGCAGACATCTGAATGCACAGACATTCCATTCTGGTCAGGCCAATTGTTAAGTAATTGAAGAAGACCAGAAATATCAACTGATTGACAAGTGAACACTACCAGTAATCAGATTCAAGCCAGAAGAGCACTCTTGAAGAGAAGGGGGAGAGGGAGAGGAGAGAGAGACGGGGAGAGAGAGGGGAATTTTTAAAATTTCTTAACAAGAATCGGAAATGGGGGGGAGTCTATTACTTGATATATGTAATCTCTGTTTTCTATTTTTATAAGTTTGATTCTGTTTTACTGAGCCTGCCTTCTCACCGTTATGAGAAACTACAAACAGCAATTCTGCAAATGAAAAATCCCAAACTACTGCTGTTTGAAAATACTCATTAGAAACATCCCTTCTTTTCTAAGAATCTGAAAACTAACAGAAATTCAAAGACCCAGAATTCTATCAAGGGCCGGGGTTAAATGATGTGATATATATAAACATGAGAGATACTATTTCCTGGGTTTTCTTTCCTATTTCATTAAAATAGGACAGTGAGTGGGCAGTCTTACCTATCTGGTCCTGGCCTTTTGAACCCAAAAGTAAGTATCAAAATAATCCTATGTACTCAAATAAACTGTCCATATCCTAAGGTTAAAACGAGGAAGACAAGCTGCTTCTTACCGTCATCTGGGTGTTCTCGGGCCTTGTCGTGGTAGGTCTCCTGAGAGGCTTGTGCTTGTCTGACCACCTAAGGGCATGAAATGCCACCCCCAAAAGAAAGAAGATCACCTTAGAGTTTGTAACAGTAATGGTGTGCATGCTGGGTACTGAAAGGAAGAGGTTTAGATACAAGTCAGTTCATCCACTTCATTAAAATTTAAGGACAGGCTAGGCTTCAGTACTGGTAAATCTTTTTCTTTTCCATGTGTAATTCTGAGTGATTATTAGCTACTCGGGACCAAAAGAATGACAACAATAAAATACAGGAAATTGGGGATGCCTCACGTGCTGGCCTAACTGCTGTATACCAAGACCCATCAAAGTTTCCTAACTGGATAGGATCTAGAGTTAACAGTTGGACAGCCTCTTCAAATCACTGTTCATTTCGACTAGGACTGATTAAATGCCAGCTGAAATACCACTGCACCTGAAAATGACATCTTGAAATATAAACAACAACAACAAAAAAAAACACTTGGCTGGGGCCTTAAAGAAACTGAACTACAGCAGTCCCAGCTTGGAGCTCCATCGACTGAAACTTACTGTGGCTGGCTGAGTGCAGTCTACCAGAATACGACTCCTCTGTGGTTAAAAGGAGGAAAAGTTGAGAATGGCTTATAGATAAATAAAAGGCAGCCCAGTTAATATCAGTTTTGGTAACCTCCATCCGCCCCGACTCAACCACGTGCAAATCAGTGGTATCACCGCTTCACCATCTTCAGTGGCGCCCGCTTCCAGTCCTGCGAGATTAGCGGCTCCTACACCTAAAGTTCTCTGTCTCTAAAGCACTGCCCTTCTCCCCAGACCAGGAAAACGTAGAAAATGTGAGGTGAGTGCAAATGTACAGACTAGGGATGACCAAGATATAGGTAGAAAGAGGCCGCTCTTCAAATAAGAGCTTGGGTGGTATTTGGTTCTTTGGACTCATGTCCTCCCAGCGACTTTCCTCCTTCTTGAACACCGGAGCTCCCCTTCTCGACTTGGAATGGGCTCTGGCAATACGAAGCCCCCTTATAGTCTCCTCGGAATCTAGGCCCCCCAGTCTTCCTAAATGCGTACTCACCCCTGCCATCGGAACAGAGAAGGTAACTGAGGTGATCTTAAAAGTGCTTTTTAAAACCAAAATGTCCCCGCCCCCAAAACCACGCGCTTTCTTTGGGGTGGGGGTGGGGGCAGGAGGCTGCCATTTAAGGAAAATGGTATGCTCTCCAAGCTTCTCTGGAGGGAAAAACCGTTGGGGAAAATCTTTTGGGTATCAGGACTTCTCAACCGGATGTTCCCTGGAGTGTTACATGGTTGAAGAGTTAGGGTGGCCGCTGGAAAATCGACTGTCCAGGTCCATCACCATCCCACCTCCGTCCCACACAGGCGCGGCCCGGCACCCACGTGTTTCTATTTACTCTACTCGGGTTACCAGCGCCCCGCCGCAGCTGGCCTGGAAATCTGATAAAACGCGTCCCTCCTCCGAGCCCAGGCCCTGCTTCCGCTGCTGCGGCTCGTCTTTCTTCTGCCCGGACGGAGGGGCAGAGCTCCACCCGGCCTCACCCCGAAACGAACGTCCTCTCAGTGCCGGGGCTGCGGGCGAGGGCTCCCCGGCAGGGCTGGGGCTCCCAGCAGCGGGAGCGGCGCTGGCTCGGCCTTGGGGACCCGGCCCCGCATCGCCCACGCAGCCCCGCGCGCCCCTCGCCCGCTCGGCGGCGGTTGGGCCCGCCCCGCCTGCACGGCCCACGCGCGCCGCGGCTCTGCGGCCCTGGTGGGTCGCACGCACTGTGCCTCGCTGCGGCGACAGACGGGTGCACTCTGTTTTCTAGCCCGCGGTAAGCGTCGCAGGAGTGTTCCGACAGCCCTGCTCTCGCGCGTCGTGCCCTCAGCCGGCCGAGCCGAACGCCGGTTCCGCGCCGCAGTTCCCGCCCTCGCACCGCTCGGCCGCACACCCACTGGCCGCAAACTCCCGGCCCGCGCGCACGCGGCACCCTGCGGACACGTGCGCCCGGGGACCTCGCCGCGCCACCAGACCCGCCACGCCTCTCGGGCGGCCAGCGGCCCACTCACCTCGTGTCCGTTGCTAGCCGGAATGATTTCCGACTCGTTAACCAAAGATGACTTAATGTCGGCTAAGTCACCTTCTTCTTCGGGGTGACTGATCTCGGCGAAGATCTTCTCCTTTTGGGGATCGCCCTCGTCCTTGAAGGGGATCATCTCGTCCGTGGCGCAGAGTTCCGGGTCCCCCCCGCCGCCTCCTCCGGAGAGCTGGGGCATCCCGGCGGCTCTGGAATCTCCGCGGACAGCGGGAATTCGGGGAGTGGATGTGCACTGCGGGCGAAGCTGGAAGGCTGTGGGGGCAGGCGCGGCGGGCGAGGGCACGCCGGCGACCGCCGGGGCGTAGAGCTCCGGACAGCAAGGGCCGGCGCTGTCGCCCCTGGGGGCGTCCGCACCGCTGCGCTGCCCCGCCGCGTGGCCACCCACGTCCCCGCGATGCCCTGCGCTGTACCGAGGACGTCGGTGCTGGAAGGGACACGATTTTCCAAAGTGCAAAGGGCCGTCCGGTGGCGTGTCACGGCGCAAAGTTCTTGAACCGTGGATTCTTGGTGTGCCGATTTCGGAGTGGGTTTTCCGTAGAAAAGAGGAGAGCAGGACCAAAAGCCCCCTTTTGCCCCAGCGGAGGTGCGAGGAGAACGAGATGTTACTGAGGAGTCACTCCCTGAAGGGTAAACGGTGGAATCGGGCCTGAGCGGCAGAGGTCCGCTCTAGAGCTGCCGACTGCCTTCCCTTTCGCTTTGGTCCTCCTTCTGGTGGCGCATTTAATCTGCTGGAAGAGGAGCTGGGGGCGGAGGAAGAGGAGAGGAAAAAGAAGAGAAGTTTGCCAAGAATAAAGTTTGTGCTGATGAGCGCTGGGAATCGGCGGGGCGGCACGGCGGGTCTGGGGGAGCGGCAGGAGCGGGGGGCCAAAGGCTCCGGCTCCCAAGCTCCGGCCGACACGCTCAGACCGTGCCCTCTTTTGTTCCCGACTCGCCGGCTCGCCTCTCTCCACGCCTCCCCTCTGTCCAAGCAGAAAGGCCGCGAGTCCCTTCGGCTTTGAGGAGCCAGCGGAAGGGAACCCCTGGGGCGTGGTGGCTTGCAGGGCTCGGGGCGACCGGGGCCCAGGAGCGCACGGCCGGGTAGGGCGCTGCCCGCAGGTGAGCCGCCGCACTCCCGACGCTTCTCCTCCGGCGCCGAGCCGGACGGCGCTGCAAAGCCACTCTCATGCGTCGCTTCTCCTCCCCGCCCCTCCCCGCCCCCTGCTCTCCTTGGCTGCCCACTAGAGGGGTGGGGAGGAAGGAGGTGCTGGGAGGAGGAGGCGGTGACTCAAGGCCTCCCCCACCTCTATATCCCAGCTCCGGTAGGACCAGTCCTGGTTTGGGGGGAATGCGTTGGGGGTTTAGGCGTGTGTGTGTGTGTGTGTGTGTATGTGTGTTTGTCCGTGCGCTCCTGGAGGGCTCAACCTGGGGAATGAACCCACCGAAAGGCAAGCTTTTGCCCGTGTGAAATTGACAAGAAACTGCCCAAATGGCTTAACTTCATCATCTAAGCATCTCTCTTGCCCTCACTCACTTCTCGTCGGCCTGTCTTTCCCCCACCTCCTTTCCGCCGCCCACTCTCTCTCCCTAGCTCAGGCAGGGGGAGGAAGATGAAAGAGAAAGCCGCAGGCGCTGCGATCCACACCGCGTTGATAGATGCTCTGACGGGGGTGGGGGTGAAGCGGGAATTAGGGACTGAGAGAAGGAAAAAGAGAAAATGTAACACATTGCTCACCTAACAAGGGAACAGAAGCGACAAGGACAAGTAAAAGATTTGTGGCGGTACTAAACGTACATCACACGGTCTTCGGAGACAGGGGACAGGGGAGAGTAGAGAAAAAAAAATCTCCAGGCTTACCAGGGAAAACAGGACTCGGAGGAAGGAACCGAAGGAGACTGGACCCGATTATCGCTTTTTAAAACTATCTTTTTCTTTGCGTCTTCACTACAGGATGGATGGAGATCCTAGATCTCTTGAGGGCTTTCAGAGATACTCACTTCGGTGTGTAGGAACCTCAGAGAATGAAAATTCCAAGAGGAGAGAAGGCAGAAGAGGAAGGCAGTACGGGGCGGTCTCTGGTACCCTGGACTCTGCGCTGAAAGGGACCCTTGAGGATGCAAATCAGAATCCAACATCAAAAATCGACCGGTTTCCACCGTCTGTGCTGCATTTTGTAAAGGGACAGGACTTTTAAGGCAATGCTTCGTGAAAGTTACAGTATATGTGAGACAAGTTTGAAATAATTACATTTTGTCCGTTGGCTCTCAACCCTCCTCCCCCTCAGTCAAATATCCAGGCAAAAGTATTACACCCAATGCGGTAGCCATATGCGACAGCCATCTGTAAAACCTCGGAACAGTAAACAGGGGGCAGGAATTGAAAATAAGGAAACCACCACAGAATCAGATGTTATTTCCATTATATAAGAATGCTAAGGCAAAGACCTCTCTTCTGAAGGTGAAATTGTGGACTACTGGACATTACATAAGTAGACTTTAACAAGTCTGCGCATTTAAAATTTTGCTTACCGGTAACTACCACTTGGAAGTTGGGAATTTACTAAGAAGTTTTAAAAGTGGTGTCATGTAAATTGTTCACCTGGTACATAGAACACGGTACACAGTCACTCACATGTAAATTTCTCTCTGGTAGGTTTGAGTATAATGAAGGGATTGGTGAAAGAAGTCAGGAAAAATGAACATTTAAAGTAGTTATGTAATTGACAATGCTATGGCTGAGAGAGAAAAAAGTACTACAATGTGTAAGAAAGGTTGGGATATATCCGATGGTAGGTTATGATATGAAGCTTTCATTGCAGTTAGTTGACAGGTGAGGTAAGAAAACAGAGATTCAGACATTAATATATATAAAATAAAGTAAAACAAAGCCAAAGTTCCTCCTACAAGTACACCAATTTGGCCAATAAAAGATGCAGTTCCTTCAAAGCATCCAGAGTAGACGTCCCTTTACAGCAGACTCAGGAGGGGGAGGAGGCACGAAGAATGGCCAAAGGGTATTTTCTGAAAGCCAAAGAGATTAAATGACTCCTACTTCTTGCTTGTTTGTGTTGCAACCAATTCGAATTCCCATTTTCTCCTTCATGTTAATTATCTGTTCTCCAAGTCACAGGAGCTCAGCTCCAGGTGTCCAGGAGATTAGGAGCTCAGGAGGATGGGAATTTGGGAGCAATATCTAATGAGAATGGTTTACTAGACGGACCTAGGGGAGGTAGCTGTGCAGGTATAACGCTGCAACCCTCTTTGGAAGCATTGGTTCTAACGAAATCACTTAGTCCTTGCTTTGCTAGTGTGGTGGTGAGTCGTCCTCGCAGCAAGCAGGGTACTGGCTGTCTTTCGAAGTGTTGCAAATATTAAATGAGGCTTTACTAAAAAACATGCGCCCGCTTTTTTCAAGCTCCGTCAGCTAGGAGGTTGCCATTTCCACGTGAAGTCTGCTTCTCTCTACCGGAGAAAGCCAAGGGGACGCAGGCGGGGCGAAGTCACCCCCGGAAGAGGTGCTCCGGACGGCGCCTTGCGGGCCGCGGCCCCCCGTCGCCGGGCAGTCTCCGAATTCCTGCGGGGGCTGTTATTACCTCGAGCAGTAGCTGCTCGGTGCAAGGGTCTAGGTCTGGGACGGGTGGGTGCCCCCGTCCCTCGGATGCAGAGGCAGGTTGTGGGTGTGAACGCGAGCGAACCGCTGGAGGTTGGCTGTTGGAGGTTCACTCCTTCAGGATGTGGGTTTCAGGGGGCGTTTTGATGTGATTTAATTCCGACCGTGAAACAACTGCTAGGGGCTGACTGCCCTGCTGTGGGTCGGTTCTCTCCCGGCGGCTTCGGCTGGTTTGGGTGTAGTTTGGGAGAGAAGTGGGTTTTTTAGATCAACACTGCCTTCGGCGCCTCGGGCCAATCGCCCGCGGGTCAAGGCGACCGTGCCCCACCGGAACCGAGGCCGAGGGACCAAGCGGGCCCCGCGCCCCCGGGTGGAGCGGAGCGCGGGGGCCGGGGAGACTCCCGCCCACACCAGCTGATCCCTCCCTCCGGCTGTTTCGCAGCCAAGTGGAGTAGGTGGCAGACCCTCCAGCAAGTCCTTAATTACAGGACCGGAAGCTCAGGGCCCCTCTCGGCCCTCCGAGCCCCCTCGGCCCAGGCCCGGGTCTTCCATTTGTGTGGCCTAGACTCCGCCAGCCTCAATCTAGGTGGGACCCTAAAAAAACGTGTCGGGGCCTGGGCAAGAGGATGCTCCGAGAGGCAGGAAGGAGGGACTGGAGAAAACGAAGTCCTGTGATTCCCGGAGCGGAACTGAGACCCCCCGCAATTTCCCACCCCGGGCTCGGCAGACTGAAACTGTAAGCACCTTCCGTTTAACCGACGTCGCGGAAGGGAGTGGGGCCCGGGGTGAGGGAAATGGCAGTTTGCGTCCCATGGGTTCTTCTGCCCCCTTAGACACACAACCCCCACCCCTTCCTCGCGGGTTACAGCGAACTGGTGGGACCATGAGCACACCCTTCCCAAACCCGGCGCCGCAGTCGGCGGTTTCCGCGCGTCCCGCGCTCAGAGGCTGGAGGTGCGCCCGGACGAGGGTGCCTCCTCTCACCCGGCTCCAGCCATCTCAAGACCCCAGGGGAAGCGGAGCCTAGGGCTGTGGGGACCGAGACCACGGGAGGGCACCGGGGACCTGGGAAGGGCCGCGTGACGTCGGGCAGGGGCGGCCCGCGAGGACGTGGGCGCTGGAAGGAGTGTGCGGGCCGCGGGCGGGGTAGCTGTCTAGGCGCACGGCATCGCCTTCTCTGACTTTCTCTCCTGCGCTCTAACTCGGCCCGGGCTGCGGCCTCGAGGCCCGTGCATCCGCCCCCGGCCCCTGCGTCCGCCCCCGGCCGGGACGCGCGCGGAAAGGCCTCCGGTGCGCGCGGGGCCCGCCTTTTATCGGCGGAGGGCGGCGCCTGAGCGGGGCCCGGCGCGGCGGCGCGGCCTTTGAAGTCGCGGCGGCTGTCGCTTTCATCCTTTCTTTTTTCCCTCGCAGGCCCCTTTGTGTGACTAAATTTGGCAAGAATATGGATCCCAGCCAGTCTTTCCACGTGTGCTCCCAGCTCCCAGCTGAGAAGGCCAAGGGTTCTCTTCCGGGTAAGGAGACAGGGAGAAAGATCAAAGAGTTTGGGGAGCTGGATCTGAAATGTGAATTGAAAATAAAAATCAAGCCTGGACACATTCCAGTTTTTAAAGCAAAACCAACCCGCAGCAGAGGCCATCTCACTATGGCGCTCTTTCTCTCTCCTCTTTTCTTTTCTCTTTCCCGTGATCGCTGTGGAGCACATGGAATAAAATAAAGACAACATAGGGAAACACTTAGATTCTCCAGATTTTGTTGTGCAGTAATTTTATTAGGGAAATATCTTGTTCATAATTACTGTTATGTGAAGCTGAATTTCTTTAGCCATAAATATTGTCTTATTACAGTATGCCTCTCACTTTCTTTTGTGACCATATTTTGTGAAAGAGGGCTCTGACGCAGCACATACTTCTCTCACACCATACCCTTCCCCCTAGACACACACAGTTATGGCAGACTGCATAATTTTCTTCTACAGAAATTAGATTCTGAAAAACCGATGCTAATACCGTTTTTAATCAGTGCACTCTTTTCACAGTTGGTCTTTGTGATTTGAAGTCATCTTGTTGATGGGTCTGCCCTTATTTTTCACACAGGGATTCCTCAGGAAGGTTTCTGTCTATGATGAAAACCTGTAAGGTTTCTCCTTTGATGCATTTCTTGAGTGATGTCTGTGTAGAGACAACTTTCCAATAGTGTGATTTAGAATCAGACATGCTGAGCTGGAGCTGGCTTCTGCTCTGCCATCTCCTGTGATGGGTGATGTGAGATGGGCCATTTAACCTCTTATAATAAGACTCATTTGCTCTGCAAATGGATATATGGTATACTACCATTCAGTGAGATAACACATGTGAATGCATACAAAAATGTAAAATATTGGTCCACTAAACAAGGGTGTCTCTTTAAAGAGGAAATGTTAATTGCAAAACTAAACGTCTAAAGCTCTGAGAGCTTTTGCCACAGATGAGACAAACACATATTCTGACTGAGTGCTCCCAAGAACAGTGAGAACTTAGGACAAGAAGGAGGAGGATGGTGCTGAGAAGTGTGCAAGAGACATTGGAGTTGGGGTGGGAGGACGGGGTAAATCTCACTAGAATCTGTGTTTGAGAATAGGATGTGATGACATATCTGAGGTGGAAGCAGTCCAGGCTGACAGTGCCTTAAAGATTTTGACAGGTACTGGGAAATGGAGGAGGACCACAGGCATAGTGCTAAGGACAGTTAGCTCAGTGTGCTTCATGTGCAATTCTGTCCAACCCAAAGTAACCCCACCAGTGGAGTCCTTTTCTGGGTTCAGTCTCCCAGTGTAAACATTTCAAAGCAACCTGTGTACAGGTTGATGAAACTGTGGTTTGTCGGATAGTGTTTCTATTTCCTTTGCCCTGGTCCAAGACTGCCAGGGTGCAGAATCCCCCAGTGCTCCATCACTTCATGTCCTCCTACTATCGGCTGCAGCCAGCTTCTGAAAACTGCCGAAAAGACTCCATAGCAATGTGGCTTGGCACTTAGGAGGCAACTTCTTTTTGTAACCTACCCTTTTCCAAATGTCACAGACTAGAAGGAGATGCTGATGGAGTCAGCAGCAGCCCTTCCTTTCACTTTTCTTGACAGATGTAGCCTGGTAGTCTTGGCCAGAGAAGGACTACAATTAAAGCACTGAGGGCTGGATCTTGTCTGTGAGGGGTAGGGATAAGCCTTAAAAATACTAAAGAAAAAACTATGTGTCTTAAAAAAAACAAAGCCTCCGAAGGAGACATATCTAAGGGATTTACTTCTTATTGTAACTGTTTCCTCATTGGAGATGATGAGGGAGGGGCTTCTTGAATCATTGTAAATGTGCCCCATAAGATGGTCAGTCTTGGTTGTGTTCTGGGTCTCTCTGGGCTGTGTCCCCATTGGGCAAGCCCCTAATCCCTGGTTTGAGGCTAGAAGCCAAAGCTTCAACCTTCTTGCCCAAAGGCAGTGGCAGAACGAACTGAGCTACATGGAGATTAATGCAGAACAAGGTCATGAGCCTCATGGTTCATCCAGTTACTTTCAGCACAGATTTGTGTAAATTTCAGCTACAGGGATTGCAGCCTGCCTTTGATGTGGGTGATCTGTGCATTTTAGTGTTCTGGGAAAGTGCCTGACTGACAGGATCTACATCCAATGCCTGGAAAACACATCTACACATGTTCCATCAAAATAAATAAACTAACCTGGTTGGTCAGGATTGAGCCTCCATTTTCTTGTAATGCAAATTTTGGGGACAGGTCCCTTGTGAGTAATTTGTACTTGCTTTCATTTGAAACTGGGTAACTGCTTTAAATCTTCATTTACTTCTCAACATTTGACTACCTAACATTTGACTTTGAGAATGCTCTCTTTTTTTATTTAAAAAAAACATTTTATTATTTTTATTTTATATATGACTGTATTGCCTGCATGTATGTTAGTGCACTCAAAGTTGTACAAGGCCTGAGGAAGTCAGAAGAGGGTGTCAGATCCTCTGGAACTGGAGTTATGTTATGTTGTTAGCTGCCATTTGGATGCTGGGAATTGAGCCCGGGTCCTCTGCAAGAGCAGCCAGTGCTCTTAACCACTGACCCATCTCTCCAGCCCTGAGAATTCTTTTACAAAGTGCTCTGTCCAGTCCATAAAAACAGGTCCTTACATACATATATACATGCACATATAAAATATATTACTTATATTTGTGTAAAATACTGTCTTCTTAGGCAGCTTCACTTAAACTCTGAATGAAAATTAAGGAAGAGGATTCAGAAGGTTAAAGGAGCCAATATACTAATAGTTTAGACTACAAAATTGTCATCTGACTTAACTAAACACTTTTATTTAGCAAAATAAAGCTAATTGCCTTATCTAAATCTACTTAAAGGCCCTGCAATCCCACTCTGCCAATTACAGAGCTGAAGCCCACTTCCTGTAGGTTGAATTGGCAGAAAGCAAGCCACAGAGATTAACTACTCTCCTATCAAGTTAGGCAGTAAATTTTGACTGCCAGTTCAGATAACTCTCCAGACTCCTAAATGTATTTTAGGACTTGACTTAAACAGATACTTGGTCTTTGTTCTTTAGTTACTCAGGATAGTATTTAGATTACTTTGCTTTACTTTGC
This sequence comes from Eospalax fontanierii, assembly GCA_035773235.1. Taxonomy (NCBI): domain Eukaryota; kingdom Metazoa; phylum Chordata; class Mammalia; order Rodentia; family Spalacidae; genus Eospalax; species Eospalax fontanierii. The sequence continues at coordinate 8,603,507 of CM069533.1, read as the reverse complement.
ATTGGGAGAGCGGAAAAGTCTCATAGTTGTCATATCAGGAAGACCTGGCTGAGACGCTGGCTCTCCTATGGTAAACCCTGCCTTGCACAGTTACTGATCTTCAGCCTCTGTGCTTGCAGGGTTCCATGCTTGTCCCCCAGTAGTCCATACTTCATGACAGAGCTTTCATTTCATGCTTAAAGGTTTCCTGTGTGAACTTCCATGTGTCTGTGTTAACTAGTTCCTGGCTGCATGGGCACACAGAGCTCTTATCCTTCTCTTGGAGTCTCTGGAGCTCTGGAGCCTCATGGCCAGGCAAGTATAACCAGGGCCATGAGCAGGTTCAGCCTCTTCCTCAGATGACATGTCTTCCTCAGACCTTGTATCTGAAAAATAGGCAGGCTAATTCTGCCTCTGCTTAGACTGCCGTTCTGGTCACTTTATGTTCCTTTATTGGCCACACACATACACACACACACACGCGCGCGCGCACACACACCCATCACTGCCTGGTATGGTTTTTGTATTCACTTATTAGCTGTCTCTCTCCTGGAACTTAAGTTCCATGAGGTGGCACTTTATTTTGCTATATCTCCACTGTGTTCAACAGCCCTTGGTATATAGAAAATAAACTAGAAGGGAGTGTGTGATAATGGATTAATGTAAAATTTGAACTCTCAGTTCCCTCATCTGTAATACTTCCTTTAAGGAAGATTGTAAATAATATAAAGTTATCCAGCACACAGTGGATATAAGCAGTGGGTGGTAACCATAATTAAGTTTATCTGCGGTACAAATGGAAATGTAGTGCAAGTCATATAAGGTAGTCTTAGACTACAAATCTAGAAAGCAATACATTAATTTTAATAAAACTTTTAAATCAAATATCTAAAATATAGCTAGCTCCCTGTTTCTATTGGAGAGTGGTTATAGAGCCCCTGAGGATATGAAAGCCCAAGGGTGCTCATGTCCTTACATAGAATGCTTCCGAGTTTGCATGTGACCTGTGTATCTCTCCATATATTTTATTTTAAAATGTGTACTGACATATATTGTATGAAGTGATGGGCTTACCACGGCATACATATTCTTTGAAGAATATCGGGTGCCTGTAACATACTCCACCCCCACCCCCCTCTCCTGTTCTGCCTCCTTCTCCTTCTGCTCCTGTCCTCTTCCTGAACAGTCTACTTATCCAGATTCAGAATTTGAAAGAAAATATGTCCTATATGTCTAAGTTTGGCTTGTTTTGCTTAACATGATTATATTCAGTTCCATCCATTCTCCTGCAAGTGATATAACTTTGTCCTTCTTTATGGGAGAATAAATCTCCATTATCTGCATATGCCTCATTTTCATTGTCCAGTTGTCAGAGAACACTCAGGTTGCTTCTATAAGTTGACTGCTGGGAACAGAGCCATGGTAAACAGAGATGATGCAGGTATTTCTGCAGTTTGCTGGCTCACACTCTTTCTACTCTATTTCCAGAGGGTTGTGTAGATCATAGAAAGTTCTATTTCTAGCTTTTTTGAGGACCACCATATTGATTTTCATTGAGGTTAAACTAATTTATATTTCCATCAGCACTGTGTAAGCATTCAATTTCCTGAAAATCCTTGCCAACATTTGTTGCTGGCTTTTTATTTTGTTTTATTTTTACTTAAAAGTCACCATTCTGATTGGGGTGAAATAGAATCTCAGTGTAGTTTTTTCAGGTTTTTAACTGATTCTTTGAGGATTTCACAGTTTATTTGGGTGTCATCCCTCCCCTACTCCACCCCACTTACTACTCTCCCGCCACACTTCAAATCCTCTTCTTAATTTTTAAAGGCCTATTGACTGTAATGTGTTTTCTTCAAATACCCTTGAATGTGGGTCCATCCCCTGGAACCCAGTTGTGCTGGACAGCTTTAGTGTCAGCTTGACACACCTGGACTGAGGGAGCCTTAGTTGGGGAATTGTCTCCATTGGACTGGCCTGTGGCCATGTCTGGGGTATTTTCTCGATTGTTGAGTGATGTGGGAGTGCCACCCCTGGGCAGGTTGTTTTGTGCTGAATAAGAAACAGGCTGAGCATGGACCACGAGGGCAAGCCAGTAAGCAGTGTTCCTCCATGGTCAAGCTACCAGGTCTCACCCCCTGAAAGAAAGCTGATTCTCTTCTCAGCAGCTATCAGTTGCCAAAAGTTCTTCAACTAAGGCTAGGGCTTCTTACCCACCTCCTCTATTTTTGTCTGCTTTAGGCTGGCACAGGCTTGGTTCATGTTGTCACAAGTGCTATGGGTTCATATGTGCAACTGCCCTGTTGTGTTCTGGGAAATATGGTTTCCTTATATTTATCCACTACCTCTGGTTTCAACAATTTTTCTGCCTCTTCTTCTGCAATGATTCCTGAGCCTTGGGAGAAGAGGGTGAGATATAGGTGTAGTGCTGAGCAGTCCACAGTCTCTTATTTTCTGTACGCAGACCAGTTATGGGTCTCTTTGTTAATCACTCTGCAGCAAGAACAAGCTTCTCTGGTTGAGAGTTGAGAGATGTATGAAGTCAACAATAAGTCATTAGGATGTGGTTGAATACTATATCCATTAGTAGTAGGTTTTCCCCTCTTGCCTGTGACCTGTTAAGCCAAGGGTTCTTGACCTGTTGTTAATAGTGCCAGGTATTGGATACATCTTGTGGAATGGGCTTTTAATCCAATTACAAAGTGATTGGTTGCTTCCATAACATTCATGCCACTATTGTATCAGTGAGGATATCTTGCCAGGCCAGTCATTATTGTAGTTCACAGGGTTCACAGCTGGATAAGGTTGATGATTACTTTTCTCCTCTAGTAGTGTGCCTAGAACCTTCCAGCACTATGGAAGCTAGCTAGTAGAGGTGAAGCTTTGAGGTCAGTACCAGCTTGATTTCCTTGTTTGTTCTAGGACCTATATGTAATCTCTTCAGCAATAGGGTCTTAGCATCAAGTTCTGGGATATAACAAAAAGCAGTGTCAGTAGTTAGTATTGTCTGAGGGTCTATGGGACTCCTTTGGTCAACAACTCTGAAAGGGGGACTCCATTCCTGGCATGGGACTTTTTATTTGCTAGCCTGAGTCTGGTAAGTGTCTGGCAGGGCATTATTCCAGCATTAAACTGTGTGTGCGTGCATGCGTGTGTGTGTGTGTGTGTGTGTGTGTGTGTGTGTGTATTATGTGTATGAGTGTATTGCCTGCATTTATGTAAGTGTACCCATGTCGTGCAGTGTCTCTGGAAGTCAGAAGAAGGCATCGATCCCCTGGAACTGGAGGTATAGATGGTTGTCAGCTATTATGTGAGTGCTGGAAATCAAACCCAGGTCCTCTGCAAGAGCAGCCAGTGCTTTTAACCGCTGAGCCATCTCTCCAGTCCCCTGTATGTATATGTTTTAAGTTGCTTCTATAGCAGTAGGTTTTCATGGCCTTTTCAAAAGGTCTTTAGTGTAAGTTATCCTTCCTCCAACTCCACCCTCCGCCCTACCCTCCCGTTCCCCACTGCATTTAACCCTTCCTGTTTCATTCCCCTTCTCCCTCTACATCACTGTTTTATCTCTCCTCATGTACATATGGCCCCTTACTAATTTCTTGACTGCTACGGATTTTCCATTTGAAACACAAATATCTAAAGAGTCAAAACTAGCATCTGCTTTTGAGAGAGAATACGTTGCTTCACCTGGGATGATTGTTTCCAGTTCTATTCATTTACTTATGAATTGCATAATTATTTTCTTAACAGCTAAATATAATAGTCCATTGTAGAAATGCACCATATTTTCATTTTCCATGTATCAGCTGATGGACCTCTAGGTTGTTTCCATTTCCTGGCCGTTGTGAATAGAGCAGCAATGAACATGGATGAGCAGGTATATTTGTACCAGGATACAGAGCCCTTTCGGTGTAGCCCAAGAGTGGTGTGGCCGAATCATGTGGTAGATCTGTTTCTAGTTTCTTGAGGAATCTTTGCACTCATTTCCATAGTGGCTGTGTCAGTTTGCACTCCCACAAACTGTGAAAAAATGTTCCCTTTCTCCCCACATCTTTGCTTTGTCGTTGTTTGGTTTTTGAATCTTCCCATTCTGACTGTGGTAAAATGAATTCTCATGTAGTTTGAATTGTATTTCCCTGATGGCTCAAGATGTTAAATATTTTTAAAAATTTCTTCAGATCTCTGTGAGATGGAGGCTAGCCTGGTCTACATAGTGAGTTCCAGGCCAGCTGGGGTTACAGAGAGACCCTGTCTCAAACCAAACCAAACCAAACAAAAATGCTGGACATGGTGGTATAAGTCTTTAATCCCAGCACTTGGAAGGCATAGGCAAGTGAACCTTTTTGATATTGAGGCCAGCCTGGTCTATATATCAAGTTTCAGGTCAACTGGGACTAGAGAGATGTTCTATCTCACAAATAAATACATAGGGGCCTGGAGAGATGGCTTGGTGGTTAAGCGCACTGGCTGCTTTTGCAGAGGTTCCCACATGGCAGCTAAAAATCATCTGTAACTCCAGTTCAGGGGGTCTGACTCAGTGCTCTCTTTCGACCTCTGCAAGCATTGCATAACACGGGTGCACTGACATACACAAAGTCAGTACACTCATACACATAAAATAAAAATAACAAATGAAATATTAATAAATAGAATAAATATTTCTTAGTCATTTACCTTTCATCTTATATTGAAATTTTTAATTGAATTTTTGAGCATTTCATGTAATACATCTTGATCATAGTTAGATCTTCTCCTCTGTCTGCACAACTTATAGTCCCCAACTAGATTTCATGCATTCTGTCATGTATGTTAAGGCCTATCAAATCGTTTGTGTCTCCAGTGTCCTGTGGTGTGAGTCTATCCCCTGGAACCTGGTCAGCCTAACAATCACCCCTTTAAAGAAAACAAACTCTCCCCCATCCAGCAGTGGTCAGTTGCCAATAGTTCCTCAGCTAAAATTGGAGTTTCTCACTCATTTCCCCAGTTCTCTGCTGGACTTTGGTCTGGTCTGAGTGTGCCTGTCTTGTGCAGCCGTCACCATTACTGTAAATTCATATGAGCAGGTTCCTAGGTGCCTAGAAAACTGTTTCCCTCTGCTCATCCATCACCCTGGACTCTTATACTCTCCACCTCCTCTTTTGCGACAGTCCCTGAGCTCTAGCTGGCAGAGGTTTCATATAGGTATCTATCCAGGGACATGCACTCCACAGTCTTCTGTTCTTGACATTTTGGTCAGTTGTGACTTTCTGTGTTAATCACCATCTGTTGCATGAAGAAGCTTTGCTGGTGAGAGTTGAGAGATGCATTAGTATTCTGTCTGTCCCCTGTTCCACAATGTTCCCTGACCCTTATGTGTAGAGGTTGCATTGTAGATGTGGCAATTCATAGACGCTTATTCTCTGCATTTAACCAGCTGTGTAACTCTGTAATGGTCTCTATCTGTTGCAAAAACAAGTTTTTTGATGAGTGGTACATTTCATCTTTGGAGAACTCTTTGTTTAGTTCTTTACCTCCAATTTTAGTTGGGCCATTGGTTCTTGATGTTTAGCTTTTTGAGTTCTTTATATATTGTAGGTGCTAACCTTCTGTCAGATATCTAGCTGGTAAAGATTTTTTCCTATTTTGTAGACCTTCTCTTCACTTGAATGACTGTGTCCTTTCTGTACAGAAGGCTATTAGTTCATAAGGTCTTATTTGTCAATTGTTGTTCATAGTGCCTATGATTTTGTTCAGAAAGTCCTTTACTGTGCCTATAAGTTCTAGAGTGTTCCCTGTTTTCTTCCTTATCAGGGTATCTGGTCTTATGTTGAGGTCCTTGGTCCATTTTTAGTTGAGTTTTGGGTTGGGTGAGAGCAGAATCTAGTTTTATTCTTCGATATGTAGCTGTCCAGTTTGACCAGTGTCATTTGTTGAACATGTTCCCTTTCTCCGATCAGACGGCTGTAACTGTGTGGACTTAAATATGGGCTCTCAATTGATCAATGTGTCTTTTTTGTATTTTTGTTAATTGACTCATTGTGTAATGTGTCTGTTTTTATTACGATAGTTCTGTAGTATAATTTGAAATCAGGATGGTGATGCCCTCCAGCTTTTATTGTTGAGTATTGTTTTGCTGTCCTAGTTTGTCTGTGTGTGTGTGTGTGTGTGTGTGTGTGTTACTGTATGAAGTTCGAGATTATTTTTTCAATTTCTATGAATAACTGTGTTGGAATTTTAATTGGGACTGGGCTGGATATTCAGTAGGCAGCATTTGGTTGATGACCAATCCACCAATCCAGGAGCATGGGGCGCCTTTCCATCTTCTCCTGTCTTCTTCAGTTTCTTTCTTCAGTGTCTTAAAGTTTATGGTATGAATCTTTCACCTTCTTGGTTACATTAATTCCGTTTACTCATATTTGAGGCTACTATGAATGGGATCATTTCTCTGGTTTATTTATCAGTGTGTTTGTTGTCAGTATAAACAAGGCTGACTTTTATTCTGCTCCTTTGCAGAATGTGCTTCACAGCTCTGAGAGTTTTCTGGTTGAGTCTTTAGGGTCTTTTTAAAATGTGTATGATTGTATTACCTGCATGCATGTAAGTTCACCCATGTCATTCAGTGCTCATGCAAATCAGAAGAAGGTGTCAGATCTTCTGGAACTAGGATTACAGACAGTTGTTAACCTCCACGTGGGTGCCGGAAATGGAACCTGGCAAGAGGAGTCAGTGCTCTTAACCACTGAGCCATCTCTCCAGCCCCATCTTTAGGGTTTTTATGTATAGAATCATGTAATCTGCAAATAAGAATACTTTGACTTCTTTCTTTCAGATTTGCATCCCTTTTATGTCTTTTGCTTGATTTATTTCTCTAGATAAAGCTTGAAGCACTGTGTTGAACAGGAGTAGAGAGATTGGGCATCCTTGCCTCATTCCTGATTTTAGTGGAGCTATTTGGGAGTTTTTCTCCATTTAATATGATGTTGGCTGTGGGCTTGCTGTGTACTGCCTTGATTATGTTGAGATATGTCCCCTATATTACATATATATCCCTAGATTCTCCATGACTTTTATCATGATGGGATGTTAGATTTTATGAAAGGCCTTTTCACAATCTGATGGGATGCCCTACGGTTTCTGTTCTTGGTCTCTTTATTCGGTGGATTACAGTTATTGATCTTCCTATGTTGAGCCACCACTGCATCTCTGGGATGAAGCTGACTTGGTCACATTGAATAGTCTTATTATGTGCTCTTACACTGGTTTTGCATTTATTGATATCTATATATTATTGATATCTCCATCTCCATCTATCTATCTTTTTATCTATCATCTATCTACCTACCTACCTACCTACCTACCTACCTGCCTACCTACAGGAGCTCCCTGTAGCCCCACCAGGCCTGGAATTCACTATGTAGAGCAGGCTGGCCTCAGTCTTACAATGATCTGCCTAAGTCTGCCTCTCAAGTGCTCCAATTAAAGGCATGTGCCACTATGCTGGACTTATCGAATTTTTTTTGCATCTATGTTCACAGAGAGATTGGCCTCAATTTTCTTTCTTTTTTTTTTTTTTTTGTTAAATCTTTGTCTGATTTGGTGTCAGGGTAATACTTACTTCATAAAAAGAATTTGGAAGTGTTCCTGTTCTGTTTTATGGAATAATTGAGAAACATTGGCATTACTGTCAATATCATTGAAGAGTATTGCTATTACTTGTTCTACCTTGAAGGTCTGGTAGAATTCTGTGCTACATCCATTTTTTAAGTTCTGAGATTTTTTTATTGGTACTTCTCTTTCATTGGTCGTTATGGGTCTGTTTGAACTGTTTACTCTGCATTCTCCCCAGCCCCACATTCTATCTCCTTCTAGTCCTGGGCACGGGTACTCCTTTGCTCTCAGCTCTTCTGGACGACTGCCTTATCTCTGTTTGATGTGAGCTCTCCAGTCCCACCATGCCCTTCCCCTGCATTGCTACCCTCTGCAGCCACTCCCACTGCTGCAGGGCTAGACTTCTGTGCCCAGACCTTTGCAGACTGCCTGAGAAAACCTGAATTAGCAACCTTCCCAAATTGTGCTGTGCCAGCTGGGTAGAGGTGCCCAGACCTTAAGGGCAAGCCTGGGAGCATCTGACCTCCTCCGACCTGGGCCTCCAATGGGAACTTCTGAGAAACTGGACCAGAACCATCTTGTCCCTCTAATGTAAAATCAGAAGAGAAAACCTGAAGCCTTGACCAACTAGCTTTTCATACCCAATAAAAAAACAGTCAATTCAAGTATACAAACAGAATTAGATTTCAACTGAACAAAGGAAGGCTTGAATCTCACATCAGAATGACAACAAAAGAAATCCACATGCCAGGATCACAATGAAAAAATAATAATATGAAAAATCCAAATAATATGTCCCCACAGAACATCACCAGTCTTATATAAGAGTTCTACAATGAACTCTGTAGATATAATCCAGGATACAGAGTTTAAAAGAAAAATCATAAACATCATCAAAGAATTCAATGTATTTAAAGAACACACAAACAAACCAAAGAACTAAAAGAAGACAGGGATACACTTGTGAGTGAATGCACAAAAGAGATGGAATCTCAACAGGATGGTATTGACTAGATCTTCAACCAGATTATAGAAGAAAATTTCCCAAAATTAAGGAAAGACATGCCCATACAAATACAAGAAGCACATGGAACACCAAATAGGACCAGAAAAGAAACTTCCCATAGCATATCATAGTACAAACACTAAGCATACAGAACAGGGAGAGAATACTGAAAGATACAAAGGAAAACCAAGTCACATATAAAGGAAAACTCATCAGAATGATAGCTGACTTTCAGTACAAACTATGAAAGCTAGAAGATCCTGGACCAAAGTATTATCAGTTCCAAATGTCCATAGATGACAAAATAGAAAATTTTCAAAAGGAAAAATGTCTGTTATAGTTGAAGGGGAAAGAAAAAATCTTTCAGGACTTGAATAGGTTGAAAGAATTCATGGCCACAAAACCAGCCCCTCAGAGAATCTTTAATACAAAGAACTGAAGAAAGAAATGACTCTACCCAAGGGGCAACAGAAAGAAACTAAATGAAGGTATAACTGGGGAATCACAAAGTCCGACCAAGAATGCAACAGGAATTAAAATGATGGGAACTAATACACATGTCTCAATAATAACTTTAAATATTAATGGACTGAACTCAAAAGACACAGGTAGTTGAATGCATCAAGGAACAAAATCTGTTATTTTGTTGTCTGTAAGAAACTCATCTCGCCTTCAAGAACAGGCACTACCTTAAAGTAAAATATTCCAAGCAAATGACACTAAGAAACAAGTAGGTGGTTCCATTCTAATATATGACAAAATAGACTTCAAACTAAAACTAATTAGAAGTGATAAAGAGGGTCACTTCATTCTGATCAAAGGAACAGTTAACCAGGAAGATATTAAGGTCATGAACATATATGTGCCAAACTCTGGTGCACATACCTGCATAGAAGCTACTACAGGACTTTAAGACACAGATTAACCCCAACTAACTAATAGCAGGGGACTCCAATGCCCCACTGGCTCCATTATAAAGGTCAGTCATATGGAGAATAAATAAAGAAACATCTGTATTAAACAATACCATATATTAAATGAACCTAACAGACATCTGTCTACCAAATATTCCAACCAAGCGTCAAAGAATACACATTCTATTCACATCCCATGAAACATTCTTCAGAATTAACCACATACTGGGGCACAAAACAAACTCAATAAATACAAAAAATTGAAATAATTCCATGCATTCCATCAGACAACAATGCAATAAAGCTTAAAATCAACACTGGTAGAAGAAGCTCTAGCAACTTAATGAACTTGTGGAGATCAAAGAACACACTCCTGGATGATGAATGGGTCAAAGGAGAAATTAAGAAAGAAAAGTATTGTTAGAGTTAGACAAAAAAAGATAGTACAACACAACAAAACTTCTGAGACACTTTAAAAGCAGTCCTAAGAGGGAAGTTTATAGCTCTAAGTGCCTACATGAGAAATCAGAGAGCACAAATAAATGACTTAATATTACAACTCAAAAATCTTGAAAGGCAACAATAAATGAAACCTAGATCCAGAAGACAAGAAGAAATAACAAAATCAGAGCAGAAATTAATGACATAGAAACAGAAAACAATACACAGAATCAATGACTCCAAGAGCTGGTTCTTTGAAAATATAAACAAGATAGGCACACCTTAGTCCAGTTAACCAAAAGAAAGAGTAACTCCAAACCAACAAAATCTGAGAATAAACCTGACCAAAGACATTAGTGATCCCTACAGTTAATATTTTAGTTCTTTAAAGAAAGAGATTGATGAGGACACCAGAAGATGGAAGGCCCTCCCATGCTCATGGACTGGAAAAATTAAAAATGACCACCCTACAAAAAGCAGTTTATGGATCAGTGCAATCTCAATCAAAATCTCCATGGCATTCTTCTCAGAATTACAAAAAAAAGTCCTAAAATTCATTTGAAAACACAAAAGACCGCAAATAGCCAAAGGAACCTTGAGTACAAAGAGCAGTGCAGGCGGGATTACCATACCAGATTTCAAACAATATTACAGAGCTAGAGTCATAACCTGTAGGTCAATGGGATATAATTGAAGATTCAAATATGAGTACATGCAGTTTCAGCCACCTTATATTTGACATTGACATTGTGTCCAAGAACACTCACTGGAGGAAAGATAACATCAACAAATGATGCTGACAAAACTGGATCTCTACCTGTAGAAGAATGAAACTAGAGCCTTTCACCTTGCACAAAAGTCAACTCCAAATGCATCAAAGACCTCAATGTGAAATCTGAAACTCTGAAACTGTTAGAAGAAAACATTGGCAGTAACCTACAAGACATAGGTGTAAGAAAGGACTTTCTAAATAGGACATCAGTTCCTTAGGAATTAAGGTCAATAATCAAAAAGTGGAACGTCATTAAAATAAAAATCTTCTGTACAACAACAACAAAAACAAAAACAAAAACAACCAAGGAAGTGAAGAGAAAACCCACAGAGTGGGAGAAAATCTTCACCAGCAACACATCTGGCAGAACTTTAACATTCAGAATATGTAAAGAACTCAAAAAACAAAGAAGCAAGAAAACAAGTGACCCAGTTAAAAGATAGATTAAAGATCTGAGCAGAGTTCTCAAAAGAAGAAATAAAGATGGCTAAGAAACATCTTAAAAAGTGTTCAACATCATTAATAATTAGGAAAATGCAAATGAAAACCACTGTAAGGTTTCATCTTACCCCAGTCAGACTGGCTAGGATCAAGAGAATAAATGATACCAAATACTGGAGAGGATGTGGGGAAATACTGCAATATTGTATCATGCAGCCCCCATGGAAAGCAGTGTGGAGAATTCTTAAAAAACTAAAAATGACCTGGTTAAACCACTCCTTGGCATACACTCAAAGGGCTCATCCTATTACAGAGATACTTGTACGCCCATGTTTGTTGCTGCTCTTTTCACAATAGCTAAGGTATGGAAGCAACTTAAGTGTCCCTCAGCTGACTAGTGAATAATGAAAATGTGCTACATTTGCACAGTGGGAATCTACTCAGTGGTACAGAAAGATGAAATCATGAAATTTGCAGGTAAATGGATGGAACTAGAAATTGTTATACTAAGTGAAGTAACACAGACTCAGAAAAACAAATGACGTTAAGTTGTCCGTCATTTGTGGATCCTAGCACCAAATCCTTATATATGAGTATATATCCTGGTGTAACTGCAGGAACCAGGAAAATAGGAAGGAACTTGAGTGAGACAAATAATGGCAGACAGGTGTTACTAGGGGAGAAATAGATAAAATGGAGTATTTAAATGGAAGGGGAGAAATGATTATACAAGGAACTGTGGGGATAAAGGGAAAGAAGAATCTCAATAGAGGTGGGGCCATAGGAGACTGGTATTAACAAGGGAGAAATGGGGAAAATAGGGACACTTTGGAGACGGCAGGGAGGTAGGGTTAGACAGGAAGACAGGGAAAGAGAGGTAAATAAAGCCTAGCTAGTATAAAACACCAGAGGGAATCATATTGGTCTAACAACCTAATGACAACTTCCACATACAATATCTCTACATGAGTCCGTGTGCATAGCTGAAGGCTTCATAACAAGAACCAGTGCCAGACAGGAGAAACCTTCCTTTGAGTTGTTGACCAGGGTGGTTCAAGAGACTCCCAAAATGTCATAGGCTATTGCCTCAGCCCTTGATTGCCTCCCAGAACTTGATGGTAAAGCCCTATTGTTGAAAACAGGGCATACTTTGGAGACCAGATTTAGAGCAATGGAGCTAGAACTGACTGGGAAGCCACTTCCCCTAAAGGCTAGCTCTCATAGCTCTGGGGAGCACTATGCAAGCTGCTGAGGGAAAACATCAGTCAACACCCCAACACCAGTTTCATGACCAAATAACCACATCAGTTACCAGCACAACGGACAGCACTGACGTAGAAGTGGTGCTTTTATCTTGGGGGCAATCAGTGGGCACCTACTCAGTGGGAGGAATCTCATGTGTGGTACTGTAATCATAGCCAAATACACATGGCTGAAGAGGTCATAGAGCTTAGAGAAATCCCTAGGCTAATGTAACTTCTTACTAAGTACAGAATATGTATCTTTATATTTACAGTCAAGTGTCCCAGTTACCACTCATCAAAGAAGCTTCTTTTGCACCAGAGACTACTACAGAGTAACACAAATGGTTACTCACAGACATTGTCTGTGAATTACCTTTGTCTAAGAGGCACATCTACAATGCAATCTCTATACTTAAGGCTCACAGAATGCATAACAGGGGGTAAAAAAGATACTAATGAATCTATCAACTCTTTTTAATGAAGCTCCCTCGTGCAACAGAGGGCCAGGAACACAATAGGTCAGAAATGGTCAAAGCAGGGATATTAGGAGTCTGCAGAGTGAAGGTCTCTGGACAGGACTCATATATTGTTTCACACCCAGGGCTGAGGGAACATTGCAGAGGAGGGGATAGAAAGATTGTAAGAGCCAGTGAAAAGATGCATGACCATATAGAAATAGAATCCTACAAGCTCCTGGGACCCTGCTCATATGAATATACAGCAATGATATCAGCATGCTCAAGACCCATACACACTCAAGCAGACAAAAACCCAGCATAGAACTGGAGAACTGGGTAGCAGACCCCAGTCTTTGCTGAAGAAATATTGGTAACTGATTACTGATGAGTGAGGATGAACTAGTATTCCTACAGTGAGGGACTTGGATAAACTGACTAGACCCCAGTGGATGAACTTGCACTGAGGAATATTGGGCACTATTTGACACAATAGATCATAACACTGATGTGATAATGTGTGGATTCTAGTTGGGGGGCTAGAGAGGGTACTGGTGGGGGAGGGGATGTAGAGATGATTGAGTGAGATGCTCTGTATGAAAGAACTATTCAGTAAAAAACAGTTTGTCCCATCTTGGTTTTACTTTGGTAAGCTATATGTATCCAAATGTTCATTTCTTTCAGATTTTCCAGTTCATTGGAATATAGGTTTCTAAAGTGTGCTCTGATGCTTTTCTGAATCTCCTTCATACCTGCTGTAATAGCTCCCGTTTCACCTGTGATTTTATTAATTCTGTCTTCCCTTTTCTTGTCCTTATAAACTTGGCAAAAGATTTGTCAATCTTATTAATTTTTTCGAAGATTGACTTTTTGCTTCATTGATTTTTCATTTGTTGTTTCTGTTTCATTTCCTTCAAATGCGATTTTGAGTATCTCTTCCATCTACTCTTTTTGAATGTTGTTTGTTCTTCCTTTTCCAGGGCCTACCAGTGCATCATTAAGTTATTACTATGAGATCACCACTTTTTTGATGCAATCACAAAGTGGTATAAACTTTCCTTTTAGGACTACGTTTATTGTGTCCCATAGATTTTGATATGTTGTGTTTCATTTTCTTCAAAAATTTTAAGATTTATTTGTGTTTTTGTATTTATGTGTGTTTGGCCTGTACTTATGTAAGTGTGCCTCATGCATGTAGTGCCTGTGGAGGCCAGAAGAAGGAAATGGATCCCCTGGAACTGGAGTTAGAGAAGGTTGTTAGTTGCCATGTTGGTGCTGCAAACCAAACCTGGGTCCTCTCTAAGAACAGCAAGCGCTTTAACCTCTGAGCCATTTCTTCAGCCCCTTGGGTTTTCATTTTTATTCAATTTTAGGAATTATTAAAACTTCTTTCTTGTTTTCTTCTTTGACCCAATTTTCATTCAGTAGTGTGTTGTTTTGTTTCCAAGAATTTGTGTACTTTCTCCATTTCTGTTGTTGATGTACAGCTTTTTTCCTTTAGTGTCAGATAGAATACAGCATGTTATTTCAATTTTCCTAAATTTGTTGAGACATGTTTTGTGTCCTAAATATGTGATCAATTTTGAAGAAATTTTCATGGACTGCTGACAAGAAAGTGTATTCTTTAGTACTTGGGTAGAATGTTTTGTAAATGTTTGTTAGGTCCATTTGATTGATTAAGTCATTTAACTCAGGGTTTCTTTATTCAGTTTTGGTCTAGATAACATCTGTTGGTTAGAGTGGGCTATTGAAGACACTATTACTGTGATGGAGTCAAGCATTGATTGAGATCTAATATTGTTTTGTTTATAAAATTGGGTACACCTGTGTTTGGTGCATGTATGTTTATGATTGTAATATACTCTTGATGGATTTTTCCTTTCATGTGTATGAAATGTCACTCCTTAACTCTTCTGACTAGGTTTAGTTTGAACCCTATTTTGTCAGATATCAGAATAGCTTTACATGTTTCTTATTTCTACTTTCTGGGAATGCCTTTTTTTCTGTCTTTTTATCCTGAAGTGATATCTATTGCTGATAGTGAAGTTTGTTTCTTGAAGGCAGAAAAAAGATGGATCCCATTTTCTGATGCAGTCTGTTAGTCTTTATCTTTTTATTGGGGGAACTGAGACTGTTAATATTGAGAGTTATTATTGAATAGTGTTTATTTCTGTTATGTTGTGATGGGTGGTGGTTGTGCTGTTTCCTTAGACCTCTTTTGGGTAACTTCTAGAATTATTTATTTATTTCTTGTGTCTTCTTGAGAGTGTTTAATACCTTCAGAGAGAAGTATTCTTTCTAGTATTTTCTGTAGAATTGACTAAGTGGACATAAATTCTTTAAATCTGTTTTTATCATAGAAAGTTTTTTTTTCTTTAAAAATTTTTTTTTCATTATTAACTTCACAGACTGTGATTTCTATCTATAGAAGTTCAATTAGGCTTTACATTTTTTTTTGTAGAACACTGGTGAAGGTGCACTGGGACTGCAGACTAGTAATAGAAAACGGATGCAAAACTTCTTGGTGCCTGGGAATGAACAAATCCAGCATCAGCCTGGGTGTCCAGGACCACATGCGGAGTCAAGACTATAACTAGTCATCAAGGATGGTGGGAAGTCCATTCTTGAGAATAAGTCCTCCCAAGACTAGAATCTGCAAATTACAGAAACTTCTGTCCTTAGTAAAATCACTGCATAGAGGGAAAACCACTGCCGTGCACAACCTGGGACCCAAGGGAGGGTGTTGTGGGAACTGCAGCCACTCAGAGTAGCCTGACGCTACAGCCCAGCATTGAAATGTCCTCCATCCTCCAGTCTGCTCCACCATCAGCCCATCATGTGGAACCATGGCTCGCAGTTGGGAACCACAGTTCCAGGTTCATGTGGGAACCACAGCTCTGTCTTAGAGAAGAGGACCACAGCTCCAGCTCGCAGGAGAGGATTCTTTTTCTTTTGATTACAACTGATAATTTTGCTGAGTATAGCAGTCTGGGCTGTCATCTGTTCACTTTTATGGCTTGTAGGACATCAGTTCAAGCCCTTTGTGCTTTCAAAGTAGCCATTGAAAAATTAGCTGTAATTTAATGGGCCTGCTTGACTTGATCATTCTCTCTTGCAACTTTCAGTATCTTTTGTTTGTTCTGTAGTATATTTAGTGTTGTGATAATTCTATGATGTGAGGAGTTTCTTTTCTAGTCCTGTCTACTGGGTGTTCTGTGTGTCTTTTGTTCTTTGACAGCTATCTCTTTCCTTAGATTTGGGAAATTTTCTTCTATGATTTTTTTGAAAATATTTTCTTTGTCTTTGACCTGGGTCTACTCTTCCTCTATACCTGTGTTTCACAGGTTTGGTCTTTTTACAGTGTCTGAGAGGCCCTGAATTTTCTTTTCTTGTGTTATTTTCAGTTTAACATTTTCTTTGAATACATGCTCTGTTTCCTTTGCCTTGTCTTTGACATCTGATTGTCTCTCTTCCCATAGGTCCAGTCTGTTGGTGGGGTATTCCTATGGGCTTCTTGTCTGACCTCCTGAGTTTTTCATTTTCAGTTTGGCTTTCCTTCAGGGATTCTATTTATTGAATTCTAATTTTATATCTTGAATTATTTTGCTTATTTCATTTAACTCTTGTGTTTTTGAAATCTTCATTTAGTCTTTTTCATATTCTCTTTGAGTTCCTTGAACATATCTGTAGTTGCTATTTTGAAATTATTTTCTTGTGTGTCAGCTCGGTTGCCTTTCTTTAGAAACATTATGATGAGAGGCTGCTAACTTCTGGAAGAGAAACACTGCCTTGGTTATTCATAATGTTCATTGTTTTCTACATTTTTAATTTATATTAATTTTATGTGTATAAGTATTTTGCTTGCATGTTGTGAGTGCATCATGTGTGCGAAATGCCTGCAGAGGCCAGAAGAGGCCATGGGATCCCTGGAACTGGAGTTATACATGTTTGACAGCTACCATGTGGGAGGTAGGAACCAAACTCAGGTCCTCTAGAAGTGCAGTAAATGATCTTAATTGTTGAGCCATGTCTCCAGCCCCCTGTTTCTTCCTCTGTCTCTGTCTCTGTCTCTGTCTCTGTCTCTCTCTCTCTCTCTCTCTCTCTGTGTTTTAATTTATTTTTATTTTTAAAAACTTTTTTTTTTCTGGTATTTTTTGAGACAAGGTCTCCCTGTAGTCCAAATGTCCTCGAACTTACTATGTAGACAAGGCTGGCCTTGAACACACAGAGATTCACCTATCTTTGCCTCCTGAGTGCTGGAACTCAAGGTGTGTCCCACCACACCAGGCCTGTTTGTGTTTTTGAAATGTGATCTAGGCATCTGGAGTTAGGTCGCTGGTAGTGTTTCTTGGTGTGGATGGCTGCCTTTGTTGAGTGGGTACTTTACATTTGTTTGCTATTTCTCTAACTTGTCAGGTTGTGGCTCAGTGCTTAGTGTTCAATCTTGAGACCACTCTGTGTTGATATGTGAATGGGGTGTAAGAAGTGGTCTCAGTTCAGCTAGAGATAGCTACAGCTCCTGAGCCAGAGGTTCCAGGACAGACTCTATGTGTTCTAGAATGGCAGGGCGGCTGTTAGGTGAGCATGTAGATAGACAGGTCAGTATTGATTCTTGATTAGAGGGGTGGGACAATTCCAATTCATTGGTAACCAAGAAAACGTGCAAATGTATTTCTTGAGTATTGTTTGCCTGGGCTAATGCATTGGCTGCACAACTCCAGCTGTGCCTGCAAGTGTTGGGATGGCTGCACGTAGTTTGTAGAGCTGACCAAGCTGGGTTGCCAAAGGTGGTGTGACCTGACCAGGCCTGGAAGCTGGGATGGCAGGCAGGAAGTGCTGTGGTTGAACTTACCCGAGTGGCGGGTTCATGAGGGGTCAGGCTGAGGGGTGACCAGAACTGGTCCTGTGAGGGTGGCATGGGAGACGGACTGCCAGGGTTGTGGAACTCACCCACGTGGTGGGTACATGGGGTGCATGGCCTGAGCTAGGCCTGGGAGAGTGAGACAATAGATAGGGAATGTTCTACCTTACAGTTTTGATTTGTGTCCTGATGGCCAAAGATGTTGAACATTTAAAAAATATATTTATTTGCCACTTGTACTTTATTTTTGAAAGTTGTCTTCTCAGTTTATTTCTTTACTGATTAAGTGATTTGGG
Organism: Eospalax fontanierii; assembly: GCA_035773235.1. Lineage (NCBI taxonomy): Eukaryota > Metazoa > Chordata > Mammalia > Rodentia > Spalacidae > Eospalax > Eospalax fontanierii. The sequence continues at coordinate 8,585,511 of CM069533.1, read as the reverse complement.
ATTTGTTTGGTATTTACTTTTTTGAGTTCTAGATATTAATCCCCCGTGAGATGTATAAATCTGGGAAAGATTTCATTCTGTTTGCTCTCTTCACTCTGCTGATTGTCCTTTGCTGAACAGAAGCTGCTTATTTTTATGCAGTCCCATTTGTCAGGTCCTACTATTAGTTCATGAGCTGTGGGATCCTTTTCAAATCCTTGTCAATGCCTAAATCTTGAAGTATCTTCTCTATAATTTCCTCTATCAGTTTCAAAGTCAGGTCTTACCTTTTTAAATTATTTTTTATAGCATGGGAAATATGGATGTGGTTTTATTCATCTACAAGTAAATATTCAGTTTTCTAGCACCAGTTACTGAGGAGACTGTCTTTTTTCTAATACATGCTTCGAACATTTTTTTGTCGAGAATCAGTTAACTGGAACTGGAGAGACGGAGGCTGTGTGCTCACTGACCTCGCATAGGACCTGGGTTTGGTTCCCAGCACCCACATGGTGGCTCAGGCACCCTCTCTGGTCTCCTCAGTACACATGCTACATATACACAGGAAAAAAATTTGTACACATAAAAGAAATAATTTAAAAAGGAATCAGCTGTAGCTATATGTATTTGTTCATGGGTCTTCTATACCATTGGTCTGTGCCTCTGTTTTCTGTTAGTATGGCTCTATAGTATAATTTGAGATCAAGGATTGTGATTCATCCAGCATTGCTCTTTCTGCTCAGGATTGCTTTGATATCCACGGTCTTCTGTACTTTTGTATGAATTTTAGGATTTTTTTTTCTGTTTCTTTGAAGATTGTTCCTGGAATTTTTATGAGGGTTACACTGAATCTATTGATCACTTTCAGTAATATAGCCATTTTTCACAGTATTAATCTGCCCATCCATGAATGGGAGATTTTTCTATCATCTGCTTTTTCAATTCCTTCTGTGTTTTAAAGCTTTATAGAGTTTTTTTTTTTCTTAAAAAAAACTTTCTTTTTTTAGGGTTATTCCTAGATATTGCTTCTTAGATTATTGTAAATATAATTGACTTTTTTGTTAGCACATGGAAAAGCTACTAATTTTTATATAATAACTTTGTATTCTACTAGTTTGCTGGAAATGTTTATCAGATCTAAGAGTTTTGTGATGGAGTCTTTAAGGTCTTTAAGTGTAAAACCAGATTATCTGCAGATAATTTGACCTCACTGCTATTTGCATACCTTTTAAAAACTTATATTCCCTAATTGATGTAGATGAGACTTGAAGCACTATTTTAAACAATGATGACAGTGAGTGTGCACACTTGGTTTGAAGGAAACACCTTCTCGTGCTCTTCATCCAGTGTGATGTTGGCTGTGGAGTGGTGGTATATAGCCTTTACTATGTTAATGTGGCATCTTTTCCCCCTTGTTTCTTCAGGGCTTTTATCATGACAAATGTTGAACTTTACCATCCACCTCAGCTACTTGTTAGGATCATGTGATTTCTGTCCCTGAGTATTTATTTGAACTGTATCAACACTTATTGATTTGAGTACATTGAGCCACCCTAGAATCCCAGAATGAAGCTCACTTGGTTAGTAGTTTAAATTATCTCTAGATTGCTTATAACATGTAACAGGATGTAATTGCAATGTAAATAGCTGCTATATTGTATTATTTAGGGAGTAATAAGAAAACAAGTCTGTGCATATTCAAGACAAACATAATTTTAAAATATTTCCATCTATAATTGGTTGAATGCTTGGATATGTAACCCATGAATACAAAAGGTGGACTATAGTATCATTTTAACATGTGATTATTATAAAACCTTACTAATGAAAGATTTTACATTTTTGATGATGTCTTTGAAATCTGGTTTGTAGTTTACTTGTAGCGTGTCATTTTGGACTGGCCCCATTTTGAGGGTTTAGTAACACGTACCCTCGGCTCTCAAGGATGCTGTTTTAGACAAGCTGCCCTCAGTGAGCTCTTCAATGGCAAGTTTTTGTCTGATTCGTCTGTATATTCATCCATAGCACTTTTCACAATTCCTTCAAGACAGTGGATGATCAAGGATATGTTAAGGAATATTTTTACAATATGTTCTTTAAGAAATTTTGTGTGTGTGTGTGTGTGCAGGTCCCATGTACCATGGTTCATGTGAGGAGGTCAGAGAACAATTTTCAGAGTCGTTTCTCATCCCCTACCCTGTGGAGGTGGGATCTCTCTTGTTTCTGAGGCTGCACTGGGTATTCCAGGCTAGGTGGCTTGAGAGTTTCTGCATGACTGTCCTGTCCCTGCCTCCCGTCATACCCTAGGCAGGAGTGCCGGCCTTAGAAATGTGCATTACTATGTTTCGCTTCCTATTTGGTTCTGGGACTGGAACTCAGATTGTTGGTTGTATGCAGCTAAGATTTATACCTGCTGAGCCACCTCCTGGGCCCTACTGTATTCTGTGTAGTTTTGAGACAAGGTCTCACTATCTAGCTCTGGCTGGCCTGGAACTCACTATATAGACCACACTGACTTGAACTCACAATTGATCTGCCTGCCTCTGCCTCTTGAAAGCTGGGAATAAAGTGTACCTCAACAGTACCTCAACAGCTCCAATGTGTTCTTTTCCCCAATTTATTTGTTTTTATTCTGTGTGTATGGGTGCTTGCCTGCATGCAGGTATGTGTGTACATGCCTGGTGCCGGAGACCAGAAGAGAGTGTTGGATTCCCTGGAACTGGAGTTACAAGTGACTATGAGTTGCCATTTAGATGCTGGGAATTGAACCCAGATCTTCTAAAAGAGCAGCAAGTGCTCTTAACAGCTTGCTCTGGCCTCTCCAGTGTGTTCTTAGGTACTATTTTTCATGACCTTCCATTTTGTTAGAAGACAAAATATGTTTTTGTGAACTAACTCAACACTGTAATTATCTTTTATGGTTTTTGAGACAGAGTCTTACTGTGTAGTCCGGGCTGCCTCTTGTCCCACAAGTGCTGGCATACACCACCATGCCCAGCTTTGCAATAATCATTTAAAAGTATTATCACAGTATTGTATTCATGATAGATATAATTTAATATTTGTGGTTAAGTGTGTTGTTGAATTATTTTTTCTAAATTCTAAATAATAGATTTACCATTGTATATAACTTGAAGGTTTTCTGTATTATATATTCTAGGATTACTTTCTTCTGTCTTGTAAAACTGCCAGACTCACAGTTTTCAGAGTCATTCAGGATCAGAGGTTCTCAGGAAACCTATAATGTGGAGGGGATCTGTTCCCTCTGCAGAGTTCATGTTCGGCTACACTTCCTCAACTGTGTCTTGGTTTGTATAGGTCAGGCAGTAAATCTGCTTTGGCCTGGGGCTGGAGTTTTCAGCAGAATACCTTAATAAATCATTATCCTTAGGTTTGGGCAAATGCTTTATAGACATGAAGCTCATTTTCCCCATTTCAGAGATTTAAACTCCCATGAAATAAGAGGAAGAAGGTAAGGAAAGGAAGGCAGGGTCATTTCCTAGAGGAAATGAACAGACTGTTCTGGTATGCCAGGTATAGTAGCATATACCTATAACCCCAGCACTTGGGAAATTGAGGCAGGAGGATTGTGATTTCAAGGGCAGCATAGGCTGCGTACTTGAGACCATGTCTGAAAAAGAAAAAAAAAAGATTCTCCTAAGGCCCTAATGTGTCTTTACAGTAGGAAACTATGCACATGTGTGTGTCATCCTTTACTGTGATTTGAAAATTATCTATAAGGGGTTGGAGAGATGGCTCACAAGTAAAAGTGCTCACCACGAAGCCTGATGACCTGAATTCGATCCCAGGAACTCATGTAACAGTAACACACACACACACACACACACACACACACACACACACACACACACACTGGGAATAAGAGTAAGAATAAGAAAATGTTTTAAATGGCCTATAGATTCGTTCATAAGAAATACAGAAATTTGGGCTTAGGAGATGACTCAGTGGGCAAAGTGATTGCTCCACAAGCATGAGGACCTGAATTTAGATCCCAGCACCCACATGAAAGCTGGGCATGGAGGTGGACACCTGTAACACCAGCAGTGGATGGGATGGAGATAGGCAGGTCCTGGTGCTTACCGGCCAGCCAAACTGGACTAATCAGTGAGTTCTAGTTCCACGAGAGATCTTGTTCCAAAAATTAAGGTGCAGAAGTGATTGAAGAAGACAATCCAATGTCAATCTCTTCTCATTCATGTGCCTTCTTAGACAAGGTTGCAAGTATGTGTGCACACACATACAGACAAAGGAGAAACCCAGAGATTTAAAGAGTATACATAAGCTACCACTAAAGTGAAGGGCTTTTAAGTGTTAACAACAGCTGCTGAAATTATTCTTCCATCAAGAATAACACTAAAAATATATTCAAAAGACTCAAAGATGTTCATAGAAATACAGCTTGTAATTTTGAAAGGTTTAGATGTTCAAACTATGCACAGTTTTATTAAATAAATTTCTATAGAGCCACATGGTGAAACACTATGCAGCTATGAAAATGATATCACGGGCTGGCAAAATGGCTCAGTGTATCCAAGGCATTTGCTGATTTGCTGCCAAGCCTGATGACCTGAGTTTAATCCCTGGGACCCATATTGTCAGAAGAAAGAACTGACCCCTGCAAGTTGTACTCTGACATCCACATACATGCTGTGACATGCACACACAGGTTTATACACAAACATACACACAATAAATGAATAAAATCAATGTAAAAATTAAAATGATATATGATTATTTTTATTCATATTAAAAGTGATGATTATACTTAGTTAAGTGAGAAGATTATTAGATAACAAGCACAGTCATAATGCATTTAAAAAATTCTGTCTTTACCATATTATTTATTGGGACATGGACTCTATGGAGAGTGGTGCTGTCATGCTTATGGCAGATACCTGGGATCTAGAATAATTGCTGGCACCAAGTGGACACTCCATCAGTGCCTGTTGACCATATCTGGAAGGACAGATACAAAATCCTGTTTCTCCTTTGAGTTTTTTTTATTATACAATTTACATGGATGAGCCAGCTTATTATAATAACATAAAATATAAATCGTAATAGGATTTAAAAACAAAAGCAGGTCCTAGCGAATTCTGACACTAAGAATCACGAAAAAAAAAGTTAATAAACCACAAAGGAAGAGGGCAAGGAAGCAGGACTGGTTTAGAGCCTCTGTGCCACAGCAAACACAGTTTCATGGCTGCTGGATAGCCATGCAGAAGTTAGTGACAGAGGGGATGAGGATGATAACCATCCATATAGGTGTCTGGTTTATCGTGTGTGTGTGTGTGTGTGTTCATGTGAGGGAGTCAACAGCAGTCTCAGGTGTCACATGTTGTTTCTCAGGTGCTTGTCCATCATGGGTTTTCTTTGATCTTTTTTGAGACAGAGTCTCCCTGTAGCTCTCCCCAACCCCTGTTCCCCCATCTGGCCTGGAACTCAATATGTAGACTGTGGACTTGAACTCACAGAGATCTGCTTGCCTTTGCCTCCCGAGTGCTGGGATTAAAGGTATGTGCCACCATGTCTGGCCTGCCCACCATGTTTTTTAACACAGCCTTTCACTGGCCTGGATCTGCTGGCTGGCTGACCAGTGAGCCTCAGTGATCTCTGTCTGTCTCTACCTCCTGGCACATCGGGATACCCAGCTTTTTAATTTGGGTGCTGGAGATTGAACTCAGATCCTCATGCTTATACAGGAAGTATTTTGCTGTGCCCTAGTCTTTTATTTTTTATTTCTTAGCTTTACTTATTTATGTATTTCTGTGGACAAGTCTAGCTATATAGCCCAGGCTGGCTTCAAACTCACCATCTTCCCATTGTAGTCTCCCACATTCTAGGCTATTTATTTATTTTATTGTATGCATATGTGATGGTGGTGGTGGTGGTGTTGTATTTGCACGTATCTGGGTGAATGTGTGTACATTCATGCACAGAGGCCTGGACACCCAATTGCTTCCTTGATCACTTTCCACCTTATTTTGATTGACAGGGCCTCTGGCCGAACTCGAAACTCACCAACTCTGGCTAGACTAGCTAGCATGCTTGTTCTAGGGATCCAGCTTTTACATGGAGTCTGGGAATCTGAACTCTGATCATCTTGCTTGCAGGGCAAATGCTCTATCAACTGAGTCATCTTCCCAGTCCTGGGCTTTTTATTTTTAAGTAAAATTTAAATACAGAAAAAGAAAACGTCTTCATTGTACAATTGAATGAATTTTAATAATTATATGCACTTATAGATCAATAACTCCAATCATGCAAATGCTTCTCCTATGGAGTGAACTTACTTTGAAGCTGTTTGTGTGGCTGCAAATCTGATGCTCCTTAAACTAGATTGTAAGATACAATTTTCATGATTTCTCATTTGCTATTGCTGTTTTATTCTTGATGCTTTGAATATATCCCTTAAATTCTCTGTAATTTCACATCTTTACCTGAAAAACTTATCAGAATAGAGTTTGCCTTTCTAGAAAATGTGCTAGTCACATATTTTATAGAAAAGACAGAAATGGAAATCAGATTTTTGATTTAGCAACTGAAGTATTAAAACACCAACCAAATTCAGTGAAATAATATGTATTACAAATTGCTTTTCAATATAATAGATAAAATAATGTCAGTGGCCCCAATATACCTAGTGGTCAGAGGTGGCTATTCCAGACATGGACATTTAGGGGAGGAGGCGGCTTGGGAGCAAGTGACAAGCTGCAGCAGCATCCCAGAGACATGGGAATGTGAGTCTGGTAGACACAGGAATGTGGGGGTACAGCACATGCCTCCTGGGCTTGGGTGCTCTGCTGGAGTTCACACACATGTGTCTTTTGGCTAGAGGACACTAAACTGTACTCACTAAAAAAAATATTCTGAATTTCTTGTATGAGAAGTGTTAAATACAGCTGAGATGTAGTCTTAAACTTTCTCCATCTCAGGAAATATATGAAGTTCCTCTATCTTTCCCTGCTTCCAGGATAGTGAACAATTAATCAATTGAAATATTGAATAGGGGTGCAGAGGTCCATCCCCGAAATACAATCAATACATAGGTCAGAATTGTCCAAAACAAGACCATGAAAGATCTGACACTTGAGTAAAGTCAGATGATTTCTTCACCCTGTGTAACTTCTTGGACCACGTAAAAGCCTTTGGTGCCGAGGACAACCGGAACAATGAACTGAGCAGTAAGGATTCTCTCCAGGGATGGCCTCCGGAGCGCTACGCTGTGGGCTCTGGCTCTCAGCCCTTCAGCCCTCCCTGTTTTCCATGGGCCCTGTAGCGTGTGGCATGTGAAATCACTTATAAACTGTTTCCATTGGTATGCTATGAGAATTTCATAGTATGACCCCTGGAAATGCAGGGAATTAGACCTGATAGGAAGGATGATTTGGTGCCCAAAGTGGTGAATTGGTTGCCAAAAAAGCCACTAGAAGTGAGAAACACCATTGCACAGCAGCTGTGGAAATTAGTAATAGTGAGTGACCTGAAATGGTTGATGCCTTTGGGGAGACCGTTTACACAGAGAGCAGTGGTATATGTTCAGTTAAAAATTTAGAAGTAAAACAAGAGTTTATGTAACTGAATATTTTCTCTGGCTGCTCCAATTGTAAACCAAGATGGGTGCTTGCTTTCCATTCAAGAAGTGATGGTCTGTGATTATTTATATTCATTACTCCACAACAGCAACAAAATGATCTTTAAGCGAAAGTCATTGCTATATTTATCTATTTATTGGTTACTAAAATTTGAAAAACATTGAAAATCAAATGGACATTATACATTAGTTACTGTCACTATTTCACCTCCTGTGGATGATTATAAAAAAATCCCTCTATTCTGTTTCACTTAATGCATCAAGTAAATTACATTTTCTGCCTCTCATATTTGAATACAAGGCTGTTATCTTAGGGTTTCCAGCACCGTGGAAGAAACATATCATGAAAGTAACTCTATTTCAACCATATCTTCTCTTTCTACCCCCTTTTTTAGTAAGTAAGAAATAGGAGAAGAGAAAAAGTAATAAAAACAAGCATCTGATAGCTTGGGACCAGGCCTGTGAGCCTCTGCTCTCGCTGCAGTTGATCAGTGGTGAGTGAGGCTGTGTACTTCCTTATAACGTCTTTTACTGTGAGATAAAAGAGAAGTTCATAATCAAATAAAAGTTGAATCACAAATGTTACAGCTAATTTATATAGTTAGAAACTCTGGATTGTATTCAGATCTGACCAGAACAAGACACAAGATTTAATTTAAAAGGAAAAGGGAGCAATTTCTCTTTTCTTTTCATTTTGGTAACCCAATTTACACTGTGCCATGACTTAGTAATTATACTGCCAGCACCACTGTGAACTGACAAAGTGATTGAACTTCATGTCTGTCCGTTATGTTTCTATCAATTTCAAATAGAACCACCCTCATTCAGGTCATTTAGAATTATTGCTGCGTCCTCTTTTTCTTTTTACCGTCTCCTTTGTACATCTCTTGACCTTGCACATCACTGGTGCCTTGCTGGAAAAGAAAGGAGAGAGCCTTACTAATGTATATCCTGCAAATCATTTACGTACTACACAAACTACATGTGCAGGATAACCACCATGAATACTGCACATTCTATAGGATGTAGCCAGAATTTTGTCCCGGGAAACAGTAAAGCAGAGGGCTGGGGATATAACTCAGTGGCACAGTGCTCAATATCTAGTATCACACAACAAAAAATACATTAGCAACATTTGAAACTCAGTAATATTCACATCAAAAATCTACTTTTAAAAAGGCAGAGCCAAGCATTAAGCCAGTCGTTATACAGAACCTGGCGGTACATACTTGTAATCTCTGCTTCTCAGGATGCTAAAGTAAAAATGATGACAAGTTTAAGGCCTGCCTACTCAGAAAAGTCTAGGCCAAGCCCTGTTTCTAAATAAATTAATAAATAAATAGTAGCTGTCCCCTAGGGAATGACAACCAAGGTGGTTCTTTAGCCTCCACATACTAGCACACACACATGCATCCCCTACACACACTTGAACATGTATACACACAATACAAAAGAGCAAAAGTAATTCTGTTGAGTAAACAGACATGATAAGTCCCCAAGCCCCCAGCCTGGCCTTGAACTCAGTGTGTAGCCCATAGCTGGCTTCAAACTCTTATTCCTCTTGCTTCAGCTTCCCAATGCTACGCTTATGAGCGTATGCCACCATACTACTGGCTTGATGAGTCTATTGCTAAGTGATGCTTTAAAAGGTTTGTCAAGTGGCGTGGTATGAGTGAGGTGAGCCAGGAGACGCAGGATGGGCTCTATCTCCTGAACTGCTTCAGGCCTCACAGTGCCTTTGCTGTGACAGGGGGACCTTAGTTTGGTGGTATGGAAGACGATTTTGAGAGGTTTATAGACCCAGCAATAAATTCCTTTGGCTTGAATAATGAGAAAGCCATTTCCTTTAGTCTCAGTTTAGTCCTAGAGTTAAGCCTGTGTTGGAACCCTGCCCACATTTCTTCATCGTTATCTGGTTGGTGAGTTTCTGCGGGCTCTTCTCTTGTGTCTGAGGTCTGCTTTTCTACCTACAAGGTTGTCTAGAAGTGCTGAGGAATTAATGCCCCAGAGATGAACCTCCAGCCAAAGGCTGACAGCACTTGGTATGTAAATACCCTGCTCTCGCCTTCTGTGTAGGCAAACTCTGATCGGTTGTTTGACGCTGACTGGAGAGTTTCTGTGGGACTCTCGCTTGTTGCCAGGAGGGTCTCTGGCATTGACTTCTTGTCCTTTCCCACCCCGCTTCCCAGCTCCTTTCTCCTGTCTATACTTTTCCACTTTCTAAATAAACTACTAGCAAATGTACGCTTGTCTCAAAGTTGGATCTGGGGAAATCCACACTAAGTTAGTGCCTGGGAATCTTTAAGCATTTCTAGTGCTTGTTACTTGTTAATCTCTCTTTTTAGCAGATTGCTGTACCTATCTCCAACCTAGGAAGCTTTGGATTGTTGAGAGGCATCTTTCTGGAATTACAGTTTCTTTCTCTTCACTATATTTATTCAGTTGCCTTCTTTTTATTATAATTTTCTGTTTACTATTGTGTTTAAAAGCTGAGTTGTCATAAATAAAACATTTGTTAAATAGTAGGGCTGGTGGTAAAAGGAGTTGGCAGAAGTCAGTGACTTGAATGGCTTTGGGGAACACCCTGCCATTGGTTGCTGAGCTGCCACTCCTGGACCCTTGGGGGGAAAAGGGGATTTCACACCGTGTTTCATGTGATGCCTTTACCAAATGGCCGCAGTAATATGTAGCAGCTGTCTTGTTATTTTATGCCATATCCCTCATAAAGTTGATATCTTCTAAGTTTAAATACTTGAGCATGTTGAGTAGAGATGTTGTGTCTGCGTTTAAATGGTTCCTCTTGAAATGTGGCACCTTCTTCTTCCTCTCTTAACCCCTTATTCCTTTCTAGGAACAGAAGACAATAGCAATCACCCATAACCCTGCCAGTCAGACATAATCATTGTTGGCCTTGCGTTATGTGGCCTTCCTGTCTGCTTCTAATAAGACACATAAATGACACATGGAACTCATTCTAGTGTAACTCTCTCCTTGATGACAAAACCATCTCCCTTGGGTCGGATTCCCGGTCCTGGCGCAGGTCTGGAGCTGTTCTCCCCTCCTCATGTCCTCTGCTGCCTTGCCGACGTCACGCAGCCTTGTTCCTCCTCTGTCTTCCCGGAAAGTCATCTTAGCTCTGCTTCCTGTTTCTGTCCCCTCAGAGCAAGTCCTCCTCCAGGACATGATCTTTCTGCAACGTTTCTCCCCTGAGCTCTTGACCAGGGAAACCCTGTTCATACCCAAAATTAGATGGGTAATTTTGCCCATAAACTTGTGGTACTCTTTTTGTGTCCAATTTTATTAACATAAGCTTAATACAAGTCATCATTTTTTAAAAAAATACAATGTTTTGGGGCTGGAGAGATAACTCAAAGGTTAAGAGCGTAACTGCTCTTGCAGAAGATCCGGGTTCAATACTAAGCACCCACGTGGCTAACAACCATCTATAACTCTAGTTCCAGGAGAATCTAATGCTCTCTTACTTCCACAGGCGTTGCACAACACAAGTGCACTTACATACATTCAGGCAATATGCTCATACACAGAAAATAAAAATATAACATCTTAAATTTATTCTCTGAGGATTCCATACATATAACGTATTTGATCACATCCCCCATCCCATGGCCCCTCCCCTTCCCCAGCACATCTTCCCCAACCTCATGCCCTCATCGTTTTTAAAAGAGATTTGGATTTATGTTTTATAACCCACTGAGTCCACTTATTCTCCCGGTGGGGCCATCCACTGGAGCACAGGCAGCCTACCAGTGCTCACACCCGTAAAGAAAACTTACTCTATCTTTGCCCTTCCCGCCATCAACTGCCAGTAGCTCCTTGACTAGCGGTTTCGACTTGACCTTGTGCTGATCTCATGCAGGTAAGCAGAGCTTCTGTCAGTTCATGAGTGTAGCAGTCGGAACGTCATGTCCAGAGGACAGCACTTCACAGCATGCCTCCTGTCCTCTTATCACTCGCTCGTATTTCTGTCTTTTTTTTTTTTTTTTTTTGAGACAGGGTCTCCCTGTAGCCCCAACTGGACTTGGAACTTGCTCTGTAGACCAGGCTGGCCAAATCTCACAGAGATCTGCCTGCCTCTGCTTCCAAAGTTTGAGTGATGGAGTTTAAAGGGATGCCTGGTGCTCCTTATCGTTCTTGAGTCTCTTCCCGATTACCTGAATCAATAAGGAGGAGCCCAGTGCCCCTAGCAGGCCTGGTGCCAATTCTGGGCCTCTGTGTGTATGAGGACCTTCTCTCATCACAGGGGAGGCTTCCTGCCTTCAGGCACCCTATACCTGATGCCCAAAGTTTTTAACACAAAAATCTGATCATCATACTTTCTTACCTAAAGGACCATTCAATGAAAACTTAAGAAACATGAACATTAAAATGCTACCTTGAGGGAATGGGCAGGATTGTTTACTTTTTATTCCTGCATATTTATACCACTTGATTTCTTTAACAATGTGCTCTTGTTACAATTAAAATAATGAAGGATACTATAAGCACAGCAGCTGTGGTTACTGCACAGCACACGCACATGTATGCATGCATAAGAATGTTATAGAATGTCCCATCAATTTGTCATTTATCAATTAAAATTAGAAAAAAGAGGCATTGGTCAAGAAGGAAGCATGTTTAAGACATCTTTCCATACTGACTCACAAGATTCTTGGCCCCTGCCCTCCCCTCAATGGCCCAGGATTACAGGGCACAGTCGCAGCATTCACCTAACATGAGGTTTTACTGTGCCTACGCCTTCCCTCCGTCTGGAGTGCCACTTGTCCCACGTTTGAACATCTTTCACAACTTAGGCTGTGTCACCTTTTCCCTGAAGAGCCTCCCCTGGCAGGGGGTCAGGAACACGATTTCTTTTGCCCAGTACTGTAGAATTTCACCTCTAGAGAGCTGTATCCTCGTCCATACATTGTTTTTTGTTTGCCTCTTTTCCCAATGTCCCTAGGTCTGTCTTCTTGAAAGTATAGACCATGCATGTCATCAAGAACTTTAAAAAAAAAAAAAAAAAAACAGAACCCCAGACTTGTCATTTACTGAATCCCTTCCTAATTCTTCATGCCTGGGTATCAGGTATTATTTCTAATCCTGGAAATAACCTGTAGATTATCTCCATCTCACAGAAATGGAAACTGAGGCATAGAGCTAAGCCAAGGGTCATAAAGATGTTTATGGCCTAACCAAGGCCACTGAAAGCAGGGACTGTGCCATGGTTATCTCTTTCATAGCAGCTGCTGCAGTGGGGGTGGTTTATGATTTGTCAATCAATATGTGTCTGCCAAATTTAATACCACAGTAGTTCACCAAAAGTGTTCATCTTTCTCTGTGTACTTTATGAGAGAGATGCACAGACACTGTCCTAGTCAGCTTTCTATCACTGTAGTTCAACACTGACTAAAGCCAATGTGAGGAGGAAAGGCCTTACTTCAGCTTGCGTCACAGTCTTCCATCAAGGGCGTGCAGGGCAGGATCTGGAGACTGGAACTGGAGCAGAAACCATGGAGGGTGGTGCTTACTGGTGTGCTCCTCTGGCCTATGCTCAGCCTACTTTCTTCTAAAAAATATATTTACTATTTTCCTCTCTTATGTGTATAAGTGTATGGCCTGCATGTATGTAAGTGCACCTGTGTCATGCAGTGCCTGCAGAAGTCAGAAGAGGGCTTTGGATTCCCTGGAACTGTAGTTACAGATGGTTGTTAGCCACTATATGGGTGCTGGGAATCGAACCTGGGTCTTCTGCAAGAGAAGCTAGTGCTCTTAACCGCTGAGTCATCTCTCCAGCCCCCAGCCTGCTTTCTTATACTTCCCAGGGCCATCATCCCAGGGATGGTACCACTCACATTGGGCTAGACTTCCCACATCACTCAGTAATCACTAATGTGCCTCACAGACATAGCCTTAGACCAGTCTGATAGAGGTAGTTCCCATTTGCCAGATGTATCAAGATGACAAAAGCTATTCAGTACAGGATTAAATTGGTAGTCATTTGATCTTTTTGAAAAAACATTTAACACATACAAAAATGCAGCACAGTGTACATGTGGAGATCAGAGGATAGCTTGTGGGAGCTGGTTCTGGCCTTCTACTGTGTAGGTCTCGGGGTTTGAACTCAGGTCATCAGGCTTGGCAGCAAACATGTTTTCCTCTAAGCCACCTCACTGGTACTATTGGTAGTTGTTTTGAAGTTGTTTGCCAAGTTCATTGCTCAAGAGACTGTCCTCAGGGACAACAGTGTTGTCACCGAATAAGGCAAAAAGGAAGGCAAAGGCTCTTGGTAGAGACTTCCATTCAGGGAAACACAGATGTTTTATCCTTCTGGCCAGAGAGAATCAGGGCAGCAGAAAGGTGTGAATGCCCACAGGAGTCTTTCTCACCAACTACAGTACTGTGGGGTTGAGAATTGTGTGTGTGTGTGTGTGTGTGGTCTGAGGTGAAGCACAACACAACAGATGGAGAACAGAGAGGCCCAGGGCTGGTGGAGACTAACAAACCATCCTCAGATGGCTTGTGCCAGGCTAGTCTGGTTGGGGTTGGGGATCAGAGGAGCTTCTTTTCAGAGCTTGTCACATGGTGGCCGAAGCAGACAAAGAGAAGAGAGTGAGACAGAGACCAGCCCAGGTCAAGATACACGACACTCAAGAACACAGCTCTAGTGACCTACAACTTCCAGCTAGGCCCAACGCCTAGAACTTTTCCAGAACTTCTCCAAACAGCACCGCCAGCTTGAGACCAAGGGTGCTTGTAAGAGCACAGTTCATACGGCCATCATAGCATACCAGTGAAGTGGGCATATCATCTTTTTCTTATTCAAGACAAAACTGAATTGTAACTGCCTAAGAGCAGCTGGCCAGGTGACTGCCTCAGTTCAAAGCCAGGTCTGTGTGATGCCAAACATGTCCCATTTAGCTCTCCCGCCACTGAAGACGTGGCTGTGTGTTGGGTGTGCACAGTGCTCCTTGCACTATGTGTTGGGTGTGCACAGTGCTCCTTGCACTATGTCTCTACCTACCCTGCCGGTGCTCGCAGATGCTTGGAAACCACATTCGCTTAGGTCGCTGTGGGGAAGTTGAAGGCTTCCTGTTGCCAAATCCTGTTCAAGATTTGGGCCACACAGTGCTTTGATCTAAAAATTTTAGTAGACAAAGAATGAATATTTATTGTTTTTATGTTCATTGTTTTATATAAAACAAATTTTGGGGAGTGGGAGGAATAAATATTTGGGACAGCAAACATTTAAATGCCAGTGGTTAATTTACTTGGCTACCTTGATTTACAGTGGTAACATTTGGGTGGAGAGTTAAGAAGAAGGAGCATTCTTTTGTTCTTGTTTTATTTAGAATTTCTAAAGTCTAAAGGAATGTTTTTATTGCAAGTACATAAAGTAATAAAAAAAAGAAAACGCCACCCATGTTAAATGAGCAAAGCCTATTCTAGAAAATTTCTTTTGAATCTTTCCTAATTTTCTTTTCTTCTTAAAATAACTTTCACGTCCAAATTTGTTGTTAGAAGAAAATGGGGGAAAAGGAGAGTTTAAAAGAGGAAAAGCTATGAGAGGGAGAGGAAGTGCCCTGTGATGTCATCACTGAGTGGTCCAGGGACTGGGTGGGTGGCCTAGGGGTCCTGAAGGGATGGACCGGCTTTATTAGAATGACTCAGACTGTTCAGCTCTTTGCCTGTAGATCTGCCTGATGAGCCAGGAACCTAAAATCATATTTAGAATTGATGTGAGGTTGAGCAAGGATCACCCGAGGAAAATCTTCTGAAGACTCAGGAGGGTCAGCTTGTAATGTCTCCAACATACTGTTCATCTCCATCAGATGTTATTTTCAGGAAAGATTTCCTGAAATCTTTCTGAAATAAAACATGTTCTGAAATTTTAAAATGTTTCAAAGTCAGCACCATACAAGTATTCATAAGGAAAACAAAACACCACAACCTGTGTTTTTCTGAGTCCATCATCTTATTTAAAATTTGATTTTCTTTAGGTCTTATCTACCACAGGCAGACTGGTGTAGCTATGGCAATGCTTGCAGAATCTCTGTGTGCTGTTCTAGCAGTGGAACTGTGAGTGGGCACCCAAACCCCATCTACCCACACCCCAGCAAGGAGAAAGATGACATCAAAGAACCTCAAGACTAAGCACATTGACTTTTCTGATTCAAATTACTTTGTTTAGAAAAGAATAAACGCAATTACCTTAACAACAGAGCTGGGAGGCTTTGTGGGTTTAACACACATTGTTTTCCTAGCGGGAGGGGGTTATGGCTTAGGGTCAGGGACAGGGCCTACAGAACCAGGTGGCTCGTTTGGTTTTCACTTTTTTTTTTTTTTTTTTTTTTTCCCTAGAAATGAGTTTGGGCGGTCACAGGGCATTTAAATTCCATTAGAAAATTATCTTGCAGTTTATTTATTTCAAAAGAAATTAATATTCATTTATATATAAATAAGACCCAGTGAGAACTTTTACAGAGCTCTATCACTGAGTCTCACTCTCTCATCTCTCTCCCCAGCAAGTGTCCCCTACACAGATTTTATATTCAACTATAAACACACACACACACACACACACACACATACACACAATGATGGCATTTATTCTCTTGTTTGTCTTTTTAAAAATATATATTTATTTTTATTTTATATGTATGAATGTTATGCCTGCATGTGTGTAAGTGCACCTATGTCATGCAATGCCCATGAAGTCTAGAAGAAGGTGTTAGAGCCCTTGGAACTGGAGTTACAGACAGTTATAAGCTTCTGTGTGGGGGCTGGGAACCAAACCTAGGTTCTCTGCAAGAGCAGCCGTGTGCTTTTTAACAACTGAGCCATCTTTCCAGTTCCTCATTGTCTTTATTTTTTTCTTTAAGTTTTGTGTATGTTCAAGTGCGTGTGGGTACCAGTGGAGGCCAGAAAGGAGGGTAGATCCCCTGGAGCTGGTGATCTTCTGGCCCTAGGTGCTCTATAAGAGCAGCAAGCACTCCTAACTGCTGAGCCATCTCTCCAGCCCCATTGTTTGTCTTTTTAGTGTAATGTAGTCTAGAGGCCTTCCATTTTTGGTCCATGTAGAGTCACTTTACTGTTTTATGTGTTTTTAGGAGCAATGTCCCAAGTTTATTTAGGTTACCTTCTTAATAGATACTTTAATAGTTTTTACTATTTTACTGTCATGTATTATTGTGTATTCTTTTAATGTATTTTAGTGTATTCTTTTATAACTAAGAATGAACATCGTTGCATAAGCTTGAAAAGCCCTTTGTATTTCCTATTTTGTGAACTATTTAGATTCTTTACCTATTTTAAAATTGGCTATTTTTTCTTACTAATTTTTCCAAGCTCTTTCTATATTAATACTACTATTTTTTCCTGAGTTATACTCTCAAGTGTACTTGTGAGTGTGCTGTTTGTATTTTCTTTTGTTAGATTTTTGTTTTCATGCAGGAACTTTTTGTCTATTAGCTAAACATATAAGTTTCTTACATTTTATGACTTAAAGATTTCACATTATATTTAAGGAAGCTTTTTCCAAAACCGATTGTTAAAAATATTTACAATATATAGATATATTTTATATATATAAAAATATTTTTATATATACAATATATAGATATATTTATCTACTTTGTCTATAAATTCATATTTAACATACCTGAATTTATTTTGGTGGATGGTTAAGTAAATAAACAGTTTTGTGGTATATCCCAAATCACCGCTGACTGGTCTCAATAACTTATTGAATAACGCTCCTGTTATTTAATGCTTTGACAAATTGGAATTATATTAAATTACATCATGAATTTAGCTTTATTTCTGGGCTCTGTGTTTTCCTGAATTCAGTCAAGTTGCATTAGTGTCTTTTCAAGACATTTTTCCATTCTAGGGTCCAGTCTGGCCACCCTGTACTGTTAGGGGTATTAGCTCACAGTCAGCTCTTTCAGACTCTGGGATAATTATACATTTCTTGGTCCACATGCCTGGAGGAAGCCCTGATACCTGCAAAATCCAGCCGTCTAGTCTGAGGACACAGTCTTCTACCCTATATGCTCCTTCTTGTGTTTGTACCCTTCCATTAACTTAACCTGAATGTATGTGTGTACATGTGTATATGCGTGCATGTATACATGTGCGTGTTTGTAATAAATCAACATGCTTTATGCTTTTGAGATGTCTGTCTTTCAAATGTTATTGATGAAGTTGTTCTGAGTATTTTGTTGAAGATCTTGTCAAATCAGTTGTTAAGGTGGCACATGCCTTTAATCCCAGCACTCAGAAGCCAGAGGCAAGTGAATCTTTTTGAATTGGAGATCAGCTTGGTCTACATCGTGAGTTCTAGGATAGTCAGGGCTACATAGTGAGACTGTTCTCAAAAAGCAGATAGATAAATGAATATGTTCATCTGGGGGAATGGCAGGGTCGAGATAGGGTCTTACATAGTCCAGCCATACAAACTAAGGTGATATTGAATATGACTGGCTTTGGTTTCAAGATGGGTTTGGCTCAGACTCTGAGTCCATAGTGCTCTAGCGTCTGCCGTTTGCTCTGTTCTACTTGTTTCAGTTTGTTTTCTCTTTGTGGCTGGTTCCTCAGATGTGCTGGAGGGAATGTCAGAAGCGGCTCAGAATCATCTCGGGTAGGGATGAGTGAGGAGCAGCAAAGATGGCTCTCCCTTTCGCAGGTGGCAGACACTGTGTGTGGCTACAGCTGTCTGCACAGTTGCCCAGACGGGCCTTGCTGAGAGGCTGGGTGGCCCGGGTTGGGAAGGCCCGGTTCTGGGTGACTGCTCTCATCTCTGTATATGGCAGGGTGTGTGGCTTAGAGAACTTCCATGGAAAGCAACTCTGGGTCCTTCTGGATGTCACTTCCAGGCTCTGCTGCCCAAGGGAAATTTTCAGTTTCCCTGGAGGAACCCGGAAGGGAGGCTGAGGTGAGCTCTTGGGGCTGTTCTAGCCCAGGGTGTCTCTGGGAGACTCACTGTAATTAACACTTTTCATTTAGTCAATGCCGTTATCTCTGCAAACTTGACACGTTTTCTACCCGGAAATAAGGGCTCCTGGCTTTCCGTGGAGACATTCCACTGCAACTCACTTATTTGTTTTTTAACCTGGGGGTGATGCTAATGAGTTTATAATCTTTTTTTCCTATCATAGTTATAAAAAATCCTATACCATATAACTCTGTATTCAGATAGGTAGACTTTTCCTTAAAGCTGTAGTATTATTTCAGATCCTGAGTAGCAAATTCTGAGAAAAACAGCACCTGAAGTTCCAAAGTTGCTCTTCTCTCTAATGATGGTACACTTAATGATGTGTGGAAACATCTTGTGGGTAATATGAAGCCTTTCCCCAGTCAATTCAGAAGCAAAATAATCTTAAGCCCAGTCATAAATAACTCCTTTGCTTACCACATTCTTTCAGATACACACACTGTGCTGTCTCAGTGTCAGTGGCTTGGGTAGAAAGGTCAGCTTTTAGTATATTGTGTCCTTAGTTAATAGACAGACAATTTCTTTTCTTTATTGTGACTTATTTGATTTGATAATTTTTACATTTTTAAAATTAATTTATTTGTTGACAGTTTCATTCATGTGCGTAATACACTTTATTTTTACCACTCTCTGAAAAGCTGGTGTGTGGCTCTTTCCGTCTTTCAATGTGAATATAAATTGTCATTACAGGTTATGGAAAAGAAAGAAGTCTAATACACACATTTCCTGCACTGCTTTCTTTTTTCCAGGAAAACCAGTTCAGCTATTAAGGGAACCTCTCAATGCAGCAGAGCAAGATAAGGCAAGGCTTCACAGAGAATAGCTGTTTACCATCAAAGCGACTGGTTCCATACAGACATGGGATATTATATACAAAGACGGAGGTAAATGTGCGGTGGTTTTCATGAGCAATTTACTGTGCTTATAGAAAGGCACTAGAGCCTCTAGAATTCTTACTGATCCTGTTACTTGCTTCTCTTTTGTTAAGAAAAAAATAGCCAACTACATAAATGTAATTAAAAAAGTCAGTTGTCCGAGCCCCTCTGCCCCAGTAATTGCCTGCTGTGCCTGCTGTACCAGCCCCTGCCTGTCACAGGAGTGATTCATTCCTTGTGACAAATGCCAGCTTGATAATGCCACATAGTGGAAATTTACTAGATTTTCATTTGTCAAAGTGCTTTTCTCTTCTCTGTTTTTAAAAGCAAGAATTTTACTTGGAGTTATATATTTCCTGGGTTAATTTATATTTTATAAATATGTGGAATTATTAATTCATTCTGTCTGTAGCAAGTGTGGACCCTGAAGCTTATGGCAGAGCTGTTATCTGTTGTAGCTCTTTGATGTGTTATTCTTGGGGACGTGGGGGATAAATGATGAAATACTCATTTGGCCAGCCTCTCCAGATGAGCTGGAAATGTAGCGATGATTTATGTGTGTTTTCACAAGACTGTCTCCTCTGTATGATGGCATGGGTAACTGAAACATCAGAGTGACAGTCCTAGCCCTTCCCATTTCTGAGCTGTCCTAGGGCAAGGCATGGGAATACCAGCCCACAGACATCTTTTCCGGTGTGGGTCTGGAGTGTGGAGCTGCAGGAGAGAGTGGGAAAGAGACCCGGAAAGACCTACGGGCAGAGTGAAGGCCATGAGGGCTGAAGTATGTGCTTCAAGGAAGCTTTAACAGAGAACTCGGGGAGCCGGATTCCAGGAGCCCAGTTACAGGTGCTGCGGTGCACCACCCATCGAAGCAGCTTCTTTGTTACTCCATGCGAGGCGGCGCTGACAAGCTTTCTCCTCAGTCCACAGATATCAACATAAACATGGTATTACATTCCACCAGAAACCTGAGACTAAGAATGAGTGGGATCTGTATGGCCAGGTCAGACTGATCTCAGGACCCAGCAGTCTGTGTACTCAACCGGGGAGTGCTGAGAGGAACAGAGGTCAGATTCAAGGCTTTGGTTGTTTGATCACTTGATGGTTCAATTAATCTGCCTGTGTTCATCCAGTAAATATGTTGGCTCTCTAATTTTTACCCAACTAAGAATTGCTGCTGATGACTACCATTGTTTAAATATTCAATGCACATCATTCCAGGTCTCAATATTGATTAAACCTCACCATTGACTCTGAAATTAATAATTATAATGATAGTAATAATAACAACAACATAATCATGATGCTGAGGATCATACACATGACCTGTGCATGCTGTGTTCATTCTGTCACTGAGCTAGACCCCAGCAAGGTAGGAATTATTTATGCTTCAGGTTTGAAACTCAGGAAATTGATGCAGAAGAGCTTAATGTTTCCCAGGCTGTGTAACTAGCAAGATTCTACTTCATGAATGAATGAAAAATGAACAAAACCTACTGCCTCCCCTCAATGGCGTGCTAGCAACATATGAGATTGTTGTCTGATTGTGACCTGATCTCTACTCTCTTCATGTAATTAAGCCACTGTATGTGGTCCTACATCCACCTTCTAAAGGCTTAACTCTAAAAAGGAGATGGGAAAATGTGATTCTGGTCTTCCTGGGTACAGGTAGTAAGGCGCACATGATCAACCGACTACAACATTTCTAATAAGACAGTTCTCTAGAGAGTCGGCTCAGCAGTTAAAATCATTGGCTGCTCCTGCAGCGGCCTGGGTTTGAGTCCAGCACCCACGTGATGGCTCACAACCATCTGTATTGTCAGTTCCAGGGAATACAACGCCCTCTTCTGACTTCTGAGGGTACTGCATGACACTGGTGCACTTATATACTTGCAGGCAGCACACTCATACACATAAAATAAAAATAACAAATAAAATTTAAAAAGATAGTTCTCCAGAGAGTGAATGTTTTATTCTCATTTTAATGGAGTTTATGGTATTAAATTGAAATGAACATTTACCCACAGAGGAGAACAACTAAGAAGCAGGATTTTATTATTTTTGTTTGCCTTAGGCACTTTTGCCTTTGTGGGCCCCTTTCTCCATTAAAAAAAAATTAAAAAATATTCTTCAAACATATTGATACAAAGATAAATAAAATCTAGGCTGGATTCACTAATATATATTCATTATCATTATTTTCTGTATTAAATGAAATTAAAACTAAACTATTTTGTGGGCATTCAGGTATTGTGCTCTTGTGCTTGATATATTAGCTGGTCCTGCTTCAAAATAAATGACACATGTAACGGTTAATCTCAACTGTCCACTGATGACATCTAAAGGCCCCTAGCAAACAAGCCTCTGGGCATCCCCGTGAGGGATTAGCTAGGTTTGATTAGTCTGTGGGGAATTATCTTGATTAGGTTAACTGAGATGGGACAACCCAGCCATTGTGGGGGGCAACATTCCCTGGGTTTGGATGACAGACTGGAGAAAGAGGAGAAAGAGCTGAGCACAGACACGACACTCTGCTTCCCAACAGCAGACACAACGTAAGAAGCTCCTTCAAGCTCCTGTTGCCTTGGCTCCATTGTAACCTCAGTAGGAGCCATCAGACCCTTTTCTCCCCTAAGTTTGTTTCTTATCAGAGCAATGGGAAAGGAGCCAGGACATCATAAGAAAAAGAAGTTGGAAGGAGAGATTTGATCTCAGCTACAGTGTGGGGGATCTGTACTTAGTCAAGGAGAGGATGTTAAGTGGTCAGTTTCTAGAGCAAGGTGAATATAGGATAGACTAATCATGTCCAGAGGGCAGAGGGTAAGAAGAAGACTTCAGCATTAGAAAGTCTTGAAAACCTTTTAATCTGATGTCAGCTGTGGAGTGTGGGAAGACTGCTAAACTGAATGGTGCAGAGTGTGGTGAGATTTGGAGGAGGGATCTCTCTGTGTTTGCCAGTTCTGTTTGTGGTACCGTCATAGCTCCCGCGAATACAAATCAGGTGTGTTTTCTTCTTCTTTTCTTTCTTCCTAACTACCTCTTTTTGACAGTTTCATACATGTGTATAATGTATCTTGATCCCACACCGTTTTCCTTTCCATACCCTCTAGACCCTCCCTAACAGGTCCTCTTTCCACTTTCCTGTCTGTCTTTCTTAAATTTTTAAAAATTAGTTATTTTTTTTGTAGCCCACTGAGTCCATGTAGTGTTTGTTGTCCACTGAAATGTTAACTTATCTTGTTGACTCGTGCTTTTGTAAGTCACCATAACTGCAGTGAGTTTATGAGTGCAACAGCCATTCATGTCTAGAAGATGGAATCTCACAGCTTCCTCCCATCCTCCAGCTCTCACACTCTTCCTCCATGATCACTGTGAGGGCTGATGTAATGTCCTATTGAAGGCCAAGCACTGCCCAGTCAAGGCATCAAGTATACTTTCTTGCTTGGGTTTTTTTTTTTTTTAATGTTTTTGAGACAAGTTCTCCCTGTAGCCCCTGCAAGGCTTTTATTCTTCTTTTTTTTTAAAAAAAAAACAAAAAACATTTTATTTATTATTTTTATTTTATGTGTGTGAGTATATTGTTTGCACGTAGGTAGGTGCACCCATGTTGTGTAATGCTGATGGAGGTCAGAAGATGGCATCGGATCCCCTGGAACTGGAGTTAAGGATGGTTGTTAGCTGCCATATCAGTGCTAGGAATCAGACCGGGGTCCCCTGCAAGATCAGTCAATGCTCTTAACTGCTGAGCCATCTCTCCAGCCAAAGACTTTTTATTCATTCTTAAAAAATGATTTATTTTTATTGCTTATTGTGTGTTTGTGTAAATGTATGCCAAATGGTGTAGGTGCCTGCAGAAGCCAGAAGAGGATGTCAGATCCCCTGCAGTTAGCCTCTGAGGTAGGTGTTAGGAACCTCACTCTGGTTCTTTAGAAGATCAGGAAGTGCTCTTAATGTCTGTGCCATCTTGATAGCCCTGAGATTTTTTTCTTTAGCTTCAGAATATGTTGTATGTTCAGTTTCATCATTACAGAAACATAGGTTTTAAAAACGTATTTTTATTTTATGTGTATGAGTGTATTGCCTGCACGTATGTAAGTGTACCCATGTCATACAATGTCCATAGAGATCAGAAGAGGTATTAGATTCCCTAGAACTGGAGTTACAGATGGTTGTTAGCTGCCATGTGGGTTCTGGAAATTAAACCCTGTTTTTCTGCAAGAGCAGCCAGTGAGCCATCTCTCCAGCCCTATATTAAGAAATATTGAATAAAGTTTTAGGTAACTTGAAAGAGCACTTTTCTAAATGGTAAAAATGCTTTCCAAGAAGTTTTACTATGCTCCAGGTACTGCGGACATCTGTACTTTGCAGACCTTATTTTATTGCATCCTTACTACCACACACCCCAAGGTTGGTTCTATTGTCTTTACAAATGAGTACTCACAGATCAGGGAGAAAGAAGGTTTAAATCCACATCTTTTGAACCATGAAATCCAGGTCTTTGTGCTATAGCAGGTGATAACTGCTTTTCCTTTTGTGGCCCGAAAAAGTGCATTAGGAATACATAGATCTAGTGACCTCAAAGTATCACATCCACACCTTCTTCATCAAGGGAAGGCGAGCAGTGAGAAGAGCAGAAGATAGCATACATCTGACCTAGAGTTGGTTAACTGAACCAAGTTAGAATAATACACAGGAAGAAAGAAGAAAAATGTATAACCAGACCATCTATATTATCATCATTTAGTGAGTAAGAAATATAAACACTATTGACATAATAGCTACATTTCCTTACCCGGAAAAAGTCCAGAGTTCCAGAAATGGCGCTTTGCCTCTGGCAGGCCCTGACAGTGACACAGCAGCTGCTCTGTCAGACATGCAAAGCAGAGCTTTCTGCCGAAACTCTCAGGGTAGTGGTAATTAAATAGGTTTTTGGTTACTCCTGTCCTGTATCTGCACTAAGTTGATTAACCTGTTTAATGAGAGGATGAGAGTGACCAAAGCTGACCTCACATCAAAGAGCCCCATTGTTGCCGTGTGCTGACCTGAATTTTAATTGTGTGCCATGTTCTTTAATTGCACCAGAGATGTGCTAGCTAATGGAGTCGCTTTTTCAAGCGGCTGTGGGTTTCTTTATCCAGATGTGTTCGGTTACTAGTCTCATGCTGAATTAGATACTGGTTTACACATCCAGGCTCAGAGTGTACCTCCCTTTTGGTAAAGATTCTCAGTTTACCGTTTATCTTTGATAGAGTTGGCAGTGGTGACTGGTTTATTTTACATTGGTAAACTTGTCTTTATATGTTATTTTATGCTTGGGTGCATAAGAACTGTAAATAAGTAAGCAGTGAATATATTAGAGTCCAAATTGTCTTTGGGATCCCCGTCAGGCCTGCAGCCTCTCGGAGAACCATTCAAGGCAGATGTGGCTCCTTTATTGAGTACTATCACCAAGACCAACTGTTAATTTAAGCTACAAGTACCAAAGAGAAGAACTAGGAAGGTAGTTCTTAAGCAATAGCATTTATTATTGTTTTTTTTCTGCTGTTGTTTGCTTTTTAAGATTGGGTCTCACTCTGTAGCCTAACTTGTAGCAATCTTCTTACTCCCTCCTTCCTTCCAGTTGTTGGGATTACAGGCTTGAACCACCACACCTGGAAAAACAAACAAAAACAAGAAACAAAAACTCCAAAGTTCAGTAGCATTGACTGCAAACATCTACTCCCTCTGTGTTAATGTGGGTGGGTACTGGGGATTAAATCCCAGTCCTTGCACATGCTCCGGAAATACTTTGCCACTGACCTTTGTCTCCAAACCAGGGAGGGTGAAGCCATTCTGAACAAAATTTTCGTTGTGGCACTTAAAAAAAATGGTGGTAATATATTCTGTCGTTTAAGGTTTAAGAAAATAAATACCTTCACATTTTTTGTGATGAACTCTTTGTATGTGTGTTTATATATGTATATTTGCATCAAGGTAAATAAAGAAACCACTGCTGTTTGTTTGGTACACTTCGGACCAGCAGGGCACAGGGTGGGCTGAGAGCAGGAAGGCTTTAAAAACTGCCATCTCATCCTCTCAGAGCATTCCCCTGCTATACAGTGATGCCTACAGCAGAACAGGCTAGGAAAGGGCCGAGAACCGGAAATCGAGTGGCAGCAGGGAGTCCAAGGCGAGGGAGAGGGCATGTTTGACTTGCACAGTCCTGGCGCTCTTGGATTTCTCCTGCCTGCCTTGCTGGGTTCTTGTCTGAACACCACCTTGTACTATGAACCGTAGATACTCATTTCATGTCTTTGGGCCTCACTGTCTCCAGACAGAGGCTAGGACATCACCAAAGCTGCACTGTGACAATTTTTTCAGAGTTTTCCACAAGAAGATAGTTGAATTAGTTCCTAAAATGTCTTTCCTTTTTAAAGGCATCTCTACACTTTACTTCCTGATCTTCCACAAGCATTTTTTAAAAATCCAGTTTATTGATTATAGATAATTTAATGGATATACAAAGTAACTGGACCCATATAGTCTCAAAATAATGTTTTTTTTTCCCCTTCTAGAATTGTGATTAATTTTCTACAGAAAAGTGTCTATGTTTGTGTATCTTGGTACATTATCACAGCCAGAAACGGGCCACATTATGAAGGTCAGGAAAGGTGGGCACAGTTTTTGCATTTGTGTTTGTGTCACTGGCAAAATCCCATTAATGGTAATTCTGTCTCTAAATAGAAAGTGCTAGATTATCGTGTTGTTTAAGGAAGATTGCTAGCTCATCAGCTGGACCTTCACTTCATACAATAAATCAGCAGGAGGCTAAGGAATTTCTGTTCCTTGGTGTGTCTGGTGAGCACTAATCCCATATCTAAGTGGATGGCATTATGTTTCTTCCTCGTGTTGACTGGAGCCCCGCAGTGGGGCCTTCTGTGGATGCCGACAAGTTAGGGGAGCTCAGAAGCACATTTCCGGAAGCCAGTGACTGCATCTCCTCCCTTCGTGAATGGCCCTGAGGCAGATGCAGCAATGGGAGTTTTAGGGACAGCTGTGGAAGATAGAAGAGATGGAAAGGGAGTATGTGCATATACATAGATACACACATATGTGTATGTGAACATACATATATAATATATGTGCGTATAATCTGTGCAAGCAACTGTCTCAGAATTAGTTATCTGAAAGTAATCTTTCCTCCTCACCAGAAATCTCTTGGACTTGCTTCTTGCATTTTTATAGGTGTGCATATCTGAACCTTCCTGATCCGCATTTTAGTCCCAAGATAATGGGGAAAGTCAGTATCAGGGTCATAAATGTGGGGATAGTTGCCCACATATTTCCTCATGATCTGGTTAGAGATTTTTCCCATTCTTCCCAGGGACCAACCCTTCCTCCAGACGTCCTCCATTATGGTAAGATAGTGCAGGGGGCAGTTTCTGATGGTAACCCCCAAACCCTGTTAGTGGTGTCTAGGGCGGAACTATGAGGAGTGTAGAGAGAATGTGAGATTTATATCCAGCTGATATGCTAGCATTCTTCCCTGGGATGTAGGCAGATGAAACCCTATTCCACAAAACACTGGTTCTAGAATCAAACTCAATGTTCACATAATTATACTCTTATATTTATTTACAGGTTAAAGGGACACATAAGTATTTGACCATGGGTGATTATGGTGTCCTCTGTGGAAAAGATGGCTTAATATGATTGGACTGTGAGGACTGTCCAATGACAGGCTCTAGCTTACATATGTGTGAACTGTGAGGGCTGTCCAATGACAGGCTCTAGGTTACATATGATTGGACTGTGAGGGCTGTCCAATGACAGGCTCTAGCTTAGATATGTGTGGACTGTGAGGGCTCTCTGATGACAGGCTCTAGCTTAGACATGTGTGGACTGTGAGGGCTCTCTGATGACAGGCTCTAGCTTAGACATGTGTGGACTGTGATAGCTCTCTGATGACAGGCTCTAGCTTAGATATGTGTGGACTGTGAGGGCTCTCTGATGACAGGCTCTAGCTTAGACATGTGTGGACTGTGAGGGCTCTCTGATGACAGGCTCTAGCTTAGACATGTGTGGACTGTGAGGGCTGTCCAATGACAGGCTCTAGCTTAGATATGTGTGGACTGTGAGGGCTCTCTGATGACAGGCTCTAGCTTAGACATGTGTGGACTGTGAGGGCTGTCTGATGACAGGCTCTAGCTTAGACATGTGTGGACTGTGAGGGCTGTCCAATGACAGGCTCTGGAACTGACTCCTCTTGGCAGGAGAGTTCAACCTCGATTCCAGCCACATTGGCTAGTATGTGAACCCAGTCAAGCTTCCTGGTTTCTTTGAGCCTCAAGATAGAACCTGGGCATAGAAGCGTTGACTGTAGGACCTGGGCACTTTGTTGGTGCATCTTTGTGGATGTACGTGATGAGGAGCTGTATGCATTTCAACCTTTCGCTCCAGCCATAGCAAACACAGAATTGCACTGTTGTGCAGTTTTTGTACTTGCTTCATTCTAAGTTCCTTTTTGGAAAAAGTAGGGTTTATTTATTATCTTGCTAGTGGAGGACTTAAAGAATCAGGTATGTGATGCAACCTTTCTCTCCTTTCCAGCATTGCCAACTTAACCAACCTCAGTCATTGAAGTGCAGTATGTCAAGCATCATCTATGACCCCTCATTTTCTAAGATAGATTGTAGCTGACCAGTGTTTACTTTTAGGTCAGTTCCATTGGTCACTTTCTTTAGCCCAAAGTAGCAGCTCTAGACTCTTGGCCATGTGTAGTCCAGGACCACCAGCTGTGTGGGCTCTTTCCCCGAGGCCATCCTACATCATCTGCTTGCAGAAGACGCCTCCCAATTTACAGGAGAGAGAAAAGGGGGCTGGAGAGATGGCTTAGCCCTGGCTGCTTCTGCAGAGGACCAGGGTTCAAGTTCCAGGACTCGAATGGCAGCTAACAACTTTGTGACTCCAGTTCCAGGGAATCCAACACCGTCTCCTGGCCTCTATGGGCATTGCATGCATAGGTGCACTTACATGCAGGCACTCATACACATAAGAATAAAAAGAAAAATATTTAAAAATAAACACCAGGAAAAATCCTATTCTTTGAATCCATGATGGTGACGGTGACAGGCTCTCTGCGTGATATGGAGTGGACAAGATGTGGCACAGGCACAGGCCAATGCAAAGACAGCTACATAGGTAACTAAACAGCATAACCCAAGAGGTGTGGGAGATTGCTTGTGTCACAGTCTCTGGGGTTTGCCTGCTGTCATTCTGCTGCTGAGGGAGCTTGAGACTGCCCTCTCCCAAGCTGTTTGCATTGTCTGTAAAGTAAAAATGATTGTGGTTATCAAGAAATAGGTTTCAATGGAGATTGTTGGTACTGGAGCATCTAGATCATGTGAAACAGTGCCTGGACCACAGAATCCCTCAGTGGAGGCTTACGGGAGTGGTGATGATAGGTGCTCCTGGTTGGAGGCAGATGAAAGCGTGCCAGCTGCGCCAGGAGGTGGAGTTGGGCACTGCAGAACTGGCTTGAGCAGAGGAGAGGGAGTGCCCTCAGGGTAGAAGATCAGCACGCAGGTGCTGGGGGAGGGAGTTGGAGAGGATTCCCTAAGAGCTCTTTAGAGATGTACAATGTTTCTTAGCTTCTCTACTAAGAGCTCCATGCCAAAGTAGAAACAACCAAGTATGTTTCTGTCTCAAGAACATTCTGTTACCATGAGAGAAAATTGGCTGGACTGGGAAAAATACAGTTTTCAAGCAAATGCTTTGTCAAATATAATCGGTACCTAGAATTGCCGGGAGGTTGGTAACAAAAAGCCCTTATTCAGTTAACTCCAGGTTGTGGAGTGAAAATACTTGTTAAGAAAATGAAAGGTCTAAACAAATTTGAATGGATTATACAGGATGCTAATGTGTTCTGAGTTTAGCAAATCATTTTTTAACTCTCCACTTCCTTTAAGATCAAACTAAACCAAATGAAAACAAGAAACCATCAAATCCTAAGAAGACTGACAGCTTACCAACCGCATTGATGTCAGGCACAGACCCAGGTCAAACTCCTGGGCCTTTTCTGCTCTCATTCTCAGAAAACTATTTCTTTAAAAACAAGAGACATAGGGCTGGAGAGATGGCTCAGTGGTTAAGAACACTGGCTGCTTTTGCAGAGGACCTGGGTTTGGTTCCCAGCACCCTCATGGTGGCTAACAACTGTTTGTAACTCCAGTTCCAAGGGATCTGATGCCGTCTTCTGACCTCTGAGGGCATTGCACAACACAGGTGTAGGCAATACACTCATACACATAAAATGAAAATAATATATATTTTTTTTCATGAGAAACCAGTGGTGCTGGAGAGATGGCTTGGTCTGTAAAGTGCCTATTATGCAAGAATGGAGACCTGAGTCCAGTCCCTCAGAACCTGCTTGAAAAAGCTGGCTCACACCTGTAATTCAGGCACTGGAGAAGTGAAGACAGGAGGCTCTCAGGAGCTTGAAGGCCAATCAGTCTAGTCTGCGGTGAGTTCCAGTTTCATGGAGGAACCCTTTCTCAAGAAAATAAAGTGAAAGGGACTTAGGAAGATACCTGACAAGGACCTCTGGCCTACATACACACACACACACACACACACATACACAGAGAGAAATGTCTCCAGAATGACAGAAATAACTAAAATTAAAACCAACAACAGGCTGTAAGAAAAAAAAGACTCACTTAAGTTTATTTACATACAATTAGGGTATTCTGTTTGAAACTGTGAGCTCCCAAACAGAATAATCAGCTTAAAATTAATGTAGTTTATTAACAATTAAAAGTGACAACCCAGGCTGAAGAAGATTGGAGGGAAATGCTGGGTCCCTTCGATAGGCAGAGTGATCACAAGGTGTGCTTTTGAAGTTCAAGAAGACAGCCTTAGGACACGACATTTTAAAAGTAAAAATTGGCTTGCACTCTGTTCAAGTGATTTATTTTGCACTAAGAAATGGGTGTGAGACATGATGTGACTTAAAATTTCATCCCTTGATGGAACTGCTGGAGGGTGACATGAATTTGTTTTTTTTTGTTGTTTTTTTTTTTTTTTGTCTTTTCTTTTCGCAGCCTGTGAAGTTTCCTATCTAAAAGTTAATCTTCTGAAATTCCTGAGAAATTTAAGGAAACCTAATCTTTTGGTGTGTAAACAAAAGAGACTAAGTATAGTGCGCTCCCTTCTGACGTTTGGGCACCCTGAGCAGCTGAGCAGCAGCTGGAAGGATCCAGTGCTGCCCTGGCCCAGTCAATCCAGTCCGGTCTGCTTCTTTGCTTATTAAGTAATTACCTTCAGAACACTTCACCTTTACCATTAAACACACTTGAAAGGTATGGGGTGTTGAAGAGCTCAGGTAGAACACGTACCTGAAAAGGAAAGTTAAAAAGAATTAGGATTTGGTTACAATGGAAGGCTAAATTATCAAGGAAAACGAGGAAAGATGATGGTTTAAAAACAGGTTGATGGCAAAGGCATTTTACATATTTCAGTGAGTGCTATTCCTTTTTCCCACCCAGAGAGGTGCAAAACTGGCTTTAAAACACAGTCAGTTGTCTATTTATGTAAAGAAAAAGCAAGTATTTGAGAAGATGTTTCTGCTATGGTATTTAGCAAAGGTTTGAGAACTGACTGTGAGGGGAGAAGAGGCCCTGACTGTCCGAACTGTAGCTTGCATAGTGTGAGTGTTCCCGTAGCTGCAGATTTGTCACAGGCTATCACAAGATGTCCTAGTCAGGAGGAGAGGCACAGTGACAGCCCTGGAAGATGCAACCCCAGGAACACAGGCAGTGGTGAGGTGCGCCCAGAGGAGACTGCCGCTGGTCCCAGTGCGCCATCTTTGCTTTTCCTTTGTACACACAGTAACATCTACCTTTGTGTGTGTGACACAGGGTCTCTCAGTCGTGCCAGCTGTCCTGGAACTTACTATGTAGACCATGCTGACCTGGATCTCACAGAGATCCACCTGCCTCTGCCTCCTGAGTGCTGGAATTAAAAGCACACACCACCAGGTCCAGCATAATGTATAATTTTTAAAAACCCCTTTATTTATATTTATTGTTATTATGTGGGGGTAGGAGTTGCACATGTGCCACAGTATGTGTGAAGGTCAGAGGGCAACTTTGTGTAGAGTTACTTCTCTCTTTTTAACCTTTGTATGGGTTCCAGGCATCAAACTCAGGTCATCAGGCTTGTGAGGCAAACAGCTTTACTTACCAAGCCATCTCACCTTTGCTTTTTACTTGTGAAATTTGCTTTCTTCTTTTTTAGACAGGGTCTTGCTATGTAGCCTACGCTGGTCTTACATTCATTATCCTCTGTGTTAACCTCCCAAGTGCTAGGATTATAAATGTGTATACCCAGCTATAAATTGATTTTTAATAAATGGATGTCTTAAACAAGCTGGCCTACAGTTCTCTTGAAAATTTGCATAGGGACCACTAAATATGCACATGACATATTGGGGAAGCAGTTTGGAAGGCCACAGCCCATAGGACTGTGGAATTACTTCTACAGTGTGGGGATAGCTTTAAGGAAAGGAACTGACCTTATACTTTCAAATCTGCTGCTGGTAAAGTGAAAGTGGACAGAACATGAATTCACAGAGTTCTTCTTTTCACTGGAACTCATTCTGCTGAGGTGCCATGGCTGGTGAGGGGATACTGGGCTAAGGAACTAAAATTTGTCTTTTCATTCTGGTTTGACCTTTGGCAGACTGAGTAACAGAGAACAAATTATTCATCCTCTCTGAGCGTCTAAAAGACATTTGGATTTTTGTTCTCAGTGTCCATACAACTCCAGTCTTCGTGGTTCTGATTTTTTTTTTTTAAATCATGTCCCTCACTATGCTTGCTGGGGAGATCTAGAGCACTCCACAGATAGGTCCAAACTCACAGTTATTGCATATCTTATTTTCTCACTTTTCAAAAGATTATGAACTTGCAATTCATGGTCAGTTGTTGGTTATCGTGAAACTTGACAGGGTTCCAAATACTAAGGTTTGAAAGTTAACTTTTTAAAAAACGTTCAGGAGATGTCCTATGATTGGTTGTGTTCCTAGCAGAGAGCATGATAGTCCAGTGGCTCCCTAAAGGGTGTGTAATTACCTGTGCAATCTGGGTGCATTCCTGTGGGAGTAGCACTTGTGAGGGTTCTCAGCCTTGAGTGACCACTAGCTATTACCAAGATTTTATCACTTGTATTTTCATTTTTCAACTATAAAACAGTAGCCGGGTATTGTAGCGCACACCTTTAATCCTAGGACTCGGATGGCAGAGGCAGGTGGATCTCTGTGAATTCAAGGCCAATCTAGTTTACCATAGTGAGTTCCAGACCAGCTGGGGCTACAGGAGACCCATCTCAAAAGGAAAAAAAAAGCTAGGCATTTCTTATAGTAATATTAATAAACGCTGCTGAACAAGAAGTGAAAAATGGAACATCACTGATGTTACAGTGTGGAACTTTCCATTTTGTGTGTGTGTGTGTGTGTGTATGTCTGTGTGTGTATATGTGTATATATGTCTGTATGTGTATATGTCCGTGTTTGTGTGTATATGTGTATATATGTCTATGTGTGTTTGTGTATGCATATATCTGTGTGTCTGTATATATGTCTATATATGTCTGTGTTTGTGTGTATATGTGCATATATGTCTTTTGTGTGTATGTGGAGGTCAGAGATCTCCTCCATTGCTCTTCACTATGGTTTTGGAGGCAGGGTTTCTCACTGTCTGACTGGTGAGCCCTAATGACCCTCCACAGTGCTGAGGTTACAGGTGTGCAACACCATACCTGGCTTTTTACATGGGTGCTTGGGATCAAACTCAGGTCCTCATGCTTGAATGACAAGCACTTTACCAACTGAGCCATATTCCTAGTCCTGGACCTTATAGGAGATGGTGCTATTGGCAAAATATACATAAAGCATAAATGGATGTCTTAAATAGCATCATCTTTATTTTTTAAATAATGGTTTTATTAACTTTTTGATCACATTCGACCCCCTCCCATCTCTTCTCACAGCTACGCCACCTTCTTAACCTCCCAACTTTCTTTTTTTTCTTTTTAAAATTATTTTTATTTTATGTGTGTGAGTGTATTGCCTGCATGTGTCTAAGTGCAACCATGTGGTGCAATGCCTGCAGAGGTCAGAAGAGGGCATTGGATCTCCTGAAAATGGAGATCACTATGGTAAACTAGTCATGAATGGTGCTTAGCCACCAAGTGGGTGCTGGCAATCAAATCTGGGTCCTCTACAAGAGCAACCAGTCCTCTTAACTGCTGAGCCATCTCTCGAGCCCACCCCCTTTTCTTTTTAAAGCCCATCTAATCCAATATATATCACCCAAATACTCTTGGATGTAGGGCTATCACCTGGAGTGAAAACTGCCCCTTCTCCCAGTAGCTACCAGTGTCGCTTCAGCTAAGGGTGGAGCTTTGTGTCCACCTCCCCACCACATGCTGGGATTTTGTCTGACTTGAGCTTGCACAGGTCTTGTGCATGCTGTTATAACCCCTGTAGGTTCATGTGTGTAACTCCCCTGTTGTATCTGGAGAACAGTTTTCTTGTATTTATCCAGTGCCTCCGGCTCTTACAGTCTTTCCACCCCTCCTTCCACACAGCTCCCTGAACCCTTTCTTGGGGGAGTAGTGTTATGTAAATATCCCATTTAGGGTTGAGCCCTCCGTAGTTTCTTACTCTGCACATTGACCTATTGTGAGTCTCTGTGTTAACTGCCATCTATTCCAAAAAGAAGCTTTTATGACGAGGACTGAGAAATTCACCAATTTCTGGATATTCCTTACACTCCTAAGTGTAAGGAGTCAGTTTAATCCTATGTCCATTTAGTAGAATCATAGTAGTAGGATCTCCCCTATGACCTATATGCTGTCTAGTCACAGATTCTTGGCCTCAATGATTGTATCAGTTCTGGCTTCCGTCATGTGGACTGGGCCTTAATTACAATCGGAAAGTGACTGGTTATTATTTCCCTACCATGCATGCCACAGTTACACCAGTGGGCATATCTTGCCTGGCAAGTTATTATTGTAGCTTGCAGGATTCCCAGCTGGGTAAGACTGATGATTTCTTTTTCTCTGCCAGCAGTGTGCACAGCACCTTCCAGCACTATGAAAGCTAGCTGGTAGGGGAAACAGTACCAGGTCAGTTCCAGCATTGCAGACTCACACTGTAGACTCTGGAGCCAGGAGGCGAATTTCAGATCCTGGCTCCATGTCTTGCTACCTGGTCCACTGGTCAGTTTACTCTTTTCCTCAGAGCCTTTGTGAAAGGGAACATAGAATCTAACTCATAGGGTTGTTTTGAAGATTCAAGGAATTAATGTATGTGTAGTCTTTATAGAGCAGTGCTTGCTTAGTACACAAAATAAACATATGATAGCATTTCTTAAAAAGCATATTTAGTTGTATCAGCATACCATAGTTTACTAATATCTTACTTTTGGACGTTTATGGGACTTCTAGTTTTTCATAATTGGGATGAAACTTTTGTAACTATATATATATATATGTATATATACATATATATATATACATATATATATGTCTTTAGAATAAATTCTTAGATAGAATGACTTAGTGTGCACATTTAGTTTTAAACATATATTATGAAAATTAAAGTCCTCCTTGTTTGCTACCAAACACCCATCTACATGCATAAACTCATCTCATCTCTCCTTATCAGTGTTGGTGAGTGGGTTGGCTTCCACATTTCCTTATCAAAATAAGAACTGAAGTCTATTTTCATAAAATATACAAATCTGTGCTCCCTATCTTAGATGCAAAATATGTGCCCTGAGATACTATTAAACTGTGAAAATTAATTAAATGTGAAGGCAAGCATTCTTTTCCAGAGATTAATTCACCAGCTTGTGCCTAGGCATGGAAATACATCAATGCTACTGAACAAGAATGGAAGAAACCCAAGCTGCATTAGGAAAGAGTTCCCCCGGGACGGAAGGCAAAGGACTTTCTGTCACTGGTAGCCTAGACTTATGGGCCCTGAAACATCATTTCCCCATGGTACTGAGGCAAGGCCTTTACCCTGCTGAGGAGAAGATGCTATTGCTGCCCTCCTGATTCCTTACTGATTTTGAAAGGTCTGTTAGTACAAATCATGCTCAGCCTGACAAGGATGCTGATGAGGAAACCCTACAACAAGCAGTGTGTGAGTCAGAGTTCTCCCACAGAACAGAACCAGCAGGAATGGAATCTGTAGAAGCCAAGTGTGCTGTCTGCTGCTGAGACTTCTTCCTCCAGGGAAGTCTGAATTTTTTCCTAAGGCCTTTGCACTGCTTGGATGTGGCCTATTCACTTTATTGAGGATGACTTCCTTTACGTAAAGTCAACAGAGTATAGATGTCAATCAAATCTACAAAATATCCTCATGGTAATACTTAAATTAGTGTTTGATTTAATAACTGGGTACATTAGTGTAGCCAAGGTGATACACACAGCTTACCATCATAGACCTACAGGGGAAGCCAGTATTCTTGAAAAACATTCTGACTCCTGCTTTCACAAGTCCCCAAGTCCCCTTTGAGTTTCAAATGTGCAATGTGCAAGATTTCTCAACTGACATGGAGCTTCTCTTTCCATTGCTCTCCTGAGAGAGGAGGGCAGGCCTCTTTGCCCATGTTCTCGTGCAGAATGATTTGAAAGTGTCAGTGTATCAGGCTCGTGGAATCAGTTATCTCAGAGAAGTCTAGAATCCGACCTCTAAGGGCGATGGGAGCAGGGTGAGGGAGTACCCAAACTAATAATGGCTTGACCATATCCAAAACAGAATTCCATGGGATAGTAGTGACTATAAAGTGAAGACCCCGTGGTCTAAAAATTTTAAGCTCCAGTTGCTTTGGGGATGTAGCTCAGTCGGTAGAGTGCCTGCTTAGCATACATGAAGCCGTGGGTTCGATGCCCAGCACCACATAAAACTGGATATGGTGGTGCATGCCTGTCACCTTACCACCTCAGAGGTGGAGACAGGAACATCGAAACTCCAAGGTCAACGTTGGCTTTGGTGGCGCACGTCTTTAATCCCAGCATCCCAGAGGCAGAGGCAAGTGAGACCAAGGCTAACCTTGTCTACATAATGAGTTCCAGGCCAGCTGCGGCTGCAGAGAGACCCTGTCTTAAAAAAAAATAAATAAATAAAGTTCAACATCATCCTTGGTTACATAGAGAATATGAGGCCAATCTTGACTGTATTAGAACCAGCCTTAGAAAACAGACAAACTCTAGGTTTAAGTTATTTTAAAGGTGTTTGTGTGTGTGTCTCTGTGTTAGAAAAACCAGAGTCCCTTTAGTAGCTTAATGTCCGTGAGGATTTTAAAAAGAAGGTTCTGCTATGGAATATCATGCTTACCTGATCAAAAAATAATTATTTTTGTTGAGCAACTTTTGAGTCTAATGACCCATGAAATACTTGAGAAAAGGAATTATCATTTATTGTATTAGCCAAACACAACATGGATGAGATAAAAGCTTTTTCCTGGTAATTTCATGTCATGCCATTTGCACCCCAACCCCGATTCTATAGAATAGTACATTTGTTGAGAAATTCCCTGCAAAACCACTGTTGATCACCCTCATTTACTGAATGGTTGTTATGGTCAGCACTGTGAATGTGGGCTGCAGAAGAGGTAAACAGAGCTGAACCTAACAGAGTTTCTGTCTTTCTGCAGCACATATCCTCTGAAAAGGCGACCTCTTGATTCCTCAGCAACTCCAGATGGAGCCTTAACAGACCTTCCATCAACTATTGCTCTCAAGACTCTTTAGGTTAAAGACTTAGAAGTGAGACTTCAAGCAACCTGTGCTTGGCTGGAGGAAGAGATTGGCATAGAGAAATCACACCCATTTCACCAGATCAAAACCAGGGGAAGGAGACTCCTTTCACATGGACTGAGCAGTTTGGTAGAAAGCAGTCCCCTGTGGTGGAGGGAAATAAAAGGTGGCCTGTGTCTCCTTCCTTCTTCAGTTATTTTCCCTTGAGAAATCCTTGCCTGAAAACCATGAATGCAGTGACTATATGTATGTGTGTGTGTGTGTGTGTGTGTGTGTGTGTGTGTGTGTTTTACTGGAAGTACTGCACTCCTGAGCCATATCCTGCCCTTAATGTGAAAAGATGCAAATAACTGATAAGCCCTGGTCTTTCTCAGCCACATAAATTAAAAATCCAACGTGGAAAGTCCACACCTGAAATCCTTACCTCTCTGGGTTCCTGGTCATTGCCACTCCATAGGGAGTTTACTTAGCATGAAACACTCTTTTGGAGGTCCAAAAAATACTAATGATAAAAGGGGCCCTCTGAATGTTAATGAAGAACTGCTGCCTCCTTGGGGTCAGTGGAATACAGTTAGCTAAGATCCTGGCTGTGGGACACCTGCATGCTTCCAGAGAGTCTCCAATAGGGGTGAGCGATGGGCAAAATGAAGGAAGGTCCTTTTCAAGAGGACGCCTTTGGAGGAAGGCGGGCAGCTGAATGGCAGCCATCCTTCCATCGTGCATTTGTAGAGCACAATGGACCTGTTTCGGGCATTCCTTTCATGCAGTGCGCAAAGCTGGGGGACCTTCGGGTGGATCAGCTATCTTGACAGTAAAAATTTGAATCAAATTGGAAATTTATAAGATGTTTCTCCAGTTTGGACCTAGATGTGGACTTGAAAACTCCCTCTATGTTTATTCTAGTTTCCAGCTTCTGCCTTCTCAGCCTCTCGCTCATAATCCATTGCATTTGCAGGCTCAGTCATACAGAATTCTTACCACAGCTTGAATCAGGATGGCAAGCAGCTTCAGTACCTTTGGCTGATGAGGTGACTTAGTCTCCTTGGTGCAGGACATGTTTGGCAGAAGAAACTGACCTGCCCATTCAGTTGTGGCTGTCCTCTATCCTACCCTATCTCCTCTGGGTGTTTAAATTGCCTTGACATTGCTTCTTTTAAATCTCCTTGGCATCTGAAAGGTTACTGGTTAACCTTGTGAAGACCAGTCATAACAAGTTCATTTCTTCAACCAAATCAGCATTCAGACTGAGCAAAACTAATCCAAATGATAAAGGGAATTTCCTGGAAAGCTCAGCTGGGACCTGGTGAACAGCATTTCCCACACGTCTACCACTCTACTCCATATACACATATTCTCACACACACACACACACACACACACACACACACCACTCGCATTCATACACACACAGCAATACTAAATAATTGTATTTAAAGTTTTTAAAGAAAACACTATCTATAAAGGTATCTACTTTGTTACTATTATTATCTTCCTGGTTTATCTGACGACCCTCAGTTCAGTTGGAGAACTCAAAAGTTTCTACCACTCTGGAGTAGAGTGGTAGATGTGTGGGAAATGCTTCTCTGGACTGCCCAATTCACACTGGCAGTGTGCAATGGCAGATAATTCAGGTTTGACACTGGAGTGCTCACGTTGCAAGCTGCTGTAATAGTTTTACAGTTCAAAGTTAAAATATGGTCCATTGTAACTTTGAGTGCAAAGTGAAGATTGTTAGCATTGCACATTGAACTCAACCCTGAACCCATCAGGCAACAGCTTAGGGGAGGGAAGCAGGAGCTTGCCTCACCACGGGAGCACTGCCTGAGTGGGGACCCCTCCCCACCTTTGAAGACCAGGCTTTGAACTGTTGCCTAAGATATTGACACCTTTTCTTTAAGAAGACTTCTTAATTTGACTGTTACCCTCAGGGAAATCTACTTGCCAAAAATTCCAACAGTAACTATGGGCTGAGATCTTGGGGGTAAATTAGTATTGGATTTCTGGGCAATTTGCCCTAAATGCTAATGTATGAAATGCACCTGGATAAGGACATTTTTCTTCTGAATCACAGATTCTTGGCCTAATTAATTTTTACTAACAAGAAGAAAAGTGCTGGCTTTCTTTTTCTGAAAATAAGTACATAAAATAGGTCCTACCCAGATTGCGATGAGGACTGGGTAACATTCTCCTATTTATTTGTCTTTTATGACTTTGAGTCCAGTGCCCTGAATATGTTGACACTCATGGACAGTGGTCTGCAGAGAGTGTCTAGCAGATTTGTGAGTTTATGTTGGGTTCAAATTCTAGTTCTGTCACTTACTGTGGTGCCTGATTGAATGGTGATGATAACACTCACAGTAGATGATGATTAGCTGCAAAATTAACATGAATTTTAAGTTTTTTTTTTTTTACCAGAATAGACAATTTTTTAAAAAGAGCTGTCTGTGTATAACAGGTTCATTTTATTTCAGTGAATCCCAAGAGATAGGAGAGACATTAAAATTCTGCAAAATATTTCATGTTGATGAGATATGATATAATTCTGAGTAATTCTTGACTTCAACACAAAATTCAGCTATATGTGTTAAAGTAAAAATAGACAAAGACTAATGATGGGTCAGAAAGATGGCTTGGTGGTAAAGGTACTTAGTGCCATGCCTGATGACCTCAGTGTAAGCCCCAATCCACATTGTGGAGGAGAGCACTGAGTCTTGCAAACTGTCCTCTGACTACACGCACACTGGGGGAATACATACATGCACACACAGAAAAATAAATTAATAAAGTGTAAAAAAATTTCAAAATATGGACAAAAGCTAATAACACA
Organism: Eospalax fontanierii; assembly: GCA_035773235.1. NCBI lineage: Eukaryota > Metazoa > Chordata > Mammalia > Rodentia > Spalacidae > Eospalax > Eospalax fontanierii. The sequence continues at coordinate 8,545,411 of CM069533.1, read as the reverse complement.
GACAGCAATGAGTAAATACAGTGAAGTGAAGACACAGGTAGGTGGGATGAAGAAAACGAAGCCAGCAGTAAGATTCTGCCAATGGCTAGAAGACACAGGAATGGCTTATTATTTTCTTATATGACTCAGCAGCAGTACATAAACCTTTCACTTGAGTAAAACAAGAAGACCATGGCGTATATTTAAATGCAAATAACAAAGAGTTTTTAAAAAGAGTCATGAAAAGACGTATCAGGTAAATGCACAGGAAAAGAAACTGGGAATAAAAAGAACATGAGACCAAATGTTTTGAACAGGCGAGAGAGATGCTGTCCCTCCTGCACTCACATACACATACCTCTCAGACACGCAACCACAGAGATAATAAAACAAATCTTCGAAGGTGAGCAATAAAAGCATGGCATTCAATAAGAACTCACAGTCTTTACATACTGAAAACGTTCCACTGAATTGAAAATTATTTGCAATCAAGATGGCAGACAGAAGTTAACAGCCTTACAAAACAACAGTATTTAAATATTAAACAGAAAACTATCAACACTTCCACAGAAGAAGCAACAGAGTTCACTCCCAGGTTGTTCATAAAAGAGTAAATGTAAAGGTCCATTCAACATACCAAAAGGTCCTTGGAATCTTCACAGTCAAAGAAATGTAGATTAAAATCCAGTGAGATTTTTCACAGACACTCTGGTAATATCTTTACTAAAGAGTTATAATAGAGTTATAATATTTAGTACATGTAGGTATGTTTCACTCAAGCATGCTTGGTGGAAATATAGAGGAATAAATATTTGAGGGAGCAATTTGTTAGTGTTTAAGAAGTTTTTAAGTGGGCCTCTCTCTAGGCATCCCACTGAAACATTTACACACAGGCACAAAGGGATAAAGATATTTAGTATAGCGTTATTTAGAACAAAATTTGAAATAGCTTATATGTTCATCAACACAAATTTGTTAAGTTTCAGCACATCTCTAAACTGAAAGAGTCCCATTACTACAGGCCATTAAAAAGAATTGGGTGTCTGATGATGTGGGATAATTTCCATGGCATATTGATGGAAAAAAACAAATGTAGCTGTATATATAGGTTGAATTTATTTGTTTGTTTATACACTGTAAAAAGTGCAGAAATATCAAAACACTGGCAACACACTTATCTCTGGACTTGAGTTCAAAGCATAGAATTGAATGAGTTAACCCAGGACAAGCTGAAATGAAGAGAATGGAGAAAAAAAAGCTTGACAATAAAAGAATGAGTCATGCACATTTAAGTGTAGAAGACTGTGATGGCTCATCTTGATTGTAAACTTGACTGCATCTGGAAACAACTAAAACACAAGCTGCTGGCCACTCCTGTGAGGAATTTTCTTGATCATCTTTGGAAGAGGAAAGACCCACCCTAAATGTGGGCGGCACCATCTGCTGGCAGCCCAGATTCAAGGCGTGGAAGAGGGGAAGTTTGCTTTTTGCCTGGCTGGCCTCACTCTCACTGGCAAGTCCGTCTACTCGTTTGCTGTGGCATTCTGTCACTGATAATTAGAACCAACTTCCTCACTTTCAATCAGTGTGGACAGAAGATGAGCAGCTCTCCAGGAATGCTGCAGGCTTTCAGCACCCGACTGGGTATGCTGAGGTATCCAGCCTCACAGACTGAGCAATTACTAGATTCTCAGCCTCTCCAGTTAGAGAGTCATTGTTGGACTACCTGGATGTGCTATGCAAGCCAGTCCAATAATTCTCCTTTGTATATATTCATCCGTTCATTCTGCAGTTCTGCCTTTTTAAAGAAGCCTGACGAAGAGAGAAACTATGTCTGAGCTGATCTGTTTATTCATCTCATCCACCATCCATTCAATAACAACCACTGAATGCTCACTGCATGCAGAACGCTGGACTTACAATGAGGTCACAAACATGAATATCAGGTGCTGCTTTTCTGAGGTGCAGAATAAGACTTTTGCTCAATATGGAAAAGATCACAGTGTTAATAACCTCTTTAGGTGATTCAAAAGGCAATAATGCTAAGGCATAAAGAAATAGGAGCTCAATAAAGAAAAGATGTGACAGCATATACAAGCTCAAACAAATATGAAGAACAATTTTACATTTATGTATTTGAGCTTTGGGTAACTTATGTCAGAAAAACTTCTGTAGCATTAAGACTAAAACCCAAGACCACTGATTTGGAAAGTAGGTGGAAGGTAATGGAACAACCATAACTGAGGTCTCTTTCAAAATATTGATGCTGAAAAGAAAAGTAGGCTTAGAGCTTGTGGGGTGACTGATATTTTAGGGCCCAGAGGGAACTTGAGTGGGCAAGACGAAGGATAGTTCACCTATCAAGGTCTCCGTTATGACTCAAAGGATGAGGAAGAAGAGGAGCAGCGAGGTAAGTAAGGCCTTTCTCGTGGTCTAGGCTGAAAGGCAAGCCACCTTAAAATATATCCGTTTCAACAGCAAACACGGCCTCACAGTTTCTGTGGGTGACGAAGCTGGAGCACTGGCGGGGGCGGGAGGTACTCGTCCGGTCATCCAGGCCGAGCTTTGCAGGTTTCAGCTCCTCACTTCACTGTTGGGCCATTCCACGGGCAGATCATTCTCAGAATGAGGGAAATTCCAGACGAAGCAGCCGTCTTTTTCAGCCTCGTTTCAGAAGTGGGATGCCATTACGTCTTCATCCTGTGCTCTGATGGTCAGGACATGTCCTGATCGTCAGCAGGGGCTCGTGGAGGACCATCTCAGGGGTGTGAAGATAGAGGGTGGCTAAGCCGTGGTGGTCACTAAGCCGTGGTGGTCACGGTGGCTTGCCTAGGGTGTCCCTTCCATGTTTGTTTGTTTTGGTTTGGGATTTTTGTTTTGTTTTTTTTTTTGACGGGATCTCCCTAGTCCCCATTAGAATTCAATATGTAGACCAAGATGGCCTCAATCTCACAGAGATCTGCCTGCCTCTGCCTCTTACTGGGATTAAAGGCATGTGCCACCTTGCCATGGATATCTCTTTTAAAAAAAGTTTATTATTTCAATTTTATGAGTATGAGTGAATTGCCTGCATGTATGTAAGTGCACCCGTGTAGTGCAGTGCCCATGAAGGTCAGAAGAGGGCGCCGGATTCCCTGGAACTGCAGTTACAGGCAGTGACAGTTGTTAGCCACCATGTGGGTGCTGCGAAGCCAACCCAAGTCCTCTGCAAGAGCAACCAGTGCTTTTAATCACTGTCATCTCTCCAGCCCAGCTAGGATGTCTCTATTAAAGAAGCAATATTTCCAATCTTTTTGTCTTGATAAGCTCATAGTTTGAAGACTATTTATAACTTCCTTTTGCCTTTTTTAGGATATAAAAGGACAAGTTCCTTTCTGACCTATTTATGGAGGCACACGTACCGAAAGGAAGCAGGATTCTAGACAAAGATGGATTTAACTACAATTTCCCTAAGTGCAAGCAGAAGGCAGCTTGAGGACACCGGCAGATCCTTTTTTATATTTTAAAATGTTTTTTGAGAGCTTCGTGCATGAGTATTTCTATACCCTCCTACCCAGCCACACACTTTCCTCCCTCCCAGCCTCAAAGTGTGTGTCCTCTTGAGAGCTCCTTCTACACCCCTTCTCCATGATTCCTTTCTGCTTTCCTGGTTTCTGCAGTTACGTTATGTTATATACTCAAAACCAAATATTTGTGTGTGTGTGTGTGTGTGTGTGTGTGTGTGTGTGTGTGTGTGTGTGTGTGTGTTAGATAGGAAAAAGCTATCTAACAAAAATCCCAGTGCCTGGCAAGGAAAACTTCTCTTCAACTTGTTGGTCAGGGTAGTCCAAGAGACTCCTAAACCATTATAGACTACAGTCTAGCCATTAGCCGCCTCCCAGAACCTGAAGGAAAGACCCTACTGCTGAAGAAACCACACACCATTTCTACTCCTCTCCCATCCAACTCCCCCTCCAGTTCCCCCCTCCCATGACTCGCCTCTCATTTTTATGACCTCTTCTTTGACTATTACATCTACATGCAAACATACATATATATTGTAAGCTGCTGAATCCATTTCGTGGTGCTCCTGTGTACCTGTATTCAGGGTTGCCCACTTGGGCTCAGATGACCTGTCAGGGAGCTGGTCCCTCTCCCAGCAGCCATTGATTGCCTGAAGTTCTTCACGTGGCTGTGGGACCCTCTGAAATGTCCTCTGTCCACATTGACATGTCCATGGGTATTGTTGTTATGTAGATCTTGTTTAGATAACCATGTTGCTGAGATTTCACGGATGCAGCTTCCCGTCATGTCTAGAAGACACTCACTATCTAGCAACAGGCTTCCGAGTGCCCTGGATGGTACAGTCTTTCTGACCCTCTTCCCTGATAGTCCTTGAGCTTAACCTAAAATTTGGGATTGCATGGTTGCTGTATCATTTGGGGCTGGGCACACCAAGGTCATTTATTCTCTGCATTTTGACTAGTTGTGGAACTTTGTTATTGTCTCCATCTGTTGCTAAAAGAAGCTTCTTTGATGAGTGGTGAGAGTGCACTTACCTGCAGATACAGGGTCAGTATTCAGAATACAGTAATAAATGATACTGGTTTAGGAAAATGGCAATAGTAGGCTCATTTTCTAGGCTTTACAATCTATATAGTATTTGGTTTAGTTTACAACACCAGGTATGAATTGCCTCCTACTGAGTGGGCTTTAAGTTCTAATTGAACAAGATAAAGCACCACTATTGTGTCATTAGGGATATTTTGTTGGGCTGGCCATTGTTGTGATTTGTAGGCTTCACAGCTGGGTAGGGCTATTAGTTGCTTTTCTCCCTTGGCAGCTTGCATAGCCACTTCTGATAGTTCTCAGGGAAGAGGCTTCCAGGTCAGTCCCAGCTGGAGTTCTCCAAGTCCTGGTGTGTGGTTTCTTCAGCAGTAGGGTCTTTCCTTCAGGTTCTGGGAGGCGGCTAATGGCTAGACTTTAGTCTATATGGTTTAGGAGTCTCTTGGCTACCCTGACCAACAAGTTGAAGAGAAGTTTTCCTTGCCTGGCACTGGGATTTTTGTTAGATAGCTCTTTCCTATCTAACACACACACACACACACACACACACACACACACACACACACACACACAAATATTTGGTTTTGAGTATATAACATAACGTAACTGCAGAAACCAGGAAAGCAGAAAGGAATCATGGAGAAGGGGTGTAGAAGGAGCTCTCAAGAGGACACACACTTTGAGGCGGGGAGGGAGGAAAGTGTGTGGCTGGTTAGGAGGGTATTTTAACTGGAGAGGGTGCAGAAGGAGTATTAGAAATAATACTAAGTATGTCTGGAGAAGCTGTAGGGAAACGTACTATTTCATAAGGCCAGTCCTTTCCAGAACGATAGTTAGGGTCAATTAGTGCCCACTAAATCACTTGGAGGCCAAACCCTGCCTGGGGCATCATTACCCGGTCAGAGATTTTCTTGATCAACCCGGAGTCTTTGGATTGGAGCAGGTCAGGAGGGTCCATCTGTTTTTCCTATCCCTACATACACTTGGTGGTATCCAAAGTGTCTACTGCCTCAGCTATCTTATACCTGTAATGCAGTGTAGGCTCACCACCTGGCTCTGTAGCAGGTGGTGATTTTTCACATCCCACTTGACCTTCACACTCACCTCTTTCTGCCAACCTGCCTATTATTATTTCTTCAGCTTTTAGTTAGCTCGAGTATGGTGCTCCACAGGAAGCCACGTTAGCATACTTTGGCAAGTCTCAGCTAGTCCTGAGCTGAAATGTGAATGGACTGCTGGATTCTGATTTGTTTGCAGGTCTGACTTCCCCCTCTGCGTACAGCTGGTAGAAGGTAGGTTTGCATCATGGCCTGGCATATGGTGGGCACTCCATGAGAACGTCCGAGATCATTTTGGCAATGATCCAGTGATCAAGTGATTCCCCCTTTTTTGGAGTAAGGAGATGGAGGAAGAGGCATGAAGATGGAGCTGACTGGAGAAGTCAGGGCAGAATCGATCACTGTTTTGCTGTTGGGCACCTGTTATTTCTGTGAAAGAAGAGATTAGGCCACCTGCTGAGAACCAGGGAGGCAAAGAGCCGCTGTGACCCTTGAGGAAAGTAGGGAGGGTTTGAAACAGCTGGTTCAGAGCAGAAGTGGAGTAGAGGAGAAACACCTGAGGGCCCATCTGAGGAAGGAGCTCATAAATTTATAATGGAGCTCAGAAACATGAATATGCAATTTTCTCCAGAAGGGCTTAGTAGTTCTGAGCTGGAAATGGGAAAAGTGATGCTAATTACTATGTATTCATGCCCACGATATGCCAGGCCAGGCCACAAACTAAGCTGCTTGATATCTGTCCCCACAAGCCTCTGGTGCAGGTGTCCATTTTTGTCATGTGAACGGGAAAGCTGGTTATAGCAGTCAGTCATATAAAGTCACAAAGCTGGCGACTGGCAAAAACAGATGCCCGTCATACACTGCCTGCAAAGGCCAGGACTTTGGGATCCTGCCTTTCTTCCGAGGGTCCTGTTGGGTTGACCTAGGCTAGGGATTGTCATAGAGAGGGCAGTGAAGGGACACGGTAGACCAGAAAGAAGGTTCTTGACTGGAATGTTGTTAGAGAGATTAACTGTGGGCTCTGGATAAACAATATCTGATCATAGGTGTGTTAGCTGATATCTGTGGTATGAAAGGATAGGCTTGTGAAGAGCAAAGGAGCGAGACAGGAAGAACCTGGACAGTAATATGTCGTTTATAAACTGGCACTGGCCAGTTCTAGTAATGCTAATCTAATGTGTGCCTATGGGAATGAACCTGAATGAAACAGAAACGGCAGCAGAGTCTGGGGTGCTTCTGTACTGCTTTTGGAAGTCCACACCTGGCGCATGTTAGAGACCCAGTTTTGGGTGATGAATAAAAGGGTAACCACAAAGAAAAACGAAAATACCTTGAGAGTCTCTCTCTCTCTCTCTCTCTCTCTCTCTCTCTCTCTCTCTCTCTCTCTCTCTCTGTGTGTGTGTAGGATATGTGTGTGCTTATGTGTGTGTGCATACAGATGTCTTCTACTATCTATCACTCTCCACCTTATCTTTTGAGGCAGGATCTCTCTTGAACCTGGTGCATGCCGATTGGCTAAACTCTCTGGCAAATGAGCTCTGGGGATCCGCTCATCTCTACCACTATTTTTGCCAGTCTGGTCCCAAACTCCTGGCCTCAAGTGATCTTCCTACCGTATCCCCTAGAGTAGCTGGGGTTATAGATGTGCACCACCACACCTCACTGGGATACTTTTAATTGTGTGATTTGTGAGTGTTGTGATTAGTGCTGATTGTTAACTTGACAGGATCTGGAATCACCTAGGAGAAGAGCCTCCAGTTACAAGTGAGAGCGATTGTCTAGATCAGGTTAATGGAGGTGGGAAGACCCGCCCTGAAAGTAGCAGGCACCCTTCCCTGGGCTGGATCCTGGATCTCCTAGATGGGAGAAAAGGAACTGAGCACCAGCGTTCCATTTCTCCTCTTCCTGAGTGTGGATGCGTGGGACCAGCTAGTTCAAGTTTTTGCCATCTTGACTTCCCCATCATGTTGGACTGTACCCTCAACCTGTGAGCCAACACAACCCTTCCTTCTTTAAATGGCTTTTATCAGGGTATTTTATCACAGTAACAGGAAAAGTAAGACATTAAGTATTGCTATTTTATAATCTCACCTAACCCATAATTTAATAAAGTGTAGAGGAGTAGACAATGTCATTTGAATTGACAACATTGCACTCCTTTGCAGTGACTGTGCTTCTCAGGGCACAATTATACTCAAATATGTGGAAGATTTTTATTGTAAGAAAAAAATTAAAGTTCAGTGAAAATTAAGTTGTTGATATTATGGCCAGGAAAACAATAATAAAACTCAGGAACGATAGTCTTCTCTGTGCTGTGTTGTTTATAAAATGTATAAGACTTAGATTTGGTTGGGCTTTTATCAAAGTTCCATGAATGATCTGTTTTGTACGTGTTACATCAGAAACCTAGGCTCAGTCAACATGTCTATGCTTTGAAACCTTGAATCAAGGCGTGAAGTCTTATTTAAGCTAAGTCATGATTATCCTTCACCATTGGACTGTAAAACAAAATCCTTATTCATGATTTAGTTTATTGTTCTTCCTGCTGATGTTTGTTGGATATAATGAACATGCATGCCAAGTGATGAGAGATGAAACAGCATGAGGTAATCAAGAGTGTTTCAAAGGCTGAAGCCTTCAGGGGATTGGTAAACACACAGTTAAACAGAGCCTTGCAATGTGCTTCTGTGTTTTACGGTTTTGTCAAAATCAAAGGAAACGTATTTGCTTTGGAACAAATAATTGTGGGAAATTTCTGTAGTGTCCCTGTGGCTTGTTTCTCACTGTAACTAGAATTCCCTTTGGTGTGTGAGTGACACTGTATAAATAAGCAGTATCGGACGAAGGGTGTGATGCATTCAAGCCTTAATTATGATATGGAGGCGTTTTAGCCTTGGCTTCGTGCTTCGTTTGCCAGGAAACGTCTATGAAAGGTGCAGTATTGTTCCAGCTAACAGAATTAAGGTTCTGAGATGAATACACACTAGCGAGGATAATTTCTTAAGTCTGTATTCTTCAGTCATTAAAATGCAAAGATAGCAGAGGAGCAGACTTCCGCATCCTGGTTCTCTGATTCATGTTTTCCAGGCGCGTGCAAACAACATTCAGACTTCTTTCCTGCTTAATTGTGAAAACACATGATCATTATTATGAGCTCCCTATGCTGAAGAATTCACCCGTACAAGGAGGCACTCAAAGGAGTATAACCTACGAACCAAGAATTATGAGTTTTCACACTCCAAACAGTGCTTTTCTCCCAAATACTCAAATATCAAAATCCTTCATTTGTTTAAAGTAACAAAAACCCTCATTCTGCAGATGCTTTTAGATGTCATCCACCACAACATGAAGTTTAATGCAAATGGCTAAACTAGCAATCTCCTCAGTTGCCTAAGACACAGGGCTGTGGGCAAAGAGGACACGCCCACCACTTAATAAAGGCTCAGTTGATTCTTATATTATGACTGAGTGTTGTTATATTAATTATAAAACATTCTGTATTATTAAACTATAGAAACAGGCGTTAGTTGATGATACTATTACAGATATATCAAGGCAGAAGTAATGATACACTTTGAAAGGCAAGAATGCATTCCAATAGATTGTTAGCAGAATCCCAGGGAAAGTGAGCCACACTAATATTTGAGGAGTGCAGTCTCCTCAAATTCACAAAAACACAGAATCAATATCAAATTTGCTTCTTCTTTAGTTGGAGGGGATTGCATTTTGATCTTTGTTGGTAGGGGCAAAGTATCAGAAAAACACAATTAAGGCTTCTTTCTAGATATATTTTCTTTTAAGTTTTATTTTATAGCTTTTTCTGATTTAATAGTTAATTCAATACTCTTCCTGGGAATTACTTCAATAAACACAAGAATGCTGAATGAGCCATAAGATCTGATCTGACTCATTTCGTGCAAAATGGAAAAATATTCTCCATTATAAGATAGTTACATAAAAAACCATATATGACAGTCTTCTTTAAAAACAGAGTGCTTTAGGGAAGAGGAAAAAGAGCCCCATCATTGTAATTTATATCCTTCCAGAAAAAAAATTGAGGATGTTTTTTCCCTCTTGATATCAACAACACACCGCCATGAGAACCGGGCATTTGATCATGGTGAGAATCTTACTGAAAAGGCCTAACTGTTCTACTCCAGTCTTGGTTTTCGGTGTTCTCCTTAGTTCTTTGATCTGGCAATCCTCAGCCATTTCCTACAAAGCCAGTTCTAAACCATGCTCCTTTCTCAGATATTGCCACCACTTTGTTTCAGTCGAGGCCTTGGGATAGCCCTTCCCACTTTCCCATACTCAAATGTCTTTAAATTTGGCCTCTTCTCCTGTTTCTTTCTAAGTACGGAGGATGGTCTCTGCTCTCAAGGCCAGCCACTTTCCATTCCTCCCTGGCTGAGCCAGTCCAGGTGGCTCCTGTCTGCCTGTGCTCTTCCCGGGTGATTTGTGCTTTAGCACTGCTGGAACCACAGGGCTGCGGCCACACTACACAAGGAGTCTTGCGTCTTAAGATGCTGAGGATATGGAAATCTTGAGCAAGTCCAGGTTCTTTCAAAAAGCTACAGTGAAGGGCAGAAGAAAGAATGGACGGTAGCTTGTTGGGCAGTGTCGTCGAGGGAGTGCTGTCTAGGCCAGCAGGAGTGTGAGCGTGATCATAGGCTGGTCGGGAGTACCTTCCTGGGGCAGACAGGAGAGTCACCTGACTTTCACATAGTCTTTTAGGTAGTTACCTGAGGGACCCTCATTTCTGCTTAGTCTGAGGTGGGCAATTTTCAGAGTGCTACAGTGAATCACAGTCTGGAAAGTTCGAGAGAGACAGAGACAGAGAAGGAGAGAGGGACGTAGAGAGACACAGAAACAGAGAATATGAGAGAATGCCCATGCACACATATACACAAGAACGGGGTAATTTGTGCTTGTATACTGAAGCACATTGTTTTGACAGCATATGAAGCAACCAAATGTGGCCACCAAACCTTAGGAAATGCAGACTACAAACTCCTTAAATTGCTACTTCTGCTCCATGTATATGTCTGAATGGTTTGAATTGTGCCCAGGGAAAGGGCTAAGTAAAGACAGGACTGATGGGACCAGTGTGTAGTGTGTTCAAGAGAGACAAACTCATCCTCAGCTCTGTCTGGAAGCAGTCAAACAGTGGTGTACCAGAAAGGAGGGAACAGGGACTCTAACAGAACATCGAAAGCCTTGGCCTGGAGCTTGAAAACCTATAACCCGGGGCCACCCAGGAAGTCAGAACTGGGAGCGCAGGCATGTGGGCTCGTAGACTGTCCTTGAATTCTGGTTATCACAAGCACACAATGGCTCTTACTCGGAGTGCTGAGGGTGCCGCTCACCATCTGACTCCTGAGGCAGCTGTAGAAATTTGTCCTGAGAAGAGATTCATAGCTAACCGTATGAGACTTTAGTTTGTGTTTTTAAAGACATGGGAGTCTGTAGCACCTGACATTCCAGCTGGTGCTAAGCCTCAGTATCTTCACATGCAAATCAGCTACAGGCTGCTGCAACAGATTTTGCTCGTCTTAGAGACGTTCATTTCATCATTATTTGATACAACTCCAGGTCTTACATGTGAGAATCTACACCTACCACTGAGCAGGTGAATGCCACCTTTGGTAGCCTCCTGAAGTCTCACTCACTCCTCTGTAAAATGGGAATAATCAAGGCCCCTTAACAGTATTGTAATTAAATGAGACTACATAGGCAGAATATATGGCTCAGTACTTCTCTCTGACAAAGATTAATTTCTTTCACCTTTGTGGTGATGTGACGCTCATTACATTTGTGTGAGCCAGAGGCCGTTAACCCTCCCAAACCCATGTATTTGATTTGTCATGTGTGTCTACAGTTTAGAGAAACTCTGATGTTTTCATGCTCAATGAAATTTAGATACAAATTAAAAGAATTAAGAAATGGTTGTATTGAGGCTAGGTATGGTGGCAAATACCTTTAAGCCCAGCACTTGCAAGGCCAGCCTGATCTATACATTAAGTTCCAGGCCAGTTGGGGGTACAGGAAGATAGACCCTTTCTCAACAAAATAAAACAAAACAAAGTAACAAAAAAGAAATAGTTGTTTTAAAACCATTCTTTGACAACTGAAAGAGGAGCAGGAGGAACTAACAGAGGAAAGTCTTCCAAAGTTGTATCTGAGAACCCAGAAGACAGACACACAGATAATGGCACTCAAATGCCTTTACATTTATCACGAAACTTCTAGACTAAAATACTTTGCAATTCCCACATGGAGAAAATATTTGCCAAAACAACTAAAGTGAACTACATAGGCAGACCATGGTCTAGTAACGTTACGCTGGGCCAATGAGCCTGTGTCGACCAGAGAATATACACAGGAATCCACATCGCTGCTTCAATCAGAGCAGCCCCAACTGAACATAACCCAAGTGTCCATCAGTAGTTGAATAGGCAAATAATAGTTTGTAATATTTGCATAAAATAGGATGCTGTCCTGCAATAAAGAAGAGTAAACTACCAGCACATGTAATGTTGCAGGTTAATCAAAATGAATCAGACATAGAAACTAGTACACGCCAAAGTGTTCCTGTGCTTCCGCATCTGCCCTCGTCCTGCTCCTACACTCCCTGAATGGCTTGCTACTAGAGATGCTCTGTGGGGAAAACGACATCATGTGACGTGAAACTTATCCACCGGGGAGCATGGATGCATGTTGGTTAAGTCCAGGCTGGTCTTCTGGAGATAGAGAGCTCACTGGTAGCCAGGAGAAACCACCAGGCACTTATTTGGCTCCAGTAGATCATAAAGTACCGAGTTTCCAGATTGTGGCAGCCATACAAGTGATACAAGGTACAGCAGACAGAACTGAGCCCAAGATACATTCCTGACCCTGGAGAACTGTAAGCAGATAAAATGGTGTGTGTTTTAAGCAACCACATTTATGAATGATTTGCTACATATTCAAGATAATTGCTAGGCTATATTATTTTATTTACATAAAGTTCAAAAGCAGGCTAATCTATAGTGATAAAAATCAGAATAGTAGTCATCTTTGACTGGGAGAAGGCATAAGGAAGCCTTTGGAAATGTTCTATTTATTAAGCTGGTTCATGGCCATCTAAGTTTACTCACTTGGTAAGAATTCATCCATTTGTACACTTGAGACTGGAGTTTTCTATTTATTGTACACACATACTTTGTTTATGATCCAGATTTGTGGGTGTGTTGATGAGCAAGTTTTCAGAGACAGGCAGAGACAATATCCACCAAGGATGGTCATTTAGAGTATTTGAGATGGGGGCCATTAATTTAGGAACTTGCTACCCACCACCTGCTAGGATTAAATAGTTAAAGAAAACATAATCTGTTATTTACATGTGCTAAGTCAGGCCAATGCAGAGACAAAGGACAGATCCAAAGGATATTGTTTTACTATGTTAATTGGACAACTAGAAACATAAAATGTAATTTTAAAACTAGATTATAAGGCCAGGTGAGGTGGCACATGCCTTTAATCCCAGTACTTGGGAGGCAGAGGCAGGTAGATCTCTGTGAGATCAAGGTTAGTTTGGTCTTCATAGCAAGTTTCAGTCCAGCTGGGGCTACAAGGATACCCTGTCTCAAAACAACAACAACAAAAAAAGTTCCATCATGATTTTGAGAGGAAAAAGAAGCAAACTGAGTAAGTACTGTTTATCATGTTCAAATTAATCAGTAGACACACAAAATGATGTATCCGTTATATTTTAACAGCACATTATGTATTCATGAGAGTTGAAGCCATTTAACTCATGACTAGCAAAAGGTGCTCTTCTTACATTTAGCTCGTGTTTTTCATAATGTTTTTGTGGTTTTTTGACCTGGAACTCACTGTAGACCAGGCTGGCCTCTATTTCACAGAATGTCTTTATATTTTTATCAGTAACCTTGACATTGCGGCATCCTAAAGCATAAAGTGGCTCAACAGGTTCATCCATCCTTTATTATCAAGCACAATGTTAAGAAGTTTCTAGAAAATATGCCACTGCATTCAGCTTCTATTAAAGGCAGAGTTATCCCGCTAATTGGATGAGTTCTGAGAATGAATCTAAGCAGGAATTGGACTGATGGGTTCTGATGACATTATCTTAGTCCTCTACATCTGGCTGGGCCTGAACATAAAAATATCTCCTTTATTATCTATTTGTTATTCTCGTAGTTTGTATCTGTCCTTTAATCACTTGGAAGAGCTCTAGCTGGCAGCTTTCTGTCAATACAAGACATCTCAGACAACAAAATTACAGAAGAAAAGCAGTTTTGGCGGTCAGCTTTGGAGGTTCTAGACCATGGTCACTGGACTCAGGCTCCGGGCCTTTGGTGAGGCAGTACTCCGTGATGGAGTGCGTCGTGGAGCACAATCACTTGCCCTGTACTTGTAACTAAAGAGAAAAAGAAAGAGACTGGGGTCCACAGTTCCCTTTGAGAGCACACGTTGAAGGACCTGAGGAACTCCCAGTCTCATAAAGTCCACAGTCTCTTGACAGGGCCTTGTTGAAGCCCGTTCCTTTAACATCAGCCGTGCGAGCGTTCTACGTCCAGACCACAGCAGCCGAAGTGGCATCCACCATTGACACACATGTAAAAGTCGCATGTTTGAAAGTAGACAGACAGTCAAGGAGGTGCTGTGCTGCAGAACTTCTTTTCTTGCCTGTCTCCCAGGCTAGAGGGAGCTGCCATCATGAGGGCTGTCTTATTCAGGTAGCACTATAGACCTTTGCACGGTACCTGGCTTTAATAGATATTTTGTTGAATCGTATTCATACTGTGGCCATATCCTTGTCCATTTAATTTTATTAATGTGCACCATATTCATTTTTCTTGAACTCTGGCTGCCTTTCCATGGTTCAGAGGGAACAAATAGATTCCAACATCCTGCCTGTTGCTTTTAACATATACTGGGCACTAGGCCAAGCAATGACCAGGTGAAAAGGCAGACAGGAACCTCGAAAGTTTATACCCAAGGTCAAGGAAAGGTGGATAGCCTTGGGGTGAGTCAGGCATGAGAAACAAGTTGGGCCCAAACTTGAGAAGATGTGAAGGGTGGGTAAGCAGCCTACAAGCCTTTAGGGACACAGAGGAAGAGGGCCAGCGAAGGGTGGCAAATTCCCATATAAGGCTCTAGTCCAGTCAAGAGCTTAATGTCTTTGAGAGTAAGACACAGTCTCAGCACATGCTCTTGGGTGAACCTAGATCGTTGTGCAGGGAATCTCTGAGTTGGGTCCTTAGTGTTATCTGACTTAATATATTTTGACATTGGCAGCAGGGTCTCACTAGTCTAAACAAAGGGCTGTCCCTAATACTTCTGTAAACAGGATTAATGAATTCATAGGTGGCTATTTCTTCTTTATGGCTATTAAAGTTTACTCATAAATTTATTTTAAGCTGAAATCCAGATACACAGCTGGATAACAAAATGTATGTGCAAGTGTGTTTTGTGTGACACTATTCCTGGAGGGATGTGAACAAATGTCTGCTCACCACAGATGGAGGCCTAATGACAGACTGAAGTAAGGCTTCCACCAGGGCCCAACGTGCCGAACTGATGAATTTTATTGGGTTCCTTACAGGAGGATGGGTGAGGGGTCCCTTACAGGAGGATGGGTGAGGGGTCTCTTACAGGAGGATGGGTGAGGGGTCCCTTACAGGAGGATGGGTGAGGGGTCCCTTACAGGAGGATGGGTGAGGGGTCTCTTACAGGAGCAGAAACGATTCAAAGACAGCTGCATCACAGAAGTCTCAGCCCAGCATGGAGTAAAGACAGGAAGTCCAGAGCATACTGCACACAGCTGAACACGTTGGAGAGTGTCTTTCTCAGGTAGCTCAGGGGATTTGAGCCTCTTCCAGGCATCTCTGCTCCTCTCTGCTTCTTCTGGGCAGCTTGGCCCATCTGTCTCTTCCAGACAGCATAGCTGTGAGTGTCTCCGCAGCCCTTACTGCTCACATACGTTTGAAGAGGGAGGGACCTAGCGAATCTGGTGGCTTTAGGGATATTCTGAAGCTACTGAATTGTTTACTTCCTGGCATAATGACCTTCCCAGCATGATGGAATATTTGACCTCCCCTTAGAACATCTTAATAAGCCTCAAGATGGAATGTCTTATGGCAGAGGAAATCACTGTACAATACTGGCTTACAGCCTCCCCATATAGACAGGGACAAAACTGAAAAATCACCACCAAATCTTACATCTGAAAATGTGGAATAGTACACACTAATTAATACTTTGAATATTAATTCATGGAAATGAAAATAGGTTTCATAAAACACTGAATTCACTTAAGTGTTCTTTCAGCTTTAGGGAAGACTGAGAAATCTGTAGAAATTTAGAATTAATAATTCATATTTCTGACCTAGTGTTAAATCTTCTGAATCACAGCCCCACATTGCTTACAACTGAGTAACAAACAATGGTCTTATCTTTCTACACTAAACAGTTATGTTTTAACTGAATTTTTGCAAATTTCATACAATATATATATTTAAATTGTACTTTGAATTTTTCCAATTGTCATACAATATAGTTTGACGGTATTTAGATCCCTGCCCCATCTGCCCTCCCCCTCTACCCCCAGCCCAACTTAATGTGCTGTCTTATATATATGAAACATGGCCTGTAGAGCTTGAATTGTGTCCCCAAATGCTCTTCAGTGTGGGTTCACGCACTGGGCCCACCAAAAGTCCCATCCCTGCAAGGCACGTCTTTTCTCCCTCGCAGGAGTCATCAATTGCCAAAAGTTCCTTAGGTTGGGTTTGGAGCTCTTGCCCACGTCCCCATGTCTATGCTGGGATTTTGTCTTTTGTCTGGTTTGAGTTTGCATGAAACTTGTGCATGCTCTCACCATTGCCGTGAATTCATATGAGCAACCGACCAGCTGTCTGGAAGACTCTGTTTCCTTGTGTTCATCCACACCTTCTGACTCTTAATAGTCATCCTGCCTCCTCTTCCACAATGATCCCTGAGCCTTGGAAGGCAGAGGTGTCCTATCAGGGATGAGCACTCTGCAGCCTCTTGTTCTTTGTACATTGGTCAATTGTGGGGTTTTGTGTTAGTCACCTTCTGCTGCATAAGGAAATTCCCCTGATGAGAGCTGAGAGATACCTTCATTCTCTGGGTAGAGGTTGCATTAATGATGTGTCACTTGGGGTTAAGTGTCTCACAGACACTTGTTCTCTGCATTTGTCTATTTCTGGAACTGTGTAATCGTCTCCATCTGTTGCAAACAGAAGCTTCTTTGATGAGGGGTGGGGGACATACTTGTCTGTAAATATGTATAATATATATAAATATATGAATGCATATTTAGAATAAAGGAAGAAATTACATTGGTCTAGAGATGTGGCAAAAGTAGGTTTTTCCCTGAGATCTATAATTTCTCTAACCATGTATGTTTGGGTTACAGTATCACGTGAGTTCTTTCCCCTTGATCAAGCCTTAATTCCAGTTAGACAGCGGTTGATGACACCCAAGATAAAAGTGCCATTACTGCAGCAATATTGAATGTTTGCAGGGTCAGTCATTGCTGTTTATTAAGTTTTACAGCTGGGTAGGACCATTGATTGGTTTTCTCCCTTGGCAGCTTGCACAGGATCCCCTGATACCATGAGAGCTAGTCTTGAGGGAGGAGGCTTCCAGGTCAGTTCCAGCTTGATATCTCCAAGTCCAGTGTCCAAAGTGTGGCCTGTCTTCAGCAACTGAGTCTCACTCTCAGATTCTTGGAGGCAGTCAAGGGCTGTGGCAGTAGCATGTGCTATTTGGGGGTTCTCTTGGACTACCCTGACCAACACCTCGGCGGGAGGTTTCTCCTGCCTGGCAGTGTGTTCTTTGTCATAGAGCCTTGAGGTACACTCATGCATTTATGTATTTATTGTATGTGTATTTTTCAGGAGGACTTCGAATGAATACATTTCCCTCTGCTTTTCAGACCGCGCAAGCAGAGCTCCTCTCACTGTGTCTCCCCACGCACAGCCTTCCCTTCCCCCACTTACAGTGCTGCCTCCTCTCTTCGTCCCCCTAAGAACACCCGACTCCTACTGCCCCCCTCTCTGGAGCTCCTTCTTCCCCTTTATTCCCATGGCTCCTTTCCATTTTCCAGGCTCCTGCAGTTACATCAGGACATACTCTCACATCCAGGCAGCTGGAGATAAGATCCACAAATGAGGGAGAACATGTCACGTGTTCTCGGAGGCTGTGCTATTCCACTTAGTATGATTGTTTCTAGTTCTATCCCTTTACCTACAAATTACCTACCTACTGATTCCGATTTTCTTTACCACTGAGTAAATGCACCACATTTTCATTATCCATTCATCAGCTGAGGGACATTTAGGTTGTTTCCATTTCTTAGCTGTTGTGAAAAGAGCAGCAATAAGCATGACTGTGCAAGTCTCTCTGTAGAATGAGTCTGTTCAGTATATTCCAAGGAATGGTATGACCAGATTATATGGTAGATTTACTTTTAAGTTTAGAGTTCTCCATACTGATTTTCCACAGTGGCTGCAGCAGTGTGCACTCCCACCGACAGCGGGCGAGGGTCCATGACAACTTCTGGTGTCATTTGTTCTCTTGATCTTAGGCATTCTGACTGGGGTAAGATGAAATCTTATAGTAGTTTTGGTTTGCATTTCCTTAATTACTAAGGATGTTGAACACTTTTTAGTCACTGTTATTTATTCTTTTGAGTGCTCTCTGCTCAGGTTCATAGACCGTCTTTTAATTTTGTCTTTTGTTTTCTTGCTTTTTTTAAAGTTCTTTTTATGTCTGAATATTAGTCCTCCATCATGAATAGCTGGTGCAGATTTTCTCCCACTTTGTGGGCCTTCATCTTCACTCAATTAGCTGTTTCCTTTGATGTATAGAAGTCTTCTAGTTTAATGAGGTCCCAATTGTCGATTGTTGACCTTGATTCCTGAGCGACTGCTGTCGGATTCAGAAAGTCCTTTCCTGCACCTGAGTCTCATAGGGTACCGCCTAGTATTCTTCTAACGGTTTCAGCCTTTCGGGCTTCACACTTAGGTCTTTGATTCATTTGGAGTTGACTTTTGTGCAGGGTGATAGGTACGGGTCTAATTTCACTCTTCTACATGTGGAGACCCAATTTTGCCAGCATCATTTGTTGAAGACGCTCTCTTTTCTACAGTGTGTGTTCTTGGCACTTTTGTAAATATCAGGTGGCTGTAATTGTGTGCACTCATGTTTGGGTCTTCTCTTTTGTTCCATCGATCTACAAGTCTGTTTTTGGGCCGGTACCATGCTGTTTTTAGATCTCTGTGATTTAGATTGACGTGTGGGATGGTAATCCTCTGACATTACTTTTTGTGTTTAGGGTTGCTTTGGCTATCCAGGGTCTTTTGTGTTTCCATATGAATTTTAGGATGTTATGTTTCTGTTTTTGTGAAGAATGTCATGAGGATTTTGATTGGAATTGCACAGAATCTGTAAATTGCTTTTGATAGGATGGTCATTGTCACTGTATTGATTCTACCAATCCATAAGCATGGGATTTTTTCCCATCTTCTTGTGTCTTCAAAGTCTGAAAGTTTTCATTGAATAGGTCTTTAATGTCTTTGGTTAGGTTTATCCCTAGGTAATTGGTTTTGAGGCTATTTGGGTAGAAATGCTTCCCTGACCTCTTTCTCTGAATGATTAATCAAGCTACTGATTTTTGTAGGTTGATTTTGTAACCTGCCACTTTGCTGAAAGTGTTGATCATTTCTAGAAGTTTTCTGGTGGAATTTTGGGGATCATTATGTACAATACCATAGCATCTGGAAATAAGGACAATTTGACCTCTTTTTTTCCCATTTAGTACACTTTAAATGTCTTTCTCTTGTCTTATTGCTATAGCTAGAGTTTTAAGCACTATATTGAAAAAAAGTGTGGATAGTGGAAAACCTTGTCTGGTTCCTGATTTTAATGGGAATTCTCTGTTTTCCCCCTTTATAATGAATACAATATATTTTGATTATATTTAGAATCTCTCCCTTATTTGTACCCCCTTTATTTCCTCATGTCCAATTTCATGTACCTTAGTATCTATATAAAGGCCTAGAGCGTCAAATTTGTGTCGTTAAAAGCCCTTCAGTGTGGGTTCATCCACTGGAACCTGGTTAACATATCAAAAGTCATATCCTTAAATAAGACTGACTCTCTTCCCATTAGCCATTGGTTGCCAATACTTCCTCAGGTAGGGTGGGGATTTCTTACCTACTTCCCCATGTCTATGCTAGAATTTTGTCTGGCTTGAGCTTATGTTGGACTTGTACATGTTGTCACCATTGCTATGAGTTCATATAACTGGAAAACTGTCATTTTTTGGTGGTCTTCTACCACCTCTGCTGGTTACAGTCTTTTTGCCCCTCTCCCTGAGCCATAGGAGGCAGAAGTTTGATATAGGTGTCTTATTCAGGGACGAGTACTCTGTAGTCGCTTATTCTCTGTAGGTTGGCCGGTTGTGGTTCTCTGTGTTAATCACCATCTGCTGTATAGGAAAGTTTCTGTGGTGAGAGTTGAGAGATGCAATAATCTAAGGGTCATTAAGAGTCAGTTTAATACTATACCTATTTAGCAGAATAGCAGGATTAGGCTCTCTCCTATGGCCTGTGACCTGCCTAACCACTGGGTCCTAAGCCTGATTTCAATGCCAGGTATGGGTTCATCTTCCCCGTTACAAAATACAAAGAACTCTTCATACAGAAGACACTGGGTAGAGTCCTCAGAAAGGGTTCCTTAGAAGTACAGTCAAGACCTACACTAAATGCTATTCTAGACATGCCTGACAAAATTAAAAGTGGATCTTGATGGGGTGAGGTGCTGCAGCCACAGGAGCCCCGAGGAGGCCACTAGGCATTTTGGATTTGTGCCTTGGGCGTTCTGTCAGGTATTTTTCTTGCTGCTGTGATAAAATACATGACAAGAAGCAACTGAAGAGAGAAGGGTTTATTTTGGCTCAAGGCTGGAGAATTGCAGCCCCTCACTACTTGGAGAGAGGTGTGGCTGGTCACAACATATCCCTGTTCAGGAAGCAGAGCAAAGACCGGAAGTGGGGCTCACTCCTGTTGACCCACTATCTTCAGCTAGACTCCACTTCCAGGCCCATCCCCAGCTAGAGATCAAGTGTCAAATACATGGTCCTGTGGGGAACATTACACATTTAACCACAATAGGTTTCTTCTTAAAGAATCCTTTTTAGATTGTGGCAGGGGCAGATTTCTTTGGGAAATTAAGAGCAAGAGCAGCCAAATCTCGGAATTTGGGATAATTGTCTTTTGTTAGAACGAGTTTTTAGTTTAAAATCTTCCTTAGAGAGGAAGAGAAAAACACCTTACTGGACAACTCTGAAGTACTTGAAAGAAAATAAGAAATTCTTGTGATGTCTAAGCTTGGTTGAGCATTTCACTTCCTCAGGCCACTCTTGGAAATGTCAGCCTTGTCATTAGGAAACACTAATGAGGAGGTGACTGACCGGCGAACATTAATTCTACTCACTTTTCTGCGTTAGTAATTCAGGCTCTTCGGCATGAAATACATTTTATAGTAAAAGAATTAAAGAAACCTAAATATCCAACTCTAGGAACATCGAAGACTGGAATTTCTGGATAGGTACTGTTACTAGAACAAAAGTCGAGCAGATGAAATCATGGATGACGTCCCCCTTTGGAACACGCCCCTGTAAGAGTCTGTCAGCACAGCACGCTCACAGCGCGGCCTTGGTGGAGGGGCGTTGCTTCCCGTCGTCCTCTGGGCCTCTCACCTGGGTGCCCAGGCTCTGCTCTCCGACTTCACCCTCGATTGCACTCCCTGTGATGCCGATGGGTCCTGGAGACCAATTCCGACAGCAGTACCTTACCTTCTTAGTCCTCTGCAGAGACTGCAAGGACCATAAGAATCTTTCCTGCCAAGGAACATCCCTGGCCTGGAACTTCCCTCCACCAAAGTAAGATGCATCTCTCTACTGAGGTTCCATATTTTCTTCTCTCTGTTGCTGAGTTTCCAGAACACAGCAAACAGCTTAAGGCTACTTTGTATCTTCTAATGTAACTTTTGAGTATCTCTCATTATTTAAGCAAATGTGTCTTTCTCAGGCAAGAGCTCTATAGAATTACCATTCACAGGTTAGTGTTCTATAAGCAATGTTGATTAAAATATTATTTTAAATAGAAAAACAATCAAAAGTACAAGATTTAAAAACAGTAATCTGAATCCTAAATGCTACATTTTTCTATTTTTGGAAAAAAATAATTTAGAGAAAAAACACTAGGAAAATAATGATTGAGTTGTTTGACTTAAGTGTGAAATAGCAGTGTAGGGAGATGATTCAGTTGGTCAAGTGCTTGACAGGAGTTCAAATCCCCAGAACTCACCTAAAAAGCCCAGAGAAATGACAGGGCCTGTAACCCTGGCCCTTGGGAGTGAGAGGAGGTTCCTGGAGCTCCCTGGCCAGTCAGTCCGACAGCATCAGAGGGCACAGCTGTAATCAGCGTTTTGAAGGTGGAGGTGGGATGCCCAGAGCAAGAAGGCCGGCCTGCATCGGTGAGCTCTGGGCTCCCTGGGAGAGCCCGCCTCAGTGACCAAGGAGAGCAGTCAAGGAAGATTCCCAGTGTCGATCTTAGCGCCCCCCACATGTGCACCCCTGTTACACATTGTATCCACATATGTGAACATGCATACACACATGTACACACATCACATACAAACACATGTAAATAAGGTGCAGGGAAGCATAAATACCCAACATTTACTTCTGCCTTCCACACATGCACTCATACATGTACATGCACACATGTACACACATGCATGTATATGAACACATACTCATATATACCACTCACATACACACAAAGAACTATAGATAATAATTCTTATTAGAACTGAGTTTTTAATATCTAGTTTTACTTTCAGTGTGTTATTGGTTTTTGTCTTAGGGGTGCAAAAAACCTCCCTAAAACGTACACACACACACACACACACACACACACACAGATACACAAGGAGATTTTTAAAAATTAATGATAAGCTTCCAGTCAAAGGCAAATGAGCAAATGTACCTTAAATAGGAAAATGTTTTATTTACTCCTGCCAATGGGAAGCACGCTTTTCTTTGAAAACCTCCCGTTCCTTCACGTCAGTGACTAGACTCCTGACCCAGAGCTCTACTTCACTGACTGGACTCCTGACCCAGAGCTCTACTTCACTGACTGGACTCCTGACCCAGAGCTCCACTTTGTGAATTAACTTCTGGATCCTCTTTTCCGTCTATAGCCACATGTACTTCTGTTGTGGCTCCTGGAGAAATCTTGTGATGCCTAAGTTGCTCTCTCCAGCTCTAACCTCTCATGACGTGGACATTTTTTATTACTAATTGTCTGTCAACATCTCTTATGTGGTATCATTGGCATCTCAGACCCACAAAGTACAAAATGTGCCTTCATTTCTACACGTTTCTCTACTTGACTTTTCTACTTATTGTAACTTTTTATATCAAGAAATATGGGGGGTGGGGAGATGGCTCAATGGTCGAGAGCACTTGCTGCTTTTCCAGATGATGTGAGTTCAGTCAACACCCACAAACTTGTAGAATAGACTTGTTTGAAGTTCATGACAGCATGACAGATACCATATGAAATTGCACCCTATGGATTTCAAAGTGCAGAGGGACCTTTCAAGGCTGTGCAGATATGCAAATAATGCCCTCTGCAGGTATCTCTCTTCCTATGCACAGTGACCACAACCAACAGCATGCTAATCCCCTATGGATCAGCACACCATCAGAAAGAGAGAGAGAGAGAGAGAGAAAGACAGAGAGAGAGAGAGTTGAGAGTATGTATAATTGGTCTAGATTAGGTCTAGACCCAAATCAGTCTCTGCAGACAAACCTACTGACTAGGTCTCAGTCACATGACTGACTCCAGTCTGAGATTACAGTCACCTCCAACATATCCTCGTGGAGAGAGATGGTTTGCTAGGAGAAGAAGAGCATACATAATGGTAAGAATGGAAATGGATTCTGACTAGGACAAAACCAACAGAAGAATACTATAACTTCTTAATTATAATTTGACAGTAATTTTATAATGGGATCATTTAATAAAAGGACTAAAATTTAATGACATTAATACAGGAAATGCTTATTTTAAATGAATATCAAACATGAGTTAACAAACATGTTTTTAATCTATTTAATGAAAGAAACCTTTAAGATAATGTCAACAAATTACCTTCAATCATTAAGAGATTCATCTATCCATTCTGTTACGTCTTTTGAAATGTTTTTACACGTCCAATCTATAAAGTACATGCCAGAAATCGTGTTAAATGCTACAGGCCCAGACTCCTCCAGACATTGCAGATTCTCTAGTCACAACATTGCACATCATCAAAACAGTTTAAGCAAGAGTTCTCCTCAATAGTGCAGACAGCACTTTTGGTTATGTGTTACACTACAAGGGTGATGCAGCTCAAGTTCTTTTTAAAAGACTTTGTAGCTGGACATGGGAGTGTACTCAGGATGCAGAAGCAGGTGGATTTCTGTGAACTAAAGGCCAGCTTGGTCTACATAAGCCAGTTGGGACTGTAGGAAGACCCTGTCTCAAACAATAACAGCAACAAAAAACAAAAATGTAGCTTGGCATTTTTAAATTGATTCACTTAGTGCGTTGCTTTCAGTTAAGTAAAATTAGTAATGATAAAATGTCATATTTGTCTAGCTTCTTGTCTGAGAAGTTCAAGAGAACTGTATAAAAGGGCAGAAATCTTTATGTTGTTTGTTTCTGTCATTATGACTAAACTGTGATAAACATGTAATCATACTCATCAGTGTAGCTAATCTTTCTGCATCAGTTTCTAGTTGTGATGAATCCTGTATTTTGAATCAGTTATGCAGAAACAAAGACCGTCTTTCTTGTTTCATGTTGAATATTGACATTATTTATTAAAGGGGGAGTATGAAACATTTAAATGAAGGATCCAATCTATAAAATACATGTTACAGATGAAAAACATATATGGATAGGCATAATGCATTCATTTAAAGACTGTGGATCAGCAGTCCCTGAAGAAATGCTATTAATCCATGTGGTGGCCCTGGGCGTCAGGGTTGGCCACAGCATCTGCTGCAGAAGAGGCCAGTGTAGCCCACAAGCTCCCCGGGCTCCGCATCTGAGCAACTTCAAGAGTACAGATTTTCCCTTCAAAGGTTTGGAAGAAATTGCATACTAAAAAACTGGCTCCAGAAAGAGTTATTTTGGATAGGACAAGGTGAGGCTCTCATGAGGTGTGTTAAATGGATCCCTCTGTGTAGTGCGTGTCTGTGGGCAGAGTTGGTGGGGGTGGTTAAAGACTACGGAGGAAACAGACAAAGTCTAACCACACACACTTGGACAGAAATGCCAAATCTACCCACTGGACAAGGTTCTTAAAAATTCGTGTTTTGAAACAAATGGCTTTGAAACAGTGTGAACAGCCATGTCTTCCACTAGCACTGCGAGCGCTCCCGCTAGCAGAATGCAGGAGCCGGCGCGTATGAGTTTACCTTGCCAAGTTTTGAGGACTGTGTGAGCTACTACTAAAAATTAAATTGGAGGGCACTGGAGAGATGGCTCAGCAGTTAAGAACACAGGCTGCTCTTGCAAAGAACCGGGGTTCAATTCCCAGCACCCATATGGGGGCTAATAACCACCCACATCTCTCTAGTTCCAGGGGAGCTAACACCCTCTTCTGGCCTCTGCAGGCATTGTACACATGTGGTGCACTTACGTGCAGGAAAAACACTCATACACACAAAAATAGAAATAATAGAATATTTTAAAAAGATTAAATTGTATAAGCGTATAGTTGTTTAAGTTACATCAAAAGCAAAGGTAAGAAATCCCCGAAATACATCGCTTCTGAAGTGCCTTAGCCACTTTGCCCTGGTCTTTGCTCTCAAGCGTGTTTCCATGGGTCACACCTACCTTCCATGGGTGTGAAGCTCTGCACCCTTCGCAGCTCAGTGTTCAGTGGCCTCCCATTGATAGTTTGAAATTGCCACAATGGGCTACAAATCAGAAATTGATTTCTTGTTTTGTTCTTTAAGGATACACAAGGGAGTGAAGGGGAAAATGCTAATAATGGACACTTCATTTAAACGTAGGCTGTGTTTAGCCACAAAACTGAGGATGTATTCTTCTGGTATTTAAAACTTGTTACTTGATTTGTCAAAGAAGTCAATCACATCATTGATGAACAAGTGTTATACTGACATATAAGCTTTTGTTGTTTATTTCCCACTAGTATAAATGGAAATATTAGCAAACATTCATGCGGGAACTAAACTCATTTGTTAATTGTCATCCTAGATTGCTAAATACACAAGAGTCGAATGAAAGTTCAGGAAATCTTTCTCTGAGAAATCACACTGCTGGATTTACATTACTGCATTTATAACACAGAACTTTGGATATTTCAAGTATTTAAAACTTATAGCCAGCATACTCTTTACGTTAGTAAGATTCCTGTTAAATTTATGCTTATATATATCTAGGCATAGTTTTCTGAGGACTGATTGTCAGTATTTTATTAGCACATCACTGTCAATAAAACAATTCAAGGGACTGAGGAGGTCTCTCATTGGTTAAGAGCACTTGCTGCTCTTATAGAGAATCAGAGTCTGATTCTCAGCACCCGTATTGGGTGACTCACATCCACCTGTAACTGTGGCTCCAGGGAATCTGACATCTTCTTCTGGCCTCCATGAATACACATATGTGTGTATACACATACACAGAAAATAAAATAAGTAAATATCTTCTAACAAATAAAGAAATTCAAGTTTCCTGCTCCTGCTGAGAGTTTGCCTTTGTCTTTCAGGATTAAAGCCCCCCTGTATATGGGGCAGGAGGACTGAGGGCATTTGTTGTAGAGATGCTGGATCTGTTTGATATGGATCTTACTTAGGACCTCCAGAAAATGAAACAAAGAAAGGGGACAAGGATGAAGAGGAATTAGATCACCTTTTTTTCAAAATTTTAATTTATTCTTTGAGAATTTCATACAGATATACGATGCATTTTGATGGTATTCATACACCCTCACTTTCTCCCTCTGATCCCCACCCCCACGCTCCCTCAGCACCTGTTCCTGCCTTTTTATGAAATACATATCCCACTGAGCCCAGTTGTGCTGCTCGCTTGTGCAGAGGTGTGGAGCCATTCACTGGCACATGGGCAGCCTACCAGTGACCACACGCCCAAAGAAAAACAACTCAACTACAAGTATATAGTGCCTCAGCTAGGATTGGGCCTTGTGAGCTTCTTTCTTCTCCATGTTGGAACTATGACTGGCTTGATCATGTGCAGACAGCTGTGCTGTTGAGTTCATGTGTGCATACCATGTCCCGAAGACAGAGTTTCACAGTACTCTCACCTGTCCTCTTGTCCTTACGTTCTTTTCGCCTCCTCTGGGATGTTTCATGAGGTTTGGAGGCATGGGGGTCATGGGTTGACACAGACGGCTTACTTAGGACTAGTACTCACAGCTACTTACTTATTTATCAGTGCTTTGACCAGTTCAGAGCTTCTGCATTTACTGTTGCCTACTGCAAAATGAAGCTCTGACTAGGAGAACAGCACATATCTGAGTATAAATGTAAGTATTTAGAAGGTACTTTGGTAACATGACCATTTAGCGAAATAGCATTAGTAGGTTTTCCCCTAGGGCCTGTGACCTCCCCAGCCACGAACTTCTGACCAGATTTACAGGACCAAGTATGGAATTCCTTCCTACGGAGCAGGTCTCAAATCTAATCAAAGCGGTTGGCTACCCATAGAGCAGTCATACTGCCGCGCCCCAGTGGGCACATCTTGCCTGCGTGGGTGATACTGTGACATTCAGGGACTTCAGTGCTGGAGAAACCTACTGATATCTTTTCTGCCCTAGTGGCCTGCATGGCACCTCCCAGCCCTATGAAAGCTAGCCGGGAGGGAGAGTTTCTCACTCAGTTTGAAACTGTTTTCTGTAATCAAAGTTGTGGTGTCTTCAGCAATACAGCCTTACCATCTAGTTGTGGTAGGCAACAAAGAGCAATGGCAATATAGCCCATGTTGTTCTGGAGACCTCTGGAGCCTCCTTGACCAGTACTCGAAGGACAGTGCCCGAAGCTGTGATTTTTGCTTCGTAACCCATGCCTTCTGGGAGCAGCACTGCCCACACGCAGTGTGCCGTACCTCCCGCCCCACCCATCACCCCTCCTAAACTTCTGGCTCCCAGCATTCCCCCGATTCTGCGTATCACATGGGTTCTACTATCCCTTCCAATTCTATATTTCAATTTGGGTTGCAAGACGGTAAGTTTCTACGTGGGGTTTTAATGTGCCCTCCTTCTGGGTACCCTTCCCTCCCACCCTCACCCTCCAGAACACGCCCCGACACACCTGAACTTCTCTATTCCCAGCATTCCCCTTTTTTGTGTTGTTATTGTTTTGAGATAGGTTCTCACTCTGTGGCCCTGACTGGCCTGGAACTGGTACCTGCTTGCCTCTGCCTCCTGCATGCTGGACTTACAGCTGTGTGCTGACGCCCGGCTGGGCGCCCCTTCTTTGCTTATACTATTCCGCCTTCCTTAACGCCCCTCACCCAGGGGCCCCTGTCTGGTCGCCTGGCTTCCACATGTACTGCAAGTTAAATGCATAAAGGTTTGGAAGCTGGACTCCGTATACGAGAGAGCGCACATGGCATTTGTCTTTCTGGACCTGAGTTACTTCAGTTAGTGTAAAATTTCCCCTTTCGTCCATTTACCTGGAAGTTTCATGATTTTCTTTTTCTTTACAGCTTTTATTTCCGTGTACACCATGTTTTCCTTAAATCCAGCCATGGATGGACATACAGGATGGCCAGCTTCCTGGCTATTTGAATAGGGAAGCAATGAAGCATCTTTGTATTAGGGTGTGAAGCCCTTTGGTTATCTGCCCAGGGGATAGCTGGGTCTTACGGCAGTTCTAGTTTTAGTTTCTTGAGGAACTTCCAAACTGGTTTCCAAAGAGGCTGTGCTAATTCTCACTGCCACCGACAGTGTGTAAGGATTCCTTTTCGCCACACTCATAATATCATTTGCTGTTATTTGCATTTCTGATGATGACCATTCTGACTGGAGTAAGATGGAACCTTAGTGTAGTTTCAGCCTGCATTTCCCTGCTGGCTGAGGTGGTGAACACTTTAGTCATCTGTAGCTCTTCTTTTGAACTACATTACCTCCCTACCTCTTTTTTTTTTTTTTTTTTTTTTTTTTTCTGTCTTTTGAGATACTGTTTCCCTGTATGTAGCCTCAGCTGGCCTGGAACTCACAATATAGACCAGGCTGGCCTTGATCTGTTAATTATATAACTGGAAGACTTTCTCTTGCTCTGCGGGCTGCCTTCTCATGCAGTTGAGAGTTTGCTTTGTTGTACAGCTTTTTTAGTTTCACGGGATTATGTTTGTTCAGTGTTGGTCCTATTTCCTGTATGATCAGAGTCCTTTTTAAAAAGTCCTGACTTGTGCATAGGAATAAAAGCACATTCACAGTTTTTCTTCCAGTAGTTTCAGGGGATCAAGTCTTAGGCTAAGGTCCTTTGTCCACTTGTAGTTCATTTGTGATTAGAATCTAGTTTCATTTTTCTGCATGGTGAAATTATAGTTCCCAGCACCATTTCTTGAAGATGCTGTCTTTTTCTAATGTATATTTCTTGGTGTCTTTGTCAAAAATTGGGTAACTGTAGTTACTTGGACCTATATCTGCACCCCCTACTCCGATGTTACATCACGGCATTGATTTATGTGTCTGTTTTTTGGGTCAGTATCATGTTGTTTTTAATACTATGGCTCTGTAGTACAATTTGAGGTCAGGTATGGTGTTACCTCCTGCAGTACTCTTTTTGTCAAAATTGCTTTAACTGATCTTGGTTTTTTGTGGCTGCATATAAATTTTGAAATTGTTTTCTCTATGTGACAAATGGCCATGGAATTTTGATTGGAATTGCACTGAATCTGTAGATTTGCTTTGGTAAAATGGCCACATTCACACTCCAGCCCATGAGCACAGGAAACCATGCTATCTCCTATGTCTTCCTCAGTTTCCCCAACAGCGCTTTAAAGTTTGTGGTGTTGAGGTTTTTAGTTCCTTTGGTTAGGGTAATGTCTGGGGATTTGTGGGAATGGGATTGTGTCTCTGATTCCTTTTTCAGGATATTTATCATCGGTATATAGGAATGCTAATGATTTTTATGTGTTGATTTTTGTATCCTGCCACTTTTCTGAAAGTGTTTATAAACTCTACGAGATTTCTGGTGGACTCTAGGGTCTAGATCATTTTCCTATTCATTTCTTTCCAGGTTCTACATATAGTGGGCCTGATCACAAAGCAAAACAAAACAACATGTGATAAATTCTGGCTGTTTACCCAGACTGCCTTCCTGTGGCATTTTCTTTAATATTCTGAACTCATAGAGCCATGTTCCATCTCCTGGTCCACATTTAAAATGAACTCCTTTATACACCCTGCCCCAGCTCAATGGCCTGAGATCTCTCTGTGGTTGTGAGCTTGATCCCACCTCCTGTTACCTTCTTCTTCTAACATCCTGAGAGGCAGTCTGGGAGCTGCACAGTAGCTGGTAAAGGTCAGGCTCCACAGATTCTGTTTGGTCAGTGGCCTTCACAGGGAAAGGGACCCAAGGAAAGGTGGCAGGAAAAAGAGCGTTGGCAACATGAAAACTGTAACACCACGTTTGTGGTGCTGGGAGGAAAAGCAGACTTTATATTGTAATTCCAAAGCATGTTCAAGCATGAACATAGTGATCTTCTCACAATTTCCGCTCAGGAGAGAGACTGAGTGATGAAGCAAGGGTAGGTGAGAGGGACTGGTTTCTGCTCTCATTTCTGTTACTGATGAGCCCGCTGTTCTTAGGTTCTCGGTCACTGAATGTTGCTGACAAGAAGCCACTCAAGGGAGGAGGGACTCGTGCAGCTCATATTTTGGACGTATAGTACGTCACGGCAGGGAAGGCATGGCCGAGTGGATGGTGGTGGAAACATGGACTGGGGCTCCACACATTTCGGCAAGTCAGAAGGGAAGAGCGATGACTGTTGGTGCTCAGAAAGCTTTCTCCTTTCTCTTTCATGTCATCCAAGCCCCGAGCCTAGGGCATTGCGCTACTCCAGTGGATCTTTCCTTTAATCCTCTCTGAAGCACCCATACAGACTCACCCAGAGGTGAACCACGAAGCGCTCAGGTAACTCCGACTCCGGCCAGCCTGACAATGGAGATGAAGCATCACAAACAGGTCGTTTTACTTTTCTGGAACTCGGTCTTCTACAAGTTTCTTCTGGACAGTTTCCAGTCATGGAAGCTACTTCTGAGCCCACCATTCTATCGGTCTTTGTTTCATTTTTACAGTTAGAGTAAACGAAGCACATGTCTTCGATGAAAAAGTCAAGGGCAGCATCTAGCATATTAGTCATATCAATCCGTTGAATCCCAGGCTTCAAATCCTTTATGACAGTAGGCATAAATCATGAATAACTCCAAGGTACTACTCCCAGAGTTTTTTTTGAAGGATCAGAGCACTGACATTCCTTGGCAGATGAAAAAAGAAATTCAATTATCTGGAATGCAAAGAAAGAATATTCTGTCTTGATGAAACCTTTCTGAAGGGCAGTAGCAATTTTTCTTATTTTAGTAAGAGTAACACTATTTCTCCCATTATCATGACTCTCTCTCCTTCAGGACTGAGACTCTGAATAAGAATGATCACTATTCATACAGTATCATTTGTTTACCTGCAGAAGGCTTAAGAGACTGGCCTGAACATATACTGTTTTAAGTATGCATGCATGGATCTTTTATTGATCAGATAAGACATTTTCATTGATTATATTTGTGGTTTCCATGAACCACTTACAGTTTACAACATTCTCACAAAAAATAGAAGGACAAAAGAAGTTTCAGACATTTTTTAGGGATGGTGGTTGTCTTCTATTTAGTTGTTTCTGGTTAATTAAGAATGTCTAAAGAATTCAGAAACACAGAACATTTGTACTGTGTTCTGAATATCAAAGACTACAGTTGTTATTTAAAAGGACAGTTGCTCACAAACAACTGTTTTTAACCAGACCCACTCTGTGTCAGGAGTTGCCTTCTTGCTGAACAGCACTTCCTCAGTACTGAATTATATGTGATCATGGTTTTAGCTCTATCTATCTATCTATCATCTATCTATCTATCTGTCTATCTATCTATCTATCTATCTATCTAACTATCATCTATCATCTGTCTGTCTGTGCATGGTGCATGTACGTGTTTGAGTGGGTGTATGATATCATCTATCTGTGTGTGCATGGTGCATGTAAGTGTTTGTGTGGGTGTGTGATATTGTCTATCTGTCTGTGCATGGTTTATGTATTTGTTTGTGTGGGTATGTAGTATCATCTTTCTGTCTGTGCATGGTGCATGTGCGTGTTTGTGTGGGTGTGCACATGTGGAGGCCAGAGGTGAAAATCCAGTGTCTTCCTCAATCACTCTCTACTTCATTTTTTGAAACATAATCTGTCACTGAACCCGGAATTCACCAATCAGCTAGGCTGTATGGCCAATGAGCTTCAGAGAGCTGTCTGCCTCTACATCCTCCTCACTACAAGCTCTGGGGTTACAGATGTGTCCTTCTCTCCTGAGGGATCCAAACTCAGGTCCTCATGCTTGTCCAGCAAGTCCTTTACTGACTAAATCATTTTCTTCTGTTTAATTAAAAGTGGAATATTTGTTGTTTGGGGGTATGTGTATGTTTGTGTGTGTGTGTGTGTGTGTGTGTGTGTGTGTGTGTGTGTAAGTGCATCTTTGTGTTATCATTGTATAGTCTCAGCTTTAGTATACTTACATTTCAGTACTCAGGTATAAAACATATCCACACCAAGACCAGGGCCAATTTCCAAGGCAATGGAAAAGAAAGATAGTGAAAAAACAGCAGGAAAGAAATACATGGACAAAATAGTAGAGTTAGTCTGGAAGAGCTCGCACTTAATATTTAAACAGGAGAACATAATTCAGATGCCAAAAGAAGAAACAAGAGTGCTAGGCCTGTCCTCTTCCAGCAAATCTGAGATGCTTTTCTACCCAGGGAAATCACAGGCTCTGGGTGTCAGAACTGAGAAATGTGTTTACCTCCCGGACTGCTTTGGCTCAAGACTTTCCTATTCACTATCCAAAGAATATTATAAAACCTTCTTCCTGTCATAAATCTTACAGAAATTAGTGTCAAAAACCAAAAATTGACTTTAAGTCTGAACTACTTGTCTTTAGTGATTCGGGGTTAACCAAGCTTGTTGATGGCTCTAGGTATTAAGGAGTTTTTATGCATACTTGGCTCAGCAATGGAGCTAACTGATGGTCTTCATACCTTAAAATAACCAACCAATGACATCCACACACTGTCACACCCCTGCAGAATGCGAAGCGCCTCTTAGTGTCAGGTTCTTGCTACTGCCTCGTTCTTCTTAATTCCATTCGACCTAGTCATTTCACCAATTATTCAGATCATTATTCAATTATTCCTGGCTCTTTTGATCACCTGTTAGCATCTTTACCAACATTAAAAGATGAGATCTCAGCAGATTCATTTGGCTGTACATTATTTGCAAGTTGGATTATCAATGGAGAGAGGGTTGAAACTAATAAGGTGAAGATTTTACATTATTCTTGTGTTCCAGTAGTTTATGGAAGCCCTAGCCCCTGTTTCTACAGGTATTTGAAAAGCGATTCTCACTTCAGTTTATTTATTTACTCATGTATTATTTTAATGCAAGTGCTGCTAAGGAGCCAGGACCCAGCTCCTACAGTGCTGCTTCGGGAATGGTGATAGACCGTCTTACACCTCATCCGAGGTAGCCTTTCACCCTTCCGTTACTTACTCTGTGGAAAAGTTTAGGTGAAATCTGTCTGTCCGTCTATAGCTCTACAGCATGCGTATTTTTTGTGGAGAGGGTGATGGAGTACAGAATGCCGTACATGGTTATCCCGCTATGAATTAGTCTCTTTTATCTGACTCTGACCAAAACAGATGTTGGCAGCCTTTCTATCCCAGACTAAGACTATCAGTTCCGCTTAGGGAAGCTGTAGGGAAATTATTTAACTCTTTCAATAGACCCTAACTAATTTTTCCTTGGTTTCTTTCATTATAAACTACAAACAAACAAAATTAGAACATATTTCTATGCAACAATAAAGAAAAATAGCAATATTAAAAATACATCAAATACAACTCTACAGGGAAGTGGATTTATTCAAGGACTTTTAAGAATTCCAACACTGGAGAGATGCCTTGACCTGAGGAGGCTGCTGAACGTGTTCCCAGCTTACAGTCAGGATCATTTACATAGAATACCAAAGGAGCTTTAAAAAAATTCTAAGAAAAAGCATCTATCAGAAAGTGGTAGGATGCATCCTGCTAGGATTCTACTCATTCTAGAAAATGACTATTTAAACTATTTAAAAACCAGTCTTTGATTGGTGCAACAATAAAGTTCATGTATTAGAACTCTGCAACCAAATGTAAAGGAAAGGAATGTGAGAAATAAACAGGGAAGGAATGATCTAAGGGAGAGGAAGGAGAGTGAGATTACTAGAAAAATAGTTTACTAAACACATAGCATTCCAAGAAGTTATCATGGAAAGAAACAGCCTCTTTCTAGAGTTCAGGTTAAAAGAAAGTGAACTTGTTAAATAAAGACTTTAAACGTTTCCCAAGTCATGTGAAGCAAAGAAAGCAGGAAAATTACTTCTTAGACTAGAGGTATTTAATATAATTATATTGGCAAATCCTCACAATTACCGAGTAAAGTGGCATCTCCGTCCTTCTTCATAAGGTTCCCAGGCCAGGGTGCCGTGCATTGGACTCCCGGTGACTGGCTTTGTGGAATTCTGCTGTGTTTGTGTCGTCCCTCCGTTCTCTTGCCCTCCAGCTACTTTGTGAATACAAAGCAGGAAGGTTTGCTCCTTTCTGACCCAAACCCTCCCAGTAAAATCAATAAGCAACAGAGTTAACTAAAGATACATTTAGTCACCATTTATAATTAAATAACACCTGGAAACACCTACTCTCCGTCTTGCCAGGGTACAAGTTGAGGGTCATTGACAAACTTCCCACATTCCAGGAACTCTGTCCCATCTTCCTGTGCACTGCCTCACTTAACCCTATCAGCAGCTGAGAAGGCAGGTGGTTCCTCCTAACCCCAAGAAATTGGGCTCCTGAGGTTGTTAGTCACCTGATATGGATCAAGCAACAAACGGTAAGATCTGGTATTTAAAAAAATTTTTTTAATTTATTATTTTTAGCTCATGTGTATGAGTGCATTGCCTGCATATGTGTAAGTGCACCCTGTCATGCAGTGCCTGCACGTGTGTAAGTGCACCCTGTCATGCAGTGCCTGCACGTGTGTAAGTGCACCCTGTCATGCAGTGCCTGCACGTGTGTAAGTGCACCCTGTCATGCAGTGCCTGCAACGTGTGTAAGTGCACCCTGTCATGCAGTGCCTGCACGTGTGTAAGTGCACCCTGTCATGCAGTGCCTGCACGTGTGTAAGTGCACCCTGTCATGCAGTGCCTGCACGTGTGTAAGTGCATCCCTGTCATGCATTGCCTGCACGTGTGTAAGTGCACCCTGTCATGCAGTGCCTGCACGTGTGTAAGTGCACCCTGTCATGCAGTGCCTGTATGTGTGTAAGTGCACCCTGTCATGCATTGCCTGTATGTGTGTAAATGCATCCCTGTCATGCAGTGCCTGCATGTGTGTAATCGCATCCCTGTCATGCAGTGCCTGCACGTGTGTAAGTGCACCCTGTCATGCAGTGCCTGCACGTGTGTAAGTGCACCCTGTCATGCAGTGCCTGCACGTGTGTAAGTGCACCCTGTCATGCAGTGCCTGCACGTGTGTAAGTGCACCCTGTCATGCAGTGCCTGCACGTGTGTAAGTGCACCCTGTCATGCAGTGCCTGCACGTGTGTAAGTGCACCCTGTCATGCAGTGCCTGCACGTGTGTAAGTGCACCCTGTCATGCAATGCCTGAAGAGCTCAGAAGAGGGCATCAGATTCCCTGGAACTGGAGTTATGGATGGTTGTTAGTTGCCATGTGGATGCTGGGATTTGACCTTGGGTTCTCTGTAAGAACAGCCAGTGCTCTTAACAGCTGATCCATCTCGATAGCCCCCAAATCTGGTGTTTTTTATTCCAAACCTTAAGTTCCTAATTATTTTCACCCAAAACCTAGCACTGGTGGGCCGCCTTCATTTCCTCGTGGCCACTGAAGACAGGGCTTATGTCCCTGACGTCACTCACCAACCTCATCACAGAGCCTGGAGGTATCTCTCCTTCCCTCACAGTACTTGTCAGGAGTAGGGACACTGGAACGTGAGGAACATCACAGAAGGATTTCCTGGGAGCTGCAGTGTTCCTGCTGTGATAGGCGATTGCCAGACTCTTCTGATCACATCTAAGTCTGAGACAGGGGCAGCAAACATGAGGAAAAACATGGGCCACAGAGGTTCCCTGGCTTGTCCGGGTCAGACGGTGAGTTTTACTAACAGTAGAAACACACAGGATTCCAAAGCCCATGTGACTCCTCCATGTGCACAGAAAAAGGAAGCCCTAAAGTGAAACCAGAGCAGATACTCCTCATTTTCCTCTGAAATGACTAAGTCAGGTGTTTCTAGATGAGCTGGATGGTGATGGAGTGTATGTGTGGGTATGATTCTCTAGAGTCAAGAGTCTCAGTTAGTTCTAAGCACATAGAGAAGGCTGTGCGAATTCGTAAGGAGTTACAAGCACATGGGCCTCTCTGTGGATAATGATATGCCGATGGCTGTGCTAATTCTGTGTTGATGAACAATCGTTCTTACTGGCCAGAGAAATGGCCCCAGATGGCAGGATTTACTGTGGGATGGCCTCTGAGTTATTTTATTTTGGAAACGTAAATACAATCTTAGAAGGTGCCTAGGGGAGGGCAAGGGGAAGAGGAAGTGGTGAAATCAACATTAGGTCATAATTCAAGACACCAGAGGCAAATACATGCATTTGGATTGGGGGTATAATTAGTCACAATGGCCCAGATTTGGGTTAGGGTAGAATCAAGATTTGTAATTTATAAACTTGCAATTCTTCAGCCTCCTTCCACCGTCCTGGAGCATTGCACTATTTATTAGGGTTCTAAGATCTCTTCTGTGAGCTGAGAGGCTGCCATTCTCTTTTGAATAGGCCACATGTCAATAGAGCTGTGGTGGTCCCACAAGCAATTTGGATAACATCTGTTCTTCAAGCACACTGACAAGCCGCCACACTACGGAAGTCACAGAACAAACGGATGCACATTTGTCACTGGATTGTTCTTTGTGTACAGCCTTGACTTATTCCTGCAGCTGACAACAAAAGAGTCATGTCCACAGGATAGCCACTTCTGGGTCACATGCAGTTTCTCACTGGCAGCACTTCTGCCTTGCTTACAGAGTTCCTTTCTCTTCCCCCCAGTAACCTCTCTCCTGTAAGAGGAACAGGATGGGGCTGGGAACGGCAGTCAGCACAGCAGGCCCCTTCTCAGCAGTTTGCAGCCTCACAGGGAGACAGAACAAAATCCCATTCAAAGGGAATAAAATAGGAGAGTTACAATAGAGCACCCTGGGATCCACTGGGAAGGGTGCTCAGAGGCCACGGCTCAGGCTGGAACTGAAATGATCAGACGGCTCAGGCTGGAACTGAAATGATCAGACGCAGCAGCCCAAAGATGTAGTAGTACATTCTGGTCCAAAAAGCAAACAGATGCAGAGTCCAAGGAGGAGAACCTGGAGTTCCTGGCACAGAAAGGAGTATGGGTCCAAAGTATGGCTGACAGGGAGGGGATGGAACCTGAGAGGTCGGCAGAGCACAGACCCCTCTTGAACTCTGAAGGCCCCTAAGAGTGGGCTTTGATTTTGTTTCATGGAAAAACCATTAGAGACTTTTGAGTTAGGGAATAACATATTAATATTTCAAGACTAGCACTAAAGCTGTCTCTGCATGGAGAGGAAGAATGGGAGGAGTTTGCATGGATGTCGTTCGGGTAGGTGGAGCTAATGTGACTAGGATAGCAGATACCAAGCCATGAGATGGAAGATCTGAGGACGGGAAAGGAGAGGAAGACCACTTTGGGAATGGGATGAAGGCAGAATCTACGGCTCCATTCTGACTGTGATAGCCTGATTTGCCTTTGGGCTCAAAATTGAAGAGTTGAATTGGAGGCTGTGTCTGTGTCTATGTCCACGCCTATGTACGTGCATAATTTGGAGTTCAGGGCTACAGATATAAATTAAAATTTTTTGCAAATTTGTAGTTCCCTTAAGAGAGAAGGAAAGAGAGGGGCAAAGAGCCTTTCTGAGATCAAGACGGGCTACAAGAACAGAAGAGCTCGGGAAAGGGAAATTCTAGAAGGGGAGGCTGGCTACTTATTTTTATGCAGTTTATTGCATGAGTATACATTTGTGCATGATGCACATGTATAATCTAGAAATATACTTCTATAACTATAGAAGTATGGATTACAAAACCTCAGTAAGAACTAACTACCTGGGCTAAGAGTGCGTTTCCATTGGTAGAGTGCTTGCCTAAAATGCGTTAAAGCCTGGATTCTGTCCCCAGCACCATATGAACTGAGTGTGGTACTGCCTGCCTATAACTTTACACGTGGGAGGCAGCTGCTGGACAATCAGAAGTTCCAGGGGTGACAACCTGAACAGACACCTCTAAGCAACCTCTCCACGTCACACCGGGCTAAAGTCTTTTGGTAGGTATGTACATCATTTCCTTGGCAGTTGAATGAGGAAGAAGTCCTGTGTCCAGTCTTTCAGGTCACTAGAGTAAGCTCTGGAGGTCAGAGAGATCAGAGGCTGGAGACAGAACAGTCTGGAATACTCACACCATGTGGGATTGAGGAACTGTGGAAGAGGATCCAACTAAGAGATCACAAACCTTTACTCTGGGGCCCAGAGGAAGGCCTCATGGCAGAGGTGACATTTGAGATGCATCTTGAAGGATACGCAAGTTTGTCAGGAGGCATGAGAGAACTGGGAAGGCCATTTCTGCCAAAGGAGTTGTCCGGAGTGGAGATATGTCCAGGAGAAAGTCAGCACAAAGTGCTTGTCATCATTTGCAATACACCCCAACTGGACGCAGACCCAGGTGATCTCTGCTAGGTTAATCAAAGTTGTTCTTTAGCTTTTGAAATCTACCGTTGCTAAATTTCCCAAGTTTCACACGTGCAGATCATTTTATCTAATCAACATGTGCTGGCATGAAGCATTTTGTCTAAAGCTTTTGACCGGGTAGGATTCCTGCCCGCGCCCCTATCTTCTGTCATAGGCAGAATTAACAGAAACAGTACATAAGTGGATTATTGCAGCATAACTATAACCCATTTCCTTTTATGTAAAAAAAATTCCCAAATGATAATTATAGGTAATTACTACAGCAGAAACCTCAGTCTGTTCACCTTCTAACCCAAAGCAGGTTCAACTGGAAGTCAGCGCATACAGATGGGCTAGTGTCAGACTAGAGCTCGTCCCACTTCTTCCTTGGGTTTGGAGTGAAGTTTTTTAGTCCCTGCTTGGCTGCACTTTATGTTGCTGTCTCTTCCTATTACACCCCTCAGTGCCAATTTCTTCCTTTTCATTTTAATGATTCTTTCAACACAGATGTTTCACTGAAGATCACGAAAGAGATTATTCCCAAACGGGGTTTCTTACCACTGACAGTGAAATATTTGCAAACCACTGACCTGTTTATGCCACTGAGGCTCTGGAATTCCTCCAGATCTCTTGGGAGTTGCACAGAGTGACAAAATCACAGCCCATGATGAGAAGACCCTTTTTAGTCTCTAGAAGTTAGTGTGCAGTGGACTGAATGGAGGTGTGGTCCCTCAGAAGCAGCAAAGAATTAATACCTTCACCTCCCAGGTGAACAGAGGGTGGGAGCTGCTTTTCCGCTGCCAACTCTAAGCATGCTTCCTGCCATGATTGTGTAAAAACATTTGCTAAAAATACAAATGACTCCTGAAGCAAGTTACGCAAACTGTCTGATTTCCCAAGCTGCTAAATGAGGATAATATCCCCTGCATGAGGCTGCAGGGTTAAAGTGAGCATTCAAAGAGTCCAGAGTGATGCCCAGCAAGTTCTGACTGTGTGACACGTGCTAATTGTTTTCCTCTTTCCTCCTACCCAGAGGCCTTAGTAGGTTGTTTATATGTGATGACCCTGCATCTAACATTTTCAAAGTAAATAACTAATTTCATTGACCAATCAATACCGCAAAAAAAGTCACTATCACCAAGCATCCCACTTGACCGTTTGTCTGAGTCATCAAATCACAGAAAACTCTGGTGCTGTTGTTTGGGACTGAACTCACGGTCCTGTTCGTTATGTGGATGCCCTGGCCAGTGTAATGGACAGGAGGCCAGGGCAGCCTTCAGATGTATGTCCCGTTCAGCAATTCAGGGAAAATTGAGAAGTACCACCAAGACTCTAAGAGGACAAAGACTTTTATGAATCTGCAGGATAGAAATGAATTGTAGTCATTTGGCTTTCCTACAATTAGCCAGATGTCTGTAGTCCTTCAGAAAAGTTAGCCAAACAATTAAAGAATAATGTCTCACTTA
Organism: Eospalax fontanierii; assembly: GCA_035773235.1. NCBI lineage: Eukaryota > Metazoa > Chordata > Mammalia > Rodentia > Spalacidae > Eospalax > Eospalax fontanierii. The sequence continues at coordinate 8,505,118 of CM069533.1, read as the reverse complement.
ATTGCTATTTTTTTAATAAGGAAAATATATTTTTGAGACAGGGGCTCACATATTCCAGACTGGCTTTGAACTCAGTATGTAACTGAGGATGACCTTGAACTCCTGATCTTCCTGCCTCCACCACCCAAGTACAGATGTGCTGAGGGTCAAACTCAGGGCTTCATACTCGCTAAGCTAGTAGTACTCTATCTACTGAGCCACACCAGCAGTCCACCGAAGGTTTATAAGTAATGAGAGATACGGCTGTGCTAGACATCAGGTCGGTGACCATATGCTTTTCTTTTTCTTAGGACAGATTCAGTTTATGTTTGTTGTCCTGTCTTAATTATATATAGCAACCCCTTCTATTCTTTCTCCAGAGATTTCCCAATATGTACAGTAAGTTGTCCCAGTTTTGACAATGTGATGGACTTGCTAAGTGGGCAGAATTATGAATGATAGCATGGCACAGACCACTGAAGCTTTCCCCAATGTTCTACTGTAAAGGAGCTGAATCTGCAAATGTCAAGGACCTTCAGGGTTTAAACACCCACCGAGCCACATCTGTCTGCCTGGAGCAGCTCCCTCAGATGGGATCTGTGCTCTTTCAGCAGGCCGACTCCCACTTCGTTCAGAAGGCTTCCCCAGTGTTTGAGGTTAAATCCTAACACCACGTTATTTTACGGCTTCAGAGCCAAGCCTGAGTCGTTCTTTTTCTGCCCACAAGCTGTATTGTTGCTCAAGTGTGCTGCTTAAAACAATGAATATGTAACTCATTAAATGCCTCGAAGAAAAGGGAGATGTACAGATCTAATTTTATTGACTGACACAGACTGCAGAGACACACAGAGCCTGCTCAGATCCTTTGTAAAGTTTGGATCCAGACACACACACACACTCCACTCCTGCCTCTGTATGTTTATTGACTGGTAGATGGCAGGATCTGTAGGCCATATGCATGCAAGGGAAGCAGCATTGGCCCTGACAGGAGATGCTTTTTGTGAACTGCATTTAGGGGGGAAAAATCCCTCTGTGGAGCTGGTGCGGTCACATTTAATATGAAATGAGCTGGCGGGCAGACTTCAGTGGGCTCTCTACCTTCTCTCTAGGAGACCCCACTGATCCAGAAAACACTGTCCTAACCACAAACAAATCAAACAAAACACTCAGTGGTAGCATGCTGCATTCTACCCAGTGCCTTACCTCAGTTTCACCACTTGTCAGTTAATCTCCAACGTTCTTATCCTCAACGTAAACAACAGTACATAACAGTACATAACAGTACATAACAGTAGAAAACACAGTACTTCCTATGTACCATGTGTTGCACCATTTTGCAAACAAATTTAATTCACAATAAAAATTTAATTCTCACTAAAATTTAATTAGATGGAAACTATTGTTATTTGCAAATAAAGAAACTGAGGCTTAGAGAGCCATGGTCATGTGTTCAGTTGCTGTCAATCTGACTTCTGGGTCTGTGCACCCAAACTGTTTAGTAGCCTTGCCTCTCTTATTCTTCAGTGTTCTAGAAAGGAATCAGAAAGTTGCAGTTCACAAAACCATCTTCTGTTAAAGTCACATTTGTGTGGCCATAGATGGCAGATCCTTGACATTGACCTCTGGGTGACCATCCCATCCCTTAGGAGCTTCGGCACGTTTCTGCTTTCAGCTCGCTTTTCTTAAGGCACAGTATCTAAATTACTTGCTTCTTTATTATGAGAACCATTTCCCAAACATTTAGTCATTTTGGTTGTTCTCTCCAGGAGTTCTAAAACCTGCTTGCCCCACCTAGAATTTATTTCCCCCTGGCCTTACTAGCTACATGAAGAAAAAAGAGATTTTGTTTAGGGGCAAAGAGGAGGCAAGAATCAGACCCTTGCCCAAGTTCCCAAAGTCATAGGAGAGTTTGAAAGAAGGAGAGTAAGAAAGAAATTCCTTGACCTCTTTGTGTGACCAGTGGAAGATAAGCCATTTAGTTCTTCCAGGAGAGAAGTCCATACAGACACATCACAGCCCTAGTTAAAAATCTTCCTTGGTCTCCCAGGGAACTATGTTGATGGGAAACATGAACTCATGTACCTTAAGCAAATAAACAGATAAAGGAGAAGCCACACCACAACTCCAGCCAGCTGCCACACTATTGTGAAACCTCTCCCATCTTTAGTTAAATGTTGTAAGATAATTGATGGTTACATTTTTTTTTCTTGTTTCTTGTGGTATTGTGGTTGTCCTCTCAGAGGGTAGTCATCCTTTTAAGTGGGATCCAACAACCTTCCTCAAAGGTTGGAAGTCAAAACTGAGCCAATACCACTTTGAAATGATACTTAATGTCAGGTTGTCAGCATTTGAGCATATGAAGGTGTTTGCATTAGGAACATACTTGTCTAGTTACATCTGATTTTGTATAAATTGCACATCCATTTGTAAGGTATTTTATATGACTAGCACACAGGCTGCACAATAGTTGTTCAAAGGTTACTTTCTCTTATTCTAGAAAGTTAATTTATGCCTCAGCAAGGTTTTAAAATGCCATCTAGCACCCCGAATTTCACACTTATGTTCGGTCTAAGTTGCCAAGTGTGGTATAAAAAGGAAAAAGTGACAGCTTTCATGGTGCTCAGTTTAAAGTGACTCTTGGAAGAGAGGCCCTTCTTGCGGTCAGGTGTGTCTTTGTAGCTTACGGAATCGTGCAGGGTGGTGTCTAAAAGGGTGTTAGGCCACACCATTCCCTGTAGCCACCATTTTAGCAGCTCTACTGAGCACTTATTTAACACTAGAAGACTATTCTATCACGTTACAGGTGTTATTTAATGGGTATTATTCCATCAGATAAGAACAAAGAAGAAAGGAATAAACTTACAGAAAAATTTAGAGCGACTACACTGCAGGCCAGTCGGTCCGGTCTTTACAGGGAGGTTCCTGAGTGTGCAACTTTGAGACATAGGAATAGAGAGGACCTTGAGACCCAAAAAATCTATTTTCCTTGCTCCTTTGGTGGCAAATGGATCAGTGCCAAATTGCTGATCCTCTTCTGATATCAGAATTCATGAATGTCTAGATTTAAGTCCCCAAATTTCTGACCATTTCTGAGTTTCAGCTGTGCCCTTCCCCGCCCTCAGGATGCTTTTATTCATGATCTCAAATTTTTTTTGTCTACTTAACATTTTTATTAATTCTACACAATGTATTTTGATCGTATTCACTCTCACTCCTCCCCGTAACTCCTCCAGGATGCGCCCCACTTCCTCTACCACCCCAACTTCGTGCCCTCTTTTTAAAAATAAGTCACCGAGTGCAATTTGTTCTGCCCTCCTCTCCGTCTGCAGCTCTCCACTTCCGGTTCTCCAAGGCTCTGCTCAGGCCCTGCTGGTCCGCGTCCTTCCTGCCCTTGCATTCACATAGCATGTGGCTTCTCCGCTCCGCGCTCCACTCTTTCTCCTCTCCCTGGTCCTTGACGTGTTACTGCTCACAGTGGACTGTGACATGTTGGTGTTGATGGCCTTGGTTTCCCCAGGACCATTAGGCTGACAAAGGGAAAGACAAAACAAATTCCAGCAAGTAGGCTCAGAATTTATTGTTCACTCTCCTCCCAAATACGCTGACCCCTGACCCGCTGCGCATGAGGCTTGTCTAGGGAGGGAGCCCACATGTTCCCACCTTAGAAGTTTTAACATCAATCATCCAGAAACAGTTGTGTCATTTTTAGGTGACTTGCATGCCTGTTAGTTCAAACCCTGATTCCATTTAATTTTTGGATTCTAGATTCTAATCAAATTGCAAAGCCAAAGTAGAGACGCATTTTAAACTGTCATGTTTTGCCAACGTGTGTCCTTTATTTTCCGCCACACACTCACTGAGACATTTATTTTCATTTTAGATGAGTAGGTTAAAAAAAAAAGACATTCTGTTGTTAATTTGAAACCTTAAAAATTGAGTGATGTTTATATTTTTAAATAAGTGATATTTATGAAATCATGAATATTTTTGTTTCCTTTTTGCTTATTTTTTCTTTTTACAATTACTTCCTCTCTCTCTCTCCTGCAAGTTATGAGAGGTTTCTTTTGATAAGTAATCTGTATTATAAAACAATTATTTCGGTTTATTATTGTCTTTTGTCTGTATTTGTTTTAAGAAAACTTTTTTAAGAAAACAGTGTCTGAGAAGAGCCTTGAAAAACAGAAAGTGGAGAGTTGCAGATGGAGAAGAGGGCAGAACAAACTGGACTCTGAGAGTGTTTTACTTGCATTATGCAAGTGCACCCATGCAGGCAGTGCCCACAGAAGTCAGAAGACAGCTTTGGAATCCCTGGAACTGCAGTTATAGACAACTGTTAACCTCCACGTGGGTGCTGGAAACTGGCCCGGTGTCCTTTGTAGGAACCGTCTCTCATGCCTCCAAACAAATTCAGCAGGTCAAACTTTCACTTATGGTTTCTGGGGTTTATCATTTCCTCAAAAATACCTTCCCTACAATGTGTTTTTTTTTTTTTTTTTTTTTTGGTTCATACTGAAATTCAGATTTCTAATTTTCAAAACAAGTTTCTATACATCTAGCTGTGTGGCGGGTGAGACCAGCAAACCAGGCACCTTTAGAGCGCTGGGAAAGTCTGGGTCTGTTGTTTCCCTTGTTCTTGTCTTTCTATGGCTTCTGGGCTGAATTATGAGCAGTTCCTTTCAAATAATTAACATTGTGTATCTGGGATATAGGATGCTTCAAGTTTGAACTGAGGCATTTTGGGAGGAAAGCATCAAGAACTTTTCGAGAAGGACCTCAGCGGGAATGAGCCTTCCTGAGTGTCTGAGCCTCGTCCTCATGCTTTCTTTCCTTCTTGCTGAACGTTTTTAAAATTTATTATAAAGCAAGACAAGTCACTGATAAACTTATGTTTTATTCCCTGTTCAGATTTAGTTCTTTTTTGGGGGTCAACATTTATAATAGCTTCTGTTCAGTGGGGAGAGGCCTAGATTAGGCTTTTCACAGGGGGCTGGAGACATCACAACAGCTATCAACTAGCCAAATGTCTGTGTTCTTTGAGGACTAGCCAAATCCATCACTTACTGTGGATATGTAAGCTTTCCCTCTTGCTGGGTCATGTGTACATCTCTGAAATGGAAGGAGAGGGTATGTTAAAAGACCCTGATTCAGAACACAAGAGCAGTAATTCTGCCTTTTTATGATGTTACATTCATAACATGTTGAAAAGTCCACTAATGTATATAATATTTCTCCTGTTACTCACACAACACAAAGATGTCAACACACATTTTGCATATTGAAATCCTTTGGAGATCATGTGTTTTGGCCATTGTAGCCACTAAGTTTGATTCATAGGTTCCAAGTTCAAACAAACCATCTGATACTATCATTAAAATTGCTCCTCAAACACCCCAAGATTATTGTTTTTATCTCATTGCAGACACATAGGTTCTGTCTGGTGTCAACTTTCTTTTGATACTGCTGGTAAAGGCCTCATTCTTCCACCCCCGTGGTGACTGTTTATCCCAGAGACTCGCCCAACTCCTGGCTCTCAAGAAACTTTGTTGCAGTTGTTTATAAATATCAGCATATAAGTATCAATATTCAAAGCAATATCTCAAAGCTACCTAGAGCTGTGCCTCAAAATTCTAGTTCTTGAGCAAGTTTAATGGAATTTTTGTACAAGACTTACTTATGGAGGAAAATTTATGATAATGTGAGTCCATCATGCAGTAAATCCTGAGGTGTTCATTTCTCAGAAGTAGCAGAAAGACCTCTTTATAATATGGCTTTTCCCTACGTCAGTGTGCTCGGTAGTGGACCACCAGGCTGGCACCATAGTGACATCCCTGTGTACCCACACACTGATGTCCTTAAGCAATGGGCAGTTTCCCCAGGCGAGCTTCTCAAAAAAATGAAACTCAGTTTTTCTCTTGTTTAGTTTTCGTGTTAAGAGTTTTTTCCAAATCACTTTCCAGTCTCTCTCCACGAAACCACAACTGGTTAATGGAAACCTACAGCACTTGATGAAGTGGGGTACAATGACAAGCCCCTCAGTCTGCCTGCTTCTTTGAATAAACAGGTCTTTTCTGAGGGCACTGCTAGTGGTTTGATCCTTGGCAGTTACCCTCAGCAAAAACGTGTCTCATGAGTGCAAGCGGCTCCTCCTGGTAGAATGAGCACCTTTCAGAATGCTTGCTGTTTGTTTAGTTTCTTGATTATATGAAGTGCATTAAAACCAGTCCAAGGCCCATTAACATAATTTTCATGCATGTTAGTTCTGGCCAAACACACTAGACAGGAACTGTGCGATAAATGAGATAAATCATTTTGATGGAGCAGTGAAATAAAACAAACTTTTGCCATTTAAGAAAACAAACTATGACTAGTGGTGTCCATGGAAGTGTGTTTGTGCTGGGGTGGCATTTTGAGGGTGGCCTCTCATCCGCAGGATGTTCTGGGGAGAAAGGGCTGCTGCTGTCCGAGCCCGACAGTGTCTAGATACAGCTTAAAAATAAATGATGGGGCCCAGCGCCCTTTATCCAGGGTTGATTGTCCAGGGACAGTGGGGCATACATTTTTATTAAGACATATGGAGACATTACATTTGGGGAAAGAAATTGTTGGAGGCTGAGTGGATCCTTTCAAACAAGTTAGCTATTTACAGGCTTGCATGCACAAACTCCACTAGAATGTTTATCAGAGTTAGTAGCAGAATCAGTTCATGGAGCCTGGTAGAAAAATACATTTTTTGTTAGATGGGTCCAGAAAACACTTTTCAAGATGATTTTGTAGTCTTTTGTGATCCACAAATCCTGAAAGCGGAGAGGAGCCTCGGATGAAAGCATGAGAGTTTTCTTTGGTTTTGTTTCTAAAAATGGCCCCTCAGAATAAACTGTTTTAGTCCCAGTGTTGGTTGTTCGATGTCACCTGCTTCGCTTCCATCACTGGAACCTCTTTCAAGGCAGAGCTGATTCTTAGGTAAATGAGAAAAAAAAACTGCATAAGAGGTGAATGAATATACTAATCAAATTGCACTTGTGTATAGCATTTAATATTATATGGGTTGTTTTTTACTTAAAATGTTTAGATTAGGTTTTGTTTTAAACTGTTATAAACAGAAAAATTATACACGATGGACACCATGATACATGCATACATTGTGTAATGATCAAATTGGTTTATATATAGCCGTGTTCTTGAACATCTATCATTCCTTTATATAGCTTTGAAATGTACATACATTATTTTTTATCTACAGTCCCATTATTATGCAATAGCGTGGCAGAAATTCTCCTGTCTAACTGTGACTGAGGACCATTGGCCACTCTGTCCCTGTCTCTCCCACCTCCGGGCACCGCTCAGTCTCTGGCAGCCGTTTTTATGAGGTCAACTGTTCAGAGTCCACACATGAGATCACAGGGACTGCTCATTTCGTGCCTGTCTTCTCTCATGTACCATAATAATCTCTAGTTTCATTCATGTTGTAGTAAGTAGCAGAATTTCATTCTGTTGTTATGTCTGAAAAGCAGCCATGTGTACATGACACGCTTTCTTTATCTAGTCACGTGATGGACCCTTCGATTCTTCCCATTTCTTGGCTTTTATATTTTATTTGCTCATTTATTTGAAGAGTAACAACATTTAACAGAAGATTGGCCTTTCTAATGAATGTGTGTTCAGCACAGTATTGAAGCATAGGCAGAAGCACGGGCAGTACTGAAGCACGGGCAGTACTGAAGCACGGGCAGTATTTATTGAAGCACGGGCAGTACCGAAGCACGGGCAGTGTTTATTGAAGCACCGGCAGTGTTTACTGAAGCACGGGCATTACTGAAGCTCGGGCAGTATTTATTGAAGCACGGGCAGTACTGAAGCACGGGCAGTGTTTATTGAAGCACGGTCAGTATTTATTGAAGCACGGGCAGTGTTTATTGAAGCATAGGCAATGTGCCATTAGCAGGTCTCCGAAGCTTGCTACATCTTGTAGAGCTCAGGGCATCAGGCCACCTTTACCTCTGTGCCATCTCACCTGCTCTAGACATGATACTAACTGAGGTCTACGCCTCATTCAAATGTCCTTAGATTCTGTCTAATGTCTAAAACACCCACATTATAATTAGTTGCCATTAGGCCCTTGTTCGTTCTGACAGTGTCTCAGACTTTCTTTTTTTAATTATGAGCATTTTGAGGGAAACTGATAAGGTATTTTGTAGTTGCTGTAACATTTCAATGATCACATAAAAACAAAGATTATAAGTCTCTGTGAAGTTAAAAATGTTCTGTGAAATAAAACTTGTTCTAATTAAGGAGACTTTCCACAGTGATGACATAAATTTGAGATACCCAAAAGAAAATGTGTGTAAAGTTCTCATATCCAGAAAAAGTGACTTTTAAGAAAAAAAATGAAACCTCTACTTTCAACATGGAAGAATTCTAGATAGATTGTCCCATGAGCCCTTTTAAATCTTCACCCGGGATTCATAGTGGAAATATCAGTATGACCTTAGGAAGTATAATATCAGTTTTATTACATTTATTTAGTTTGTTAATTACTTGGAGTCAGGGGGCATGTAAATGCCACAATGCACATGTGGAAATCAGAGAACAACTTGAGGGACTCTTTTCTTTCCTCCTCCATGTGGAGTAGGAGATCAAACCCAGGTCATCAGGCTTGGAAGCAAGCACCTTTCCCTGCCGAGCCACCTCACTGGCTCAAGAAAGGAAGTATAATATTATTTTAAACATATTTGCTGTGTATTTTCTAGATCTGTTCACTGAAAAGGCTGAGAAACAGTGTCTCTTCTGATCTAAATAAGGTCTTAAAATATAAAGACTTACTGGAAAAAAGTGACTCACATTTGAGTCAGGAATTGTATTAGGTGAACCCAAAGCACCCTAAAACACAAGATAGCAAGGATGTTCTCAGTGTCTAATAGGATCATTTCTTGGGAACCAACTTGAGAGGTTCACAACTTATCAACTTGAGTTTTAATATGAATAAAAATCACAGAGAAGCCCATTAAATATGAATAAATTTGTGGGTTTATAGCTACATATCAGAACTATATTGTATATGATAGAAAATATATAATAACTTGGTTACATTCTGAAGACAAGGTCTAGTTTGTTGCTTTGAAAATTGGATAGTTAGAAGAATCAAACATTTATCTTCTATTTATTTATTTATTTATTTACTGTGAACTATATTATAAGGTAAGTATCTCCTTAGAAACTAGTACATCTATCAAATAAAAACTGAAGTGACAGAATTTCACCATTTTACCACTCCTAATGAACTAACAGATCCAGATACTGGATATCCTGCTACTTACAAAAAGGAATGGAGCCAGACATATGCTTCTTGATAAAAGGACCCAGTACCACCCAGGATTTGCTAAACATACTCTGATTTAGTCATCTGCTATTTCCTACTAATCTGCTAGGAAATTCAGAAGGAATAGGCTCTTGTGGCTTCATAAATAGATGCTCAGATACGTCTGCACATCTGTCTTGGGAGCAGTGGAAACTCGGTCTGGTGGCCCATCTTGTTTTCATATAGCATCTTGAGTGTTCAGTCAGCAACGTCTTCACTTCCACCTGGCCATGAAAGTGTCATATCAAATATGCTTTGCAAAGTTCATATCAAGTAGAGTCTTTTCCCCTTTGTCTTTTTGTCACTTGAACATACAAAACTGTTCTAGAACATTTGAAAACATGAAGTAATCAATTATTTGGACACTTCAGCTCAAGAAACACAAGACATTAAATGTTCACTGGGATGACTAAAAATTTTTGTGGCTATGGAATAATGTTGAGCTTTATACATCAATGATGTGTCACTGCAAACTGAAGGCACATTCCTGTCCTGATGAGGGACCAGTATTACCTCATTCTGAGGTTAGTTGGTTGTTTTGATAAGGGCAAAAAGTCAATCATTTTACAGAGAAAAACTGATGGCTGCCTATCAAGGGTAAGAACCAGCCTCTGATCCTGTACCTACATTGGTCTGCTTTTCATGAGGATGGAAATCATTTAGTTCTTGAGCCAAACATAACATTCCTTTTATTACTTCTTTGAAGTGAAACATAATTCCTTGTGTATTTCTTAAAAATACAGGACCTCAAAGAGGAAGTCTCACATTAAGTGAAACCTAAGACTGCTGACTATTGATCATAATACGTAGGTGTCCAGATGAGGCTTAGTGGGAAACCCTGCCAAACATCTGATGATTTCAATAGAAGACTGAACTTATGTTGATAAGAAACAAAGTTTAGAAAAGGGACTCTTGCTATATACATGGCTTAAACCTTGGATTGGGGAATTCATGTGACTTTAATATTCACTTGTAAACATTGAAAGTTGAGAGAACTTGGGGAGGCAATTTTGTATGCTACTATTCATACGAATCTTCTCCTACCAGAGAAAGACAAACAAATAATGTGTCAAGAACACAGTGAATTAGAGCTTGCCAATAGGTATGTTCAATCAGAGTTGTTTACTTCACACTGATAGGAAACTTAAATCTAGCCATTTTTTAGTGTAGAATTTAAGAAATCAGAACATAATTCTGCTGGTCCTGAAAATTCTAAAACAACTGAAGATATGATCAGCCATTTGCAAGGTGAGTACAAACTCGGATCAAGTGTTTAAGAAGCATTGCTCTATGGAATACATTACCCATCTTACAAATTATTCTCTGAAGATAGTACTACATATTATTATTATTATATTTAATTTTATGTGTATGAGTGTTTTGCCTTCATGTATGTAAGTGCAGCCATGTGCAGTGCTGGCCGGGGACAGAAGAGAGTGTCAGATTCCCTGGAACTGGAGTTATAGACAGTTGTTAGTCATCATGTGGGTGCTGAAATTTGAAGCTGGGTCTTCTTCAAGAGCAGCTGGTGCTCTTAACCATTGAACCATCTCTTCAGCCCCAGGACTACATATTATGTGCTATACAGAAAAAAATAAATCGATAGCCATACTGCCCCGAATGTGCCCCCATTAACTTGAACTTTGAAGCCACGTGGCTCAGGCCTGGTTAGTGTACTTGCATGTGGAAAAAAAATGATAAAAAGCAAGTGTAAGAACCACTTACAAATCATTCCTCAAAACATTTAAGTACTTTCGGAAAGGGGTAGGCTGGGGATCAGCAAGAATGGCTCCCAATCACTGCTTTTCCTCCGGGTTGGGGGTGGCGGGGAGAATAATCCAGAATTGTGGTAGGGATTGCTCATATCATTTAAAACCTAGTATTTAAACACCTGTTCTTCCTCTACTAGAATCTGTTTGCACCCCTAAAATATTCAAATATTCTGCCCATGGAAGTAGTCCAGTGTCCAATATCATGAAAAACTTTACTGCAAGCTTATTTCCTGGTCCTCATTAGAGAAAGGAAATTCTACTCAAGACAAACACCCCCACCCCCACTCCACCCTGCAAAAATAATCTTGTTTAAGTTTGAACAGGTGAAAGAAGTTTCCAAGATTTGGTAGACTATGTGCTTCCTTCCCATCTTTTAAGGTTGGTTTGTTACAAGTTGTAGGGTGGATGGATCTCTGGTGAGTGTGCCTACCAAGGGCTTCATGTTCCAGCAATGTTCAAACCCTTTAGGACTTCTGTAGGACTAAAACACTGCAGTAAGTAGTAATGAGCAGTACTTAGTCTTAAAGCACCTGGTCCCCTGTGAAAGATTTTGTTTTAAGGCTGAAAGATAGGAAAATGTGTGAAATAGAGAAACAAATTGTAGGGAAATCCCTCAGTGAGCAAGGCAAGATGCGGAAGGAATCTGGGGGCTGAGCTAAGCCGTCTTCTGTGTTTTTTCCCTTGCTTGTCCGGTGTGTGAACTAGGCATGTTGTGACTCTAAGGCAGAAGGAAGGCTTTGCTGATAATTCTACCAGTGAGTTGTAAATGCTATATTTTCTGTTAAATTCATGTTTTTAATTTCCTGGTAAGGAAGTTTAAGAGAATAAATAATTTTACAACTAACATATAAAAACAGGAAAAGATCCATTAAGCAATTCCTCATACTTTAATGTGCACATAGATCTCCGGGGAATCTTGTTAAAATGCAAATTTAATGGGTCTGAAGTGCGGTGGGGTTTCTGCATTTCTATCAAGCCCCAGGTTATGTTCATCCTGCCATGTGGTCCCCTTGCCCCAAGTGGTAAGGTACTAAAGGATGTGGGATAAACGAAGAAATGGCACTCCAGGAAGTTTTGATGAACAGACAGAACTCCCTTCACTTCTGTAGTCCCGCCTCTGGTCAGACAACACTGAGACTCTGCTTTAGTTTGACAGCCAAGCTTTGCACAGTTTTGTATATTTATTCTATTACTTTTGAAGAATTTGACTGATGTAACTATTGGAGCATTAGTAAATGACACTAAATTATAACTTCTGCTGTCCCCAGAACATAATACTAGACCATATAAACTTCAAATCATCACACCTACTTTTTTCTACAGAATCTCTTGGCATCCGAAATGTACCTCACAATGACAGAAATAAATATGCCAAGACACACACTTCACAGAACTTCTGGTAAAACCGAGGGCAGTTGCTATTCTTTAGTCATTTCCCTTGATTCAGCTGTCTCATCTCTGAAGTCTCATAATGAGTTTGACTTCTCTGTTTCATAACAAGAAAGTACCCTGCAAACAACTGTGCCACAATCGCAGCTTTTTGCTCTCTAGTGTAGGACTGGAAGCTCTCGGGGTAGACAAGCTTGTCTCTGGGCGGTACTATGCGTTTTCAGGCGGAGGCCAGGCTGTGCATGGTAAGCTCATGTGGTCTGCACACTTTCTATGCTCTTGATGAAGAGACTGATGTTGGAGGCCAGTTGTCAGCTCTGATTTATGTTCAAATCTTCGTCATTCAAAAGTGTTTAAGAATGTTTTTGATGAAAATTTCCAAACTGAAGGAAAGGACACAGGGGTAGGAGGAAATGGAAATACCTCTGGCTTTAGGCAGACCAGACTACTGCTTTTTAAAAGAAAAATGGGAATGGAGACAGGATCCAGAGGAAAGTGAGCTGACCAGCCAAGGAGAAGGGAAGAGGTTCATTAGAAAGCTGAGAGCCATGGAGCAGCGATTAAGAAGTCACTCAATTCTCTCTTCTACAAACACTGAGGATCATTACACATAAAAGATCCAGTTACTCTCTGTCTTCACAATAAAAAGATTTACAAATATAGATTTGGCAGATAACCTCTCAGGTGCTCCCAAGAGCTATCATTTTATTTCTTTTAAAAGTCAAATAATATAGAGGTAACAGGCTTTGGTTTTTTTAATGGCAAAAGTCATTGTGTGAAATCCATTCATGTATAGAATGGCAGGGTTACTTATAGGAGCTAATAGTGATGTTTCCTAATCTTTTCAAGTAAAATTTAGTTTCACCATTGCTGAAGATATAAACTGCGTACACTAATCTACACTTGTGATTTGTTCTCTCTTCTTTTGAAGTTCTTTATTAGCTGTGTCCTCTCCACAGGATCACTACTGAGCCCCATGCTAATGGGTGTGAATTTATCCTGGTGCCAGCCTGTCTTACCTTTGTTAAATATGTGCCAACTGTTTCACAATGCACCTTTACTTTCTCTTTTATGACTGGCTGTAAAACCTGTGCTGAGAGTCGGTGAAGGGCCGTGGCTGTGCATTATGTCCAGTCTTGGAGCCTTACCCCAGCTACTCACACTGCCGGGACGCCGCCTGACAGTCCCCATTTCTGTGTGTTCGCCTCCACCCCCCAGACAAACAGAACCAGAAATGCTCCCTCACATTTCAGGACGCTGGACACTCCCAGTCAAGGAGTCAGAAGAGCCCATCCTCTCTCTTCCCTCTCTTCCCCTTTTCTTTGTTCCTTTTTCTTCCAAAAGAAGACGGGAAGAAAATGAGCAAGAAGGAAGGAACAGCCATCAGACTCCTTTGCGTCAGTGACTCTTCTGTTGCACATGCGTGGGAACTTGTGATTTTACTTAATACGGGATAGAGAATTTATTGTTACAAGGAGTGACTGAGAGCTGTTCCTCTTTTCATGAGATGTCACAGGGGTCCAAAATGTCAGTCAACCAGATGAAGACCTAATGCTTTTACAGTTAATTATCTGTAGGAAACATTAATTTGATCCCCAATTTATAACTTTATTGAAGCTGTAACACTTCACCGGGGGTTGGGAGTGTTAGAATTAGGTAGCCACAAAATATGCTACTTTTTTGTGAGTAGAAAGAAGAGTATAACAAGAGTTTTAAAAGTGTTCTGAAACCTTTGGAGCTTGTAGATAATAGGGAGGTTTGGAAGGGAAAGCCAGGAAATAAAGACCCAAATATACCTGAAAATATCAAATGGTGGGCGTTTTGAATGTGTTTGATTGGCTAAAGAAGCAAAGTGTGAGGGAGAGAAATAAAAAAGCATTTGGGGAAGAAAAGTATTTCTAAAATCTTCAGCAAATCAAGGTAATAACAAGTCTCATTTATTCTCAAGTAGAACCTCCAGGAAAAATGTTCCAAATTGGCTCTCCTTGGAAACTGACTGGTAAACAAGGTGTCTGACTCTCAGACTTAGAGCTCCAGGGTTCTTTTCTTAAAGGAGAAATAGGTTTTCTACATGATGTATTCCAAACTATGGCTCCAGCTTACTGTATGAGCCAACTGAGCTCCTTAGATTCCTCTAGAGCAAGGAGCATATGGGACCACCAACAGGGACTCGGGAGTCCTTGCTGGAGTGGAAGCTGATGAGCAATCTAAAAATGAGATGCACTCCCCTTTCGTGAGACAGCAAATGGAGGCCCAGCCCGAGCAGGGCTCTCCTGACCACAGTGCCCACTTGGTCTCCTCTTGTGTTCTCTACACAAAGTTTGCAGTGGGAATCATCTGTGTTCATCCTAAGAGGTTGGTTGATGTGGCTGTGGAAGATGAAGGAAGGGCCATTTGTTCACATCTGTATAACAGCAGCAAGCAGCAAAAGGAAAAGTGTGTGTTCTCTTATTGAGGAAGAGACCTGCTGTTTCACACTCAGTAGCCAGCCAGCTGTTGAGCAGCCAGTGGGAGAAGGCATCATCAGTGCAAACACTACTGAGTTACTCTTCTCGTGCTAATATGCTTGTCATCAGGAAGCCACTGTCCACTGACTCTGGGTTGAGCCAGGCCATCCCAATGGCTCCTGAAGAAGCATAGCACAGAAGAAACGAAGAGCAGCAATGCTGGCCCCAGGAAAAGGCAAAGTGAGGGTCTCATCTTGTCATACTGAGAAGTCGTTTCCAGTATCCTAAAGCAAAAAAAGCGTACATTGTCTAGGGGTTTGCCCATAAGCCCCTTATGTGGGGATTGCCTTCTTTCTTATGCTCTAGCCTTTTTCTTACTTTCCTGACCAGCCAGACATGATTTTAGGAGGCTTCTCAAAAGAATGATCAACAGAGGCCTCACCCACTGCCTGGAACTGACTTTAGGTCTATTTGACATCCTTGATATATACGACAGGATAATAGCCTTTCATTGTTGTGCAAACCCCAGGGAAACAGGAACAGAAATGGTTAGATATAGCACAAACTGGACTGTGATTTTCGATAGAAAACAGGTCATATAATGGATTTACAGGTAGGCACATCTTTGTCCTTCTGTCTTGTTTGTGCTTGGCATATTTTGAAATATAGTTAGCACTCAGTAATGTTCTGGCTGAAAAAATATGAATGAAAAAATCATTGAAGTTAAAGCATAGAGGTCAATTCCCATTTCATATCTAGAGTGGAATTAATAGAATGTTTGCAATTTTGAATTTTTTTCTATATGTTAATTAAAATGTGGAAACGTGTTGCTCTTTGTTCCATCAGTGCTACCAAATTTGTAGCAGATAAAAGTTAACAAAAAACACTTGGGAATATGATTTAAGAGGAAACAATTTTATATAGTTTTTGACAGTATGTAGTGTATATTTTTTCCACCACTAAAATCTCACTAATTCATGGTGTCTTCAGAGATTGTGACTTTCAGGTATCCATGACCTGCATATGTTTAAAAACCACCTTCTCTTGCCATAGCCTACAATTCAAAGCAATGGTTCGTCAACGATAGTGCATGCCGGAATTACCTAGAAGACTTGCTGAGACCCAGTTGCCAGGTCCTACCTTCTGTGTGTCTGGTTTGGTAGGTTTGCACTGCCCACAGGTGCCCAGGCGATGCTACTGGCCCACAGACTCCACTTTGAGAACCAGTGTTCTAGGACATAATTTCTTAAGATAAAGACACCGTTTATTGTCTTGGTTACTCCTTCTCCAATGCCTTCTGAAAGATACGAGTCACTGGATTCAGATGTAACCACCAAGCCTTGTAAAACCCTGTGAGGCACATACTATCATCATGGCCATTTTGAGGAAGAGCAAATTTGAAGAGTAAGTAGGAAGAGCCAGCTTTTGGAACCAGGCAGTGTGACCTCCGACTCTTAACCACAACATTACACTGCCTTGTAAGAAAGGGGTTAACTGACATAGACCCTATGAGCCATGTGGCTCTGAGACAAAGCAAAGACAATAGCTGGAAAGATTCCAGAAGCTGGTCTCATTGTTCAGAAAAGCAAGTGGAGGGATCTGGAGGCCAAATTACTGTTGAAATGCTTCCCTGCCCTCCTCGTCCTCATTGCTTACTGCAAATCAGAGTATCCCTCTTCTGAGGGCAGGGACAACGGCTGCAAACGACCTGGAGGCTCCTTCATGGCAGGGAATGGATGACTATAGTCCATAAATAAAGGTATTTCTATTCAACGGAAGAAGAACAGCTGCAGAAGAGAGAAGAAGAAGATTCTTTATGCTGTAGGTCAGTAGCACCAAGCACATTACAAATGTTTCAAAGGGTAAAAAACCAACACATTTATATTTTCTTATGCATGCATAAAATCTGCAAGGATGCACTAAATCACTAAGAGTGATCACTGGGTGGAGGGGACTGTGTGGCTGGGAGGAAAGCTTTTCCTTCTTTTTCCTTCGATGGTTTTTGATTTTTGAAAACTAAATAATTAAGACTTAAAAGGCCAGTGATAGGTTTTATGGGACTATCCTTATTTGATAATGGGAAGACTTTTCATGTGGAGTTTCTTTTCTGTTTATTCTGTGTCTCAAGGACCCTTCTCCTTAGTTAGCTACAGGAAATTTCACTGTCGCCCAGAGAGCACTGTGTCAGGCTTGCGTCACATTAGCTTGGGATGCACAATTGGTATTGGTATTCCAATGATTTTGCAGCTATTTTTACATTGTACAAAAGTGTTAGTCATGTAACAATTTGGAAGAAATGTAAAAGCTTACTTCTCTTAGGAAACAGAAGCTTCTTTAATAATAATGGTATCTTACATTTATATTATATTTTATAGCCCTTTATAGTTTATAAAGTCTTTTCACATGCGTGAGATCATACATCCCTCACCACTGCTCTGGGAGGTAGCTATTATCTTCTCCATTTAATAGACGAGGAAACTGAGGCTCAAAGAGCTCTAGTGACTGGTAAGAGGTCACAAGGTATTAAACAGTAGAGCCAAGACTGGTACCCAAGTATTCTACCTCTAGAACCTGTGAGTTTTTCCCCTGCCTTTTTTATAATTATAAAAACAGATTAATTAGTATGGCTTTACAAAGACAGAAAAAAAATAAAATGTCCAAAATGCCATGACTTCAACAGCAGCAACAAAAATATTAAGTGTGACTATATTCCTAGGTTCCCTGTGTGCCTACACGGTTAGCTAGTGGCAATCATCATATATGTGTAGTGTTGAATCCTGTTTTTCCCACTTTGCCAGGCAGTCCTGAAGTATTTTCCAAGCTGCAACACAGTTTTCATAATTACAAAAAAATGAGTTAATATTTCTTTAAGAACTCTTCTACAGCAATCTACTACTGTTTAACATGAACTCATCTGATTCATTCATCCATTTCAGAAATAATTGCTAAGAACGGTGTCAGTATGCACAAGCCCCATGCAAACTCAAGCAGACAAAAACCCAGGATAGAACTGGAGAAATGGGCAGCAGGCCCCAGTCTTAGCTGAAGAACTGTTGGCAGCTGATTACTGCTGGGTGCCAGATAGCTGATCTTCTTTAGGGGGCTCACTCTAGATTGGCTGACTGGACACCAGTGGATGACCTTGCACCGAGGGACATCTCAGTACACTAACTTTACTTGATGGACCTTAATGTAAATGACAGAAAGCATGAAATGTGGTGGCGGGGAGGGGCGGGCTATGGGGCGTACGCATGGGGGAAGGGGGATAAAGATAATTAAGATGCTCTGTATGAAATGTGCAAACATAAAGAAAGAAAGAAAGAAAGAAAGAAAGAAAGAAAGAAAGAATTGCTAATATCCTACTTACTATGTGCTAGGCTTGTCTTGTGTCACAGGCCCAGGACCTGCCTGCTGGCAATGGAATATGGCACCTAATAATGGCTTGCAGCGGAGGAAGCTTGGTCTGGAAAGCCAACAGGGAGCCAAGCAAACCAAGAGGAAGCGCACGCCGAGACAGCTGTACAGCTGCCAAAATTATTACTGAAAATCGTGGCACTACTGCAAACGCCTTTGTGCTCACAATCCCACACACACGTGAAAGATTTTTAAATTTTTTAAATACAAGGTGAAGTATGGGTGTGGTGGCTTAGCCTGTTACACCATCTACACAGTAGGCTGAGACAGGAAGCCTGCAAGTTCAGGCTCAAGCTAGGTTACAGAATGAGCTCGTCAACTCAGTGAAATCCTCTCTAAACACAGAAAGCAGAAAGGCAGGTTGGGATACGGCTCAGTAGCAGAGGACTTGCCTAACGGGAGGGAGGATCTGAGTTCAATCTCCAACGCAGCAAACGAAAGGAACAAGGTGAATCCTCTCTCCTGGCTTACGGTGCTCATACAGTTAGTTACTTGAGACACATTTACAACCAACACCGAGCACTTTATTGGAAAAAAAGTGGGACTTTTGTAGTTAGAAATGGTGTTCTAATGTGATGTGTCTGCATGCCTCTAATGAATATAGGATACTAATATCTTTGTTCACTTATTAATCATATTTTTGGTGGATTGTGTATGTTTTTTTTCATTTGTCTAATCAACTTTTAAGGTCTTGTTATTTTTCTTGCTCTTTATATAATTTATTTTGGGGTTATTTCAACATCATTCAAAAATTAACTACGAGCTGGATATGGTGCAAGTCCATTTAATAGCAGCACTCAGGAGGCAGACCTCTGTGAATTCAAAGCCAGCCTGGACTACATAGGGAGTTCCAGGCCAGCCAGGGCTACATATGCTGGCTCAATTTTTAAAATTATTATATTACAAAGATGAATTGAAACAGTTGCATGTCAGTTTTACTGAGACTTTTAGTTCTACTTGCCTTTTTGTTTTAATGTGTAGTCTAAAGTGTGTTTAAGAGAAAAGCTGTCTTTCTATTTGGTGACTTAATCATTTTTTTCCTAAACCTATGAAGTTTTTATTCCTCTTGGTATTTGATTCTCAGATGCTCCACTCTGACAGATTTTCCTTTTCTTTTTTTTTGGTCTTATTTTCAATTCTTAACAGATTTGGAACTTGTTTGAATTTGGTGTAAGGTGTAGACTGAAGTTCATCTCTCTGTCCCAATTTCTACCCAGATAGTGCGACACTATTTTTATAAAAATATTTTGATTTCCATATTATATATTACTTTTATAAACAACAAAGTTTCTATATTGTTCCATTACTGTGTATGTCTGCATTAAAAAAAACAAACCCACAAATTCTTGCTAGCTAGTCCAAGCTGGCTTTGACTTGTGGCCCTCCTGTCTCCGCCTCCCAGGAGCAGGCTGCAGGGTATGCTGCTCTGCCCAACTTGTTATCAATTTCTTTTTGGAGACAGGATCTCCCTGCAAGCCCGGTTGGCCTGGGACTTGCTATGTACAACAGGCCGCCCTCCATCTTACAGAATATTGCCTCCTCTGCCCCCCAGAACCAGGATTAAAGGCCCACCTCAGTGTCTACTGTTATACCAGACTCAGCAGTTTTCTGAGTTTGCTATGTATTGTAGGCTGCTGTCCAACAAAAACAGCCTTTTATCAAAATAGTCTCTCGAAATATTACATATAATTGAACCCACTTATTTTTCAGGTGAATTTTATTTTAGTATTGTTGGACACTAGGTCAACTCTTAATGGGCTTTTGATTGAGATTATATTTAAGATACACTTTATTTTGGTGAAGATTCAGACATCATTCATATGTCTAAAATTTCCATTTAGGAAAAGAAATATTTCCTCTACCAAACCATTAGATTATCTTTCATTGTCTAAGTAATGTATTTATCCTGTCAAATCTATGTTTTCACCTTTGTAGATATTCTGAAAAGAAATTAAAATGGAAAAGAAATTGTTATTGGTTGTTGGTTATCGTAAGATACAAGATTATAAGTAGCTTTTAAGTGAACTTCTTTGGCTTTTCTAGATATGTAATCATATGCCCTTTGCCAGTACAGTCAAGTGTGTCTGACAGACACCTATCTGTGGATGAGAGCAACCATGGATTTTAAATATTTGGGGAAAAAACTGCAGCTGTGCTAAATATGTATATACATTTTTATCATTATCCTCTAAACAACATAGTCTAATATGATTTACACAATGTTTATATTGTGTTAGATGTTAGACATAGTCTAGAGATGATTTTAAATATATGTGAGAATGTGCATACATTACATGCAAAAACTGACATTTTATACAAAACACATGAGCATTTGATGTTTTGGTTCCATAGATACCAAGGGATGGATGTAGCTATATTTAAATCTCTTTCTGATAGTGATGTCTGATTAATAATTTCTTAAGATGATGTGCCTAGGAAGTAGCGAAGCCATCTGCTGTCTGTGCAGCCTCCTGGAGCACACCCGAATGCATAGGCCTGGCCCTGGACACTATGCACTGACCTTCCAGGTTATGATGAGTAAGTTCTTCACTCCTCAGAGTCCCTCAGTATCAAGTCAGTTGATTTCTAAGAACTTGACTAATTTTAAAATAACTTGAAATGGAATTCTATTGAAAGAGTCATCTAGAGATATCAGAATGGGGCAGTTTTTACATCAGAGAAATGGAATGAGAGTGTTAAGAGAAAGAGTGTGAGGCTGCGAAGGAAGACAGCAGCTGCCACGGAGAACAGCGGCGACCACTGAGAGCAAAGAATTTGTTTACTGTGTACCTGGTAAAATCCTTCCTGTTTGGGTTGACTTGATGAAAAAACTGCTTACCATCCTTGTCTGGGTGGATGCATTTGACAAGAATAAGGAGGTCATGTGCGTGTGGTGGTGTTTTGATGTCCTTTACCATGACATCTGTGGACCTACAGCTGGAGTTCTGGATAATGAGCCAGAGATGAAAAGAAACAAAATGGCACAACTATAAAAAGAAAGGCTAAATGGAACACTTTAATGGGAGAAGAGGAAGAGATTTTTGCATTATCTGTGTGTATGTGTGTGCGTGTTTGTGTATGTTTGTGTGTACGCGTGTGTGTCCCCAGAACTGCTTAGATTGTTTCTTTTTGTTATGTACTGGTTTGGTTTTTGAGGTAGAGTTTTACTGTGTGACTCAACCTTGTCTTTGAATCACTATGTAGCCCAGGCTGGTCTTGAAGTTTTGATACCCTTTTCTTAGCCATCCCAGTGTTAGGACGACAGGGTGTATGCAACCATGAGACGTCCCGAATTTTTGGTCTAGCATTGCTGCATTAAGTATGTGAATTCTGTTACTCAGTTTCCCCTTCTTTAAGGTAACTTGTTTCATAGGATTGTTGTAAAGAGTGAGTTAGCATAAAGGGCTTGGAAATTGTCTCTGGCATCTCTAGGGCATGGTATGAACTTTCAAAATTTACTACTATAATTTGCTTTAACAGTTACTACAGCTGCTCATCAGATGAGCCACCTATTGAGTTGCATCCAGTCTCTTAGGTTGTGCATTTCTGAGGGAGTTTTGGGATGCCTGGTTAACCTAAAATTTAGGTTAAACATTTTTCTGTTAGGATTCAAAGAACTGCATGCCTTCAGTTCTTTTATACTTATGAGGCTTTATTCCATTTTATGTTTGAACTTGTACATGACATTCTCGGCCTGATTTATGGCTACTTGTAATCATACTATTTATAACACTTTTCATCCTTGCTTCTCTCAAGTTTTACATACCTCAGTTCATTCCAGTTCACGGGTAAGTGGTTGGGAAGTGGCAGAATCTCTAGGTTTTCAAGTAAAATAAAAATACCTAAAGGCATAGTGGTGAGGAGACACCCAACAAATGAGTGGTAAGGTTGGCACATGGTGGCGATGACTCAGGGATTGGGCCTCCCCTCTCCGAGGCCTGCTCAGAAGACAGCTCATTGCTTTAATGGAGACGAGGCGAAGAGCTCGGGCTCTGGGGGGCTGTAGTGTGTGTACTTACACTTGCTCTACCATTTAGAGACCGCAGGGTCTTAGGGATGTTTCTCAAAGCACTCTCAATTTCTAGGTTTGTCTTCCAAAATAAAAAATGACAATTTACCTTTCTGTGGTTCTTTGTTTTTGAGTAGGTGGGTGAGGGGTAGGTCAACTATTAATAAATTGTGCTCTTTCTTGTTTTTTGAATTTTCCTCTTTTAGCCCGTCTTCACTTGATCTGGTGTCATTTTACACAAAACCTCTTGCTT